>VZSC01006299.1:0-25408 GCA_013398225.1 Steatornis caripensis | reverse complement strand
TTTTTTTTTTTTTTTTTTTTTTTTTTTTTTTTTTTTTTTTTTTTTTTTTTGGGGGGGGGGGGGGGGGGGGGGGGGGGGGGGGGGGGGGGGGGGGGGACGGGGAATGAAGTGCTTTGCCTTTACTCTTTATCACCTCAGTCTTTTAAGTTAATAACCATTCCAGAACAAATATTTACATTTATTTTAAAATTAAGATTTTTTGAAAAAACTTAATCATTTTCGGGCAACATTAGAAATATAAAGCCCTAATTCATCAGCTGTGATGATATGACAAATTTTTCACATGCATTGCCCGGTGTTTGAAATAGATGTTAGGCAGAGCTGGTGGCAGTTTAAGCATAGATATGTTCTAGTAGTGTAATTACTAAGAAAAAATAAATCAATTAGAATAGTTTGCTAACATAGCACCATTAGATCACATATTTTCTGTTTCATTTACGGCCATATGGTGAAGGATTCATTTTGTCTTGGCATAAGGACATTTCTGCAGAAGAAAAATTGGATTGACATTTTATTTTTACATCAAGTTAAATTTCCTTGTAAGATAATTATTTATGAAATACGATGTGTAATTTGATGCGTGATCTCTGGTAGGGGTTACTAAAGAAGGAATTAAGTTGATATTTTTAGCAGTAGTACATAAAATATATACTCAGGAGTGCTGTAAAGAAAATTTTCTGGTTACCAGCATAGGAGCTGCTGTTGTGATAGCTGCTCTGCTGGCTGATATAACTGGAATTTAACCCAGTACCTCTACAGAGAAAATCATCAGTTAGTGTAGCTATAAAGCTCTGCTACCAACAGCTCTCATCCTGATGCAATGAGTTGAGAGGCAGGGACTTGTAATACACACTTTCTGAAAGAGTAACTTCTAATATATCTATAATTATATTCATACCGATATGGAAGTCACTTGTTTGTATGGAAGTCACTTCCTGTGTTAGGCCACTGGGAATTATTAACCTGCTACTCAGACTTAAACCTTGCCACAAGCCTAAAGCTATTCAAATTGAGATGAAAACTGACACAGCCAAGATCTGATCCAAAGATACTGGCTTTTCGTCAGGAGTGCCAGGCTTCCCCTTCCCATAACCATCACTTTCAGTAGGAGGCACCATTATAGCATCCTCTAGTCTCAACGTTTCTGCATCATCTCTGATATTGATGATTCATCACATTATTCCTTTGTGAAATTAACGGCTTGTCTGTGACCAAAACACGTCCTTTTGGAAGACCTCTGGTATGAAGAAAGCAGGAGAGAGGAATCTGGCACAATTTTTGTTGTCAAGCTTGAGAAGTGGGCCTGTGTGAATCTCATGAGGTTTAAGAAGGGCAAGCACAAGTTCCTGCACCTGGGTCATGGCAACCCCCAGTATCAATACAGACTAGGGGATAAAGGGATTGAGAGCAACCCTGCCGAGAAGGACATGGAGGTACCAGTGGACGAAAGGCTGGACGTGAGCCAGCAATGTGCGCTCACAGCCCAGAAGGCCAACCATACCGTGGGCTGTATCACAAGAAGTGTGGAGGTCGAGGAAGAGGATTCTGCCCCTCTACTCCGCTCTGGTGAGACCATCCCTGCAGTGCTGCATCCAGCTCTGGAGTCCTTCTCAGCAGAGGAAAGGCATGGACCTGTTGGAGTCGGTCCAGAGGAGTCCACAAAAATGATCAGGGGGATGGAGCACCTCTGCTGTGAGGACAGGCTGAGAGAGTTGGGGTTGTTCAGCCTGGAGAAGAGAAGGGTCTTATAGCAGCCTTCCAGTACTTAAAGGAGGCTTACAATAAAGATGGGAACAGACTTTTTAATAGGGCCTGTAGTGATAGGACAAGGGGTAATGGTTTTAAACTAAAAGGGTAGATTCATACTAGGTTTAAGGAGGACATTTTTTACTTGACAATAGTAAAACACTGGAACAGGTTGCCCAGAGAAGTTGTGGATGCTTCGTCCCTGGAAACAGTCATGATCAGGTTGGACAGGTCTCAGCAACTTGATCTAATTGAAGATGTCCCTGCTCATTGCAGAGGATGTTGGACTAGAGAACACTTAAAGGTCCCTTCTAATTCAAACTATTCTATGATTCTGTTATTCACATTTGAATTCTGTTTAAGTTACTACATTAAAACAGTGTTTCCCGTCTGAATGACCTTTAGTGTTCAGACTTTTCAGTGGGCCTTGCTGTGCTAGTGAAAAGGGCTAAAACATCCAGTATGATTCATTGCAATGCATATCCCCCAGATTTTACATAACTACAATAGATTTCTTTTCCCATTTTGCAATATTCCTTTTAAATTATAGACTCTAGAACTATAGATAGTATAATAATATCCATCTCAGCACTGTAGTAGGATGTAAGGATATATTTTTTGTTTCAACTGCTGAACTACAAGACTTGGAATGAGTGTTTTTTGATGCAGAAAACCACTGGAGCATCCACTAATTCTTTCTGTACTATGATCCCTAAACCTTTAAAGTAACATCATTTTCTGAATCCCTACTCCTCTGTTGTAGGAATGACTTGCATTCCTTATACTTACATGAATAAAACTTTCCATTTATCTCAACCAAAAAAGCATTTTGATTAAACAAACCAGTTCACCAGGCAGTCCTGGTCATTGTATGACTGTTCTACTTCTTTTTTTGCTGTTCTCATAGTCTTTGCACCAACCACAGATTATAATGACAGTGATGATATATTTACTATCAGATCATGGATTTTTATCCATGCAGCATCAGGTACATTTTCCATGGCTGAAATTTCCCTCTAGAAAAGCTATGATAAAATGTCTCCATGAATAACAACTCCTTAATATTTGTCAGTTACATCATTCATCAACTCCTTCTTTGCAAGGCACAGTGCTATATTTTTAATTAGAATGTCACAAGGATCTAAATCCTTACAAAAATTTAAGTAATGTAACAATTGATAATGACTTCAATAATTTAGGTATTTTTGGCATCCAAAATTCTAATCTCCTCAAAAATACTTTACATATATATATATATAACTATAAAGTACACTGGCATTACTCAAATTCCAAGCCTTAAATCTTCATTTGAATTAATCAAATTCCATTATTTTCCCTGTGACTTGGAAAAACAGAGATATTGTTAACCAAATATCCCTTTTCAATACTTATAGGTTTTACAGGTTGTTTTCACTCTTCTGAGCTGCTTCTGGTTTTGAAAAGTCATGAGGATTTGTCAAAATGTTCATCAACAGTTTGGACTGTGATGGGAAGTAATCTAGGCCACACAAGTTCCTCATTGTTTACCCTTCATAGATTATATGTGAACTGAAAGGTACTTCATCATCTTTATGTTGTACAAGTACATTTTTCTTACCTGTTTCCAGTTATGGAATAGAAATATTTATTGATTGTTTCTGCTTTTCTATACATAGTTGTTAATTGCATCATTTCCTTCTAGAAATTGCCCTTTATCATCTTTCATGACACATCTAATCTACTTAGGAAATGCTCCTGTGAAGGAAGTCAAAATGTTCCCACTTGTGCCAGCTTCTCCCAGCTGGAGAAGTGCTATTGAGCTTGGTGCAGTATCTCAAAAAAAAAAAAAAAAACAAACAAAACAAAACACAAAACCAAACACAAAACAGGACCTAGTTGCTTTGATGTTACTGTCTTTGTGTGTTAATTCATCTGACCATCTTTGCTCTCATGCTGTGCCTTTCTTTGTAGAATATTTTTTTCCTCAGAGATTCAGACATAAAAGCTACATCATGAACGCTTTCTTGGGATACATTGTGCCTTTGTATTAAGACTTCTCAATAGCCTTTGTCTTATTTCAAGATTCTCTACCCCCAAATGCTAAATTATCTTTAAAGGTTTCTTGCAAAAAAAGTTACCAAGGAAACAGCTAATAAAAGTCTTTGTCCAGATAAGCTGAAAATTCATAGATATTTTCTCCTTCTGTATGTTTTCTTGGAATATACGTAGCTTGTATGTAAAATTGATTTTCTATTAGACACTATTAAATCCTTACAATGGCAGTTTTATCTAAACTATAGCAGAATAGAGCAACAATGATAAGAATATTAATTTCTGTGCCTCTATATATTAAAAGATGTTTGCTGAGTCCACACAGATACAGAACTAGTGAGTTCAAGTAATTCTCCTGAAGTCACATGTGAAAGCACATGTGAAAGGCAGGAGGTGAGCTATAGGATTTCTCTCCCACAGATCAACACTTTTTCCATAACATCATTGTGGGGGGGTTGTAGGTTTTGTTGTTGCTATTGTTGCTGGTTTTTTGGTTACAAGTGTCAAGATTCTTTGAAAAACATTCATGCTTACGGATGGAAAATGCAATTTTTCCTGAAAGAACTGGAAAGAAAAGAAGAGAGGGAGGGGAAGCCATCTTTTGTGTTTTCTGAACCTAGCTGTAAATCAAGAAAAAAAGTGACACAGAAAACCACCATTCATTTGCTAATAAAAAACCCGCTATGCTCAAATCCCATTTCAAGCTGTAAGCATCAGACTGAAGCACGTTTCACTTCAAAAGTTCGACAGCTGTAATATTTATCTGGAGACCATGAGTTTTTTTCTGAGGGTGAACTGAGGACCAGCAGCTGTAGAACCAGAATTTCTCCCTCCTTCCCTCTTTAATAAAAGTATTTATTTAAAAAGAAGAATAAACAAGTGAATGATAGTAATGATCATGAGCCCTCTCCCTGTTTACTATTAAGCTGTTTTGCTCATGAAGCAAAAGGAGTATGAAACAGAGAAGGAAAATTTTATGCTGGAGGAAAAAAAATATCATGTTGATTCAAATCATTTCCATAGGGGTACAATGTTGGGAGGCTCCAGTAAGTTGCCTGGCACTAGCTGGCAGAAAAAATGAATGAAAACACAGCTTTAAGAACACTGCTTTATTTACTGATGACCATAAATGGAGCAAAACTGGAAGGTGTTCAAGATTGCTGACTGGCTGATTGTCACAGCTAATTGTTTTTGACATCCAAGTGTCCTACACATTGATATGCACAACCTGCCAAGCCACAGGCTGAATCTATTGGGGAGTTAAAACTCTACAAAGGAACAAAGCACCCAGTACTTAGGCAATGTATACTCATGAGTTTAGGCACCTCATTTGACATAAATTGTTTTCCATGCCCATTGTGTTACTATCTTTCTAAGCAGGTTTGATGCCTGATGAATTAAAGTTCATTCTCTAATACATGATGATAGTGCTAAATGACTGCTTTAATAAGTTTTGCACAGAAATGTCATCATTGGTTTGATAGGCACAAACCAAACTTGAACTCAAGATTTGAAGAAATACTAAAAGAAAAGTTTAGAGAATGACTGGCAACAAAAGCACAGATTGGAAGAATCGGTACAGCAAACCTACTGTCTCTGCTTTCTGTGGGTGCAAGCATAATTTACATACCCTCAGCAAACTAGTGGCACTTTCAGGGATGAATTCAGAAGAATGGAGCCAATTTCTTGCTATATTTTAGCATTAGTTATATCACCCGAAGTAATAATTAATCCAACAAAATAAATGTGGTTTTTTTTCTAAATCTATGTTAGTAAAATAAATTATGTTTTACAATATAGTACACATTCATCTATATTTTGGGAAGCAATATAATGGTAGCCCTGTAAGCATAAACAACACAAAGACGACTATGGGAACCTACTGTAAAGTAGATAAAGTCCAGATTATCAAATCTGTTGAGAGCTTTATGAGCACTTCAAGATTTAAATGTCCAAATCAAAATATCTTGCTCTCACTTAATGTTCTGATATTAGGTGCTCCTTACTTTATGAAGATTTCTTTGTTTCTGTTTGAATGCTCTGAAATTGAAGCATGTGAGTTCACTGATGTTTGCGGACCTAAATATCTAAGCAATAAAGGTTTGAACAGTTATAATTATTAAGTCCTGAATTTTAGTACTCACTCTAGATAGTAAATCTACAAAAATTGAGGTTGGCAATTTGCTGTCCTTTACTCATTGCGCTTCACTCACTTCTGGGTCTGATTTTCTCATCATGTAAATGGAAAACAAGTTTGCCCTCACGGTCACTCACCCAGAGTCACTTTAGTTTCTGACAGTGCGCCTTTCTCTGTGAGACATCACTGATAACAGAGATTCAGTAAGCCAAATTGTGATCTAATCTCCTCTTCAATTCTATCATTGTCCTCAAAATGTGATCTCAGAGACAGCAGTGTAAACGTCCATCAGATTCATTGGCCTAAAGGACGTATGAGAGCAAGAGAGCAAAACCTGAAAATTCTGCTGCTGCAGAATTGGTGTTCAGGGTTTACTTTATCCAGCTGACCTTCTTAATTAATCTGGCTGTATTTTTTTCTATTTGAAGAATCTTGAGCATTAACATTTAAAACAGTTTATATCTCCTCTCCTCTTCCATTTCTAAGCTCTAGGAATTAGAGACTGAAGCCATTCTTCTATCCCCTTTCCATGTCTTGGCAAGTACCCAATCATAGTATTACACAAATCAGAATGTCTCCTAAAAAATAACTACAATTAGGGTATATTCTAAGGACATGTGTCGAAATTCTTTTTGGGCAATGGGCAGCTATCATAGTTATCACAGTTAGCTATTGTTACCTATTGTGCATATTTTCTTTCACTGCAGATCATCTCCATAGCTTTTCTTTCTTACTCCTCTTGAAATTCCCTTTAGTTTGTTGATATCTTTCTAGGAATAAAATGTTCAGAACAGACTATAAACCATTTCAAATGTAACATCTCAGAAGGGCACGCAGCATAAAATAAGAAGAACTGTAACTATGAGGAAATATGACTTTGAGACTTGGTATAGTTTGTGTGTTGCCAGGGGGAAGCAAATCACAGTAGACTCCCACATGCAATATGCTGTCTACCATCATTCACAAGAGCTTCCAGACACCTCCTACCCATCCAAGGTATTTATCTTAGGTTCCTTTCCCCACTTGATGCATTAGTGCTGCCACTTTGTGGTTTAAACTTTCTCTCTACACACTCCTCCAACCCACTGTGATTTGTTCCTTGCTTGTCTTTTCTTCTTCACTTCCTGTCATTCCCTCAGTTGCTGTGTTGTTAAAATAAATCCAAGAGACAGGAACCCATTCACATGCTCAATGGAAAATCTTGTTCAAGATTCTGGAGGTTCAAAGAAGGCATTTAATGATCATGGAAATACAGCAAATATCCATTGCAAAAATAAGTATTATGAGTACTCTGAGCCTGCAAGTTCCAAAGATGTTGCTGCACCATATAGAAATGGGAAGATCTTATCTTCATTTAGCGGGTAGCAAAATAACACAAGCCTTACCTAGGTCAGCAACACACACAAAAAAAATCATAATATGATTGGAATCCAGTCTGCTTCACAGTAACAAAGTCCCCTGCATGTAATCATGAGTAGGACTGCCTCCAAGACTGTTATATCAAAATAATTCTAAATGGGTATTATAAAAACATTCGAGAAAGTAAATTAAACTTGCTATGTTTTTATTGCACAGAGGAAACATCAGAGTTGCATTTGCAATCTCATTGATATTATGAAGGTGATTTAGAATAAATGTCATTGATACCTTTTATGCTAAAGTCAGACTAAAGATACCTCAGGGTAAATAGATACATCTACAAATGTCTTTTTTAAAACGCCTTTAAAAATCACAGTAGTTCTTTGGCTAGGCAACTTTTGATCTCATTAGTGATTGAGACAAAACAAATACTAACGACCTGGAAACTAAAACTAGAAACAAGGACTAACACATCAGAAAGTCAATTCCAATATATCTAACCATAGTTAATTTTTTTTTTCACCAAAATCAACACTGGATGGACCATTGAACAAAATATGAGGCAAAGTCATTTGACACCTTTGTGACTAAAGAGACTAGAACAAACATTATGACCACTTAGGACCAAATCAAGACTGCTTTAATTGGTGGTCTAGAGGACTGTAACATCCATACTTGTTTCCAGATGCTCACTTAAGACATGGTGTGATGAATTCCAGTAGGGTGGAGTACCTGTCATGCCATCTTTTGTCAGCTGCCATTCAGCTTATATTCATCAACTGCCCCCTTATCACAGACTGTCATCAAATGTATAGACCCTCTGCAGTAACATGAAAGTGGCCTTGGGAGCAGTAGAGTTGATCTGAGTCATTGTGAAACATCACAGGGGAGCCTGGATACCCCATTTCTAGGTGTAAAGATTCACAGGTGATGAGATTTGGATTTTGCTCTTCAGTTGCCTGAGTTTCAATAACTTAAAATGAGATGCAAGCCTTGTAATTCTCAAATCAATTCAGAAAATGGGATCTGAGCAGGTCTGACTTTTTTTCTGAGCGTTTTTATCCCAACGAATTTGATTTAGAGCTTGAAAAATACCATATGTGCTTTAATTTACATGTGTCATTCTACTTTACATTGCTGAGCAGTGTCTGCAGCTTCCTACACATAACTTCTGCATTTGATTCTTTGATTGCTCAGGTTGCTCACAGTAGCAAAGGCTATCACAGAATCACAGAATGGTAGGGGCTGGAAGGGACTTCTGGAGATCATCTAGTCCAACCCCCCTGCTAAAGCAGGTGTTCCTGGAACACGTCCAGGTGGGTATTGAATATCTCCAGAGAAGGAGACTCCACAGCCTCTCCGGGCAGCCTGCGCCAGGGCATGGTCACCCTCACAGTGAAGAAGTTGTGCCTCATGTTTAGGTGGAACTTCTTGTGCTCCAGTTTGTGCCCATTGCCTCTTGTCCTGTCACTGGGCAACACTGAAAAGAGCCTGGCCTCATCCTCTTGACATCCACCCTTTAGATATTTATAAGCGTTGATGAGATCACCTCTCAGTCTTCTCTTCTCCCGGCTGAACAGACACAGGTCGCTCAGCCTTTCCTCATAAGAGAGATGCTTCTGTTCCCTCATCACCTTTGTAGCCCTCTGCTGGACTCTCTCCAGTAGTTCCCTGTCTCTCTTGAACTGGGGAGCCCAGAACTGGACACAGCACTCCAGATGTGGCCTCGACAGGGCAGAGTAGAGGGAGAGGATCACTTCCCTCGACCTGCTCTCTTCATTTCGTTCAGTAAAGACTAATGTAATATCTNAGAAGGAGACTCCACAGCCTCTCCGGGCAGCCTGCGCCAGGGCATGGTCACCCTCACAGTGAAGAAGTTGTGCCTCATGTTTAGGTGGAACTTCTTGTGCTCCAGTTTGTGCCCATTGCCTCTTGTCCTGTCACTGGGCAACACTGAAAAGAGCCTGGCCTCATCCTCTTGACATCCACCCTTTAGATATTTATAAGCGTTGATGAGATCACCTCTCAGTCTTCTCTTCTCCCGGCTGAACAGACACAGGTCGCTCAGCCTTTCCTCATAAGAGAGATGCTTCTGTTCCCTCATCACCTTTGTAGCCCTCTGCTGGACTCTCTCCAGTAGTTCCCTGTCTCTCTTGAACTGGGGAGCCCAGAACTGGACACAGCACTCCAGATGTGGCCTCGACAGGGCAGAGTAGAGGGAGAGGATCACTTCCCTCGACCTGCTCTCTTCATTTCGTTCAGTAAAGACTAATGTAATATCTTCTACTTCATAGCAAATAGGTTAGTCAACAATAGTTTGTGTTCCACTATAAGGACTTCTTAGTATTTGATGCATACTTTTATACAAAATTGGGATCTGTCACTAGCACCAAATAAACAAATAAATTCAAATGTAATTAAATAATTAATAAAAACCATATTGATCAAAATATAAGAAATATATATCCAAAACTAAATAATCAACATTATATTGGTTAAAATAATTTATATAATTTTATTAATCTAAATCAAATTAAATACAAATTCGAATGTAGCTCCCATTTGATGCATTTGTCTCATTTCAGGCAGCCAAGAAGCTTATGCTAAGTGTCATCCTGTTGATTAATTCCGTGGAGAAATAGTTCAGCTGATAAGAAAACTGTGATGGCATCAAAGGGATCTTGTCCCATGAACAGTGAATGTGAATAGAGTTACCATGGGCCTTAAGACCTTGGCGACAGATGGGATATGACTGAAATCTGGTATCTAAGGGAAGGACTTTGAATGTAGCTTCAGATTTTCAGTGTTTCAATTTTGAATGTTTAATTTCAGCAGTCTATTAGTGGACTTATTTATTTTGATACAGAATTTTCTGACAATCAGGATCTTTTAGAAGACAAAGCTTTTCTCTGAATTTGTAATTGTCAAAGTTCTGTTGTGGTTTGAGCCCAGCCGGCAACAAACAACCATGCGGCTGCTCGCTAACTCCTCCCCCCCACACCTGGATGAGGAGAAAATGTAATGAAATGCAGTGGGTCGAGACAAAGACAGGGAGGGGTCGCTCACCAGTTATGGCCATGGGCAAAACCAGATTCAGCTTGGGGAAAAAAATCCATTTAATTGGTCATTCATCAAAACAGAGTAGGATAAGGAGAGGTGAAAGCCAGATCTTAAACACAAACACCATTCCCCTATCCCTCCCTCCTTCCCAGGCTCGAGCCCCCTCACTCGCAATGTCTCTCAATCCTCCCCCTCAGCGGCGCAGGGGGACAGGGAATGGGGGGTGCAGTCTGTTCACCACAGATTGTCCCTGCCGCTCCTTCCTCCTCAGGCGGGGAGGGCCCCTCACACGCTTCCCCTGCTCCAGCGCGGGGTCTCTCCCACGGCAGACAATCCCTCACGAACCCCTCCAATGGGAGTCCTTCCTACGCGGTGCAGTCCCTCGGGAACACACCGACCCATCATGGGATGCTCATAGAGTCATGGCCTTCTTCAGTAGCAGGCACCTCCCCTGGCATTGGGTACTCCACAGGCTTCAGGTCCATCTCTGCCTTGCCATGGTCCTTCATGGGCTGCTCCACCACGATCCTCTGTGGGCTGCAGGGGCACAGCCTGCCATGTCCCTGCAGGCTGCAGGGGAATCTCTGCTCCGGCCACCCGTGACTCCCGATATTTGCGGAGGTGTTTCTCTCACTTCCCCCCCCTCCCTCTGCCGCAGGTCTCCATGACCGTTCCTTTGTCCCCTACTTAAATACGTTATGGCAGAGGTGCGTCTATTGTCCCTAAATGGCCAGACTCAGCCTGAGGAGGGGGCTGACTTGGAGCTGAGGGGTCTTTGGGCTGCTTCTTATAGGAGCCACCAGCCCATGTAGCCCCTTCCCCTGTTACTGAAGCCCCACCAAACACAGACCCTACACAGTTCTTAAAACAGTCTGTCTTCCAGTATCAGAGTAAGTATGTCTTACTGCTTTTAAATCAATCATTTTTGCACAGATTTTCTGGAAAAACATTTAGAAAGAAACCTCCCCTGTGTCTTCAGAAATTGAAATGATACATGGAGATGACAACTGACGGCTTTTTGACATCTAAAGAGAGAAGACACATCACTTTCCTCTTCTAGTCAGATGTTTGATAACAACAAAACACACCAAAGATTTAGCTTCCCTCCAGAGCACTATGGCTATGGAACAGTTTCAAAAGCCAGAGAGCGAGAAAGAGAAGAAGAAAAAAAAGAAAAACCATTTCTTGTCTTAATGACATGAAAAGTAGTCACACATTTAAAAATTCGCCAGTCCCTCTTTGGTTCTTGGCTCTAGTTTTCTGCTAACACTTCCATCAGTCACATTCATTTGAAGCATGTGGCGACACATATTGGAGACACGAAGACAGAGCTTCTGCGTTTGCAATTTCCCATCTTCAAAGTGCTTTTCAGTTTTATTGTAAATCTGGAGAAAACCCTGTGATGTGTCAAAGATACTTTCTTCCTTTTTTTTCTTAATTCATCACTTATTTTATTTAGTTTCTCCCTCAGCCAAGATGCTAATGTTTATTTGCCTCTAGGATAGCTTTCAAGCTTTATGGAGCCAACACCAAGTATCACCTCCAGTTAAGTCTCCATCAAATGCAAATACTAACTATTATACTTCTATAAAAAGGGAAAATTCATGAAACATTGCAACAAAAAAGCTTCTATTCTTCACTGTTAAACCTGAATGGACCTGGACAATGTATAAAAGGACCCAAGAGCTAAATTAGCTTAATAGTGAGTCAACCCTATTGAGTGCCATTGGTTTCAATTATAATTAACTTTCGAGTACCCATTAGTCAAAACAGATAATTGCAGGGAGAGGAAAAAAAACCACATGAGAAAAATATTAATTATGTGTAAGAGACTACTGGAGTAACTAAAAAAATCCTGAACAATTAGTGCAGAAGGATTGTTGTATGTTAGAAATGTGCAAAAACATAAACAGAAAATGTGCGGGCAAATAAATGTTGGGTGCACAAGTTCATTCATAGATAATGACAAAAATGGAAATGTAGAAACTCTTCTAGAGTATTATGGAAAAGCAGAAATGCTAGACTAGTTTTTTTTGAGTACTTCCCCTTCATCCTATTTCCCACATAAACAAAGTGCCAGTACATGTGCTTGAAACACTGTTGTGACAGACTGGCATATAACTGACTGTGTAATGACTTCTTACCTGGGCCTGATCCAGAACCTCAATAAAAAAGGTCATTGAAATGAAGCCTTATTCAGGCCAGTGCTACTTCACAGAGGTATGTGAAGGTATTTCATCTGTGAAAAAGTATTTTCAGATGTCAAAATAAAACTGATCTCAGTAAACTAGAGGTTCAGTTTCAAATCAGCAAATGAAATTTAATAAAAAAATGAAAGATGCTGCATTTGAAAGAAGGAAATCCAGGACTGAAATTAAAAAAATGACTGTACTCCCACAAAGCAGTATCAAATCTGAAGGAAAACAGCAAATCACAAACAGATTAAGAAGTAAAATTTTATGATTTTTACAAAGGCATATAACAATGTGAAATGCATTATTAGAAGAATTATATATAAGGCAAACATGGTTTTTTATCTGTAAGGATCTTATAAATCAGACTATAAGAAAGATTGAGACAGAGAAAGTCCAAAGGAGACTAGAGGACAATAAGAGGTTTAGGATGCACATCCTAAAATTAAAGGTTAAAGTAATTTGATTTATTTAGAAGATTAAGAAAAGATTAAAAAAAGACATGATAAAAAACTTCCAGTAGTAGCTTTTTTTACAGTAACAAAGGACATTAAGAAGAGTAATCAATTGTTCGAAGAGTTCAGTAGTGGTCAAACAAGAAATAATTGGCTTAATTTGCCGCAACAGAGATTTAGGTTAGATAGGAAAAACTTTCTAACTGAAAGTGTAAGGAAGAACTATGGCAGGTTACCTAGATGGGTTGCACAATTGCCTTTCTTGGAGATTTTAAAGCAAAAATATCAGAGGTGACCTCACTACAGATTACTCTTTTTGTTTCAGTGCAGGATATGAGATTAGGAGGCCAGTTAAGATTCTTCTCAGCCTTACTTTTTGAAGATTTATGATACATGAGATCATGATTTGTGATATACAAACCCGTTTCTTAAAGGCATATAAGAAAAACTATCACAATTCACCCCGGTTTTCATTAAGCAAGCATCTAACCCTTATAGTTGAGGAAAAATCTTACTTTTTGTGGTCCAAGAAGGGATAGTCAAACTTCAGTTTGACTGCATTTGGCTTCCTTTCTGTCGGAGGTCTGTCATGCAAAGGACAATGTCTTATCGGCTAGCACCTAGAAACTCAAATGCCAAACTCTGCTTGGCATGTTAGGACATTAAGTAGAAATTAACCTTAGCATGAGCAGAGATTTTACAAATTCCCGCAGAGATTTAAGAGCCTGACAGAAGTCAAATACCACTGCAAATCAGCAGGAAGTTACACACCGAGGCAGTTTTTTTCCCAGCCCTTTAAGATCCCTCTGCAGAGGAATCCTGCCTTGTTTCACCCGATAGTGCTACCTGAAAACGTGTGACTATATTGCAGTATATTGCAATTCACAAAGAGGGGAGAAGCAAATTATTTCTGCTGCATTGCCTAGGAATCAGGTTACTGCTGCAATGATCTTTTCTTCCTTGAGTGAAGCCTACAGGCTGAAGAGGAGGCTGGGACACTACATCCCAAATCACACCATTATCTCCAGTTGCTCTGCTCCATGTGTGCACTGCAGGCAGAGAATACGTGAGTATCTCAAGAGCCAAAGAACATAACCTTAAAACATCAAGACAGAGAGAGAGTTTTTTCCAAGTAGTTTATCATTGATTAATGATCTTCAAATTTCAGTCCCTGAGGCAGTCCTGCTTTGGGTACAATTTCTTCAGACTTGCACGAATAATGAAGAATCTGACTTTACAGAAAAAAAAAAAAAATTACTAGCCATGTAATTTTAAAATACTGTCTATATATTATGTGTCTCTTCTGCCAGGTCTTCATTAATTGTTTGCTTAATTTGCACTGCTGTTACAGTCCAATATTTTACTATGATGTGGCAAGGGCTGTAGCTCAGGTTGAGGCTGAGGGTGAGAGGTGCCCTGGACTGGGCTGGGTCCTGCTGTAGGCTCCCCACAGGTTCCTGGGGCCTTTTTCCTATGGTCTTGGGACATGGGGGACACTCTGCAGCCAAGCCTGACCTGCCAGAGGAACAAAGGTGCTCTCAACACCCTTATAGGCAGATCTAAAAGGAGACATACTGAGCATTAGATATTAAAGACCAGTGATGGACTGATCCACCATTCCCTTCCTCCAGCATCTTGACAACTTTTGCCCTGATGTGACAAAAAAAAATGATATGACACTGCTGTGTCACTCACAGTATAATACAGGATTGTGCTCATGTCCAAGCAGCTCTCCAGGACCTTACCAGTGTTATGTCCCATCGAAGAGCTCCTAAGGCAGTTTGGAAAGCACAAGCACATCACTAGGTCAATCATTGCTCACATCTCTTGACAAGGAGTGGTACTCCGTTCATACGTCCTCATCAGAACTAGAAACCCAGGATAGTCACTATCTCAGGATCTAGCTATATCGAGCTGTTCTGTAGGATCTCTGAAATTAATGATCCACCTTCTCCAAACTTCTGAGAACCCCATCCCATACCTATTAGGGAAGACTTCTAATCTGGGAATTTCACATATTATGCTACATACCCAGAATGAGCACTATCATTTCACAGCATGCAGTCACGACATGAGTTTTGGGAAGTGCTGATGTGCAAAGAAATATCCTCATCCATTCTTTTGCAACACCCACCTTGGATGCTGACAGCAACAATCAGCAGCCTCATTCATGTGCTGCCTCTTACGAAGAATATGTACAAATGAACCCAGAATAGAAAGTGCACTGTCAGGCTCCTCTATGAGCAAGGTTTATTAAACATGGTGTGGACTTAATAGACGTCCTCCCTTCTTTCACCCCTCTTTACTCTGCATGTTTCACTTTGAGAAGAAGAAGTGATATCATCTGTTAATAAGAATAACTCCAGCAGTACAGTTAAGACACTGGGTCAAGTTCTGTCCTCTTGCATCTCTGGGGAAAATACCGGTGTAGATGAATCTAAGTGTTACACTGCATGGGAAAAGAAAGGGAAAAAATATAAACCTATATTGAATACATGTGTTTTTCTTTTTGGCTTTAGCTTCTGGAGCAGCATCAGTGGGTTTTAGATGTTTGCAGTTGGTGGATCTGCACATGCTATGAGATTATTGGAATTACAGAAGCCTGAAGTGAGCCATGGACCAGGGTCAATTTCGTAGCCAATACAGTGAAACAGGAACAATTTGTCTCGGTTCTCATTAAAGTGTGAACTTGCAGATCCGTAGAAGTGATGCCTCTTTCATGCTGTGTTAATTGCAAAACACCTAGTAGTTCACCACTGGAAATCCATAATACATGGTAGGATTAAATGTTTCTACAGTAGAATTAACTTTATCACTTGCAGCAAATAATGAAGTGAGTGAATTAAGGGGAAACAAAACCCCCAATGTCCATGTATTTGTGTTCTTCAAAATTTCTCTTTATGTGTTCATAGGAGAACTGTTTTACAAGAACATACCACTGCCTTTTAAATAGAAAAATGTCATATAATGACAATAGTAGAAAACAGATACTAATTTCTTAGTATTTCCTATCTGATATCTTCATATCAGACACACTGTGTTCTTTCTTAGGCTATTCTCAAAGTCAAAACAAACCACTGCCTTTTACTTTCTCTGGGCATAACCAATCAACTCTCTGACCCATGGGATTGAGCATACTTGACCTTTCATGGTTAAGACTTTTCTACTAAGCCTATCTGGATTTGCTCAACAATCAATGGAGAGACATACAAACCTCTTGAAGCCAACTTGTACCTGTGTAAGACGGATGACTAAAAGACAGCAGATTAATTAGTCTCCAGAGATATTTCTCCCACTCTGTACTCAATATAGAGAGGTAAGAGGACTGCTTTAATTTAGACATGTGAATTTCAACCAGCTAAAGTTAGGTTAGGTGAATCCCACATTTAATCTCTATTTTTTTTCCTTTCATACAGACAGTTCCATTATCTGTGGAGATGAAAGCTTCCTTTCAGTGGGGCTTGAAGGAGTGAGCTTTTCACAGTCATTTTAACCAAAACTCTTTTTGTTCTTTATTTATGGGTTCTAAAAACAAAATTTATAGCTCCCACAAAGATTAGATCTACACATCAGTGTAGGCTGTTTACATGGCTTTCTTTTCAGCTCATTATTTCAGGTTTTTCTCTTTAACACAATTCTCTTTAGCTCACTTATGTGAAGAAACTCTTATTAACCAATAGGTAATCGAAAGCTTGGAGAGATGGCTTAGATGATGAGTTATATATCACTTGGCCCATTATGAGGTAACTTCACCATCCTTAGTCCTCAGTGGGAGACAGTCTTAAGGATAAAGTATCTGAGGGTACTCTTCATCATAAAAGAATTAAGGTTTGTTAAGCTGAATAAACCTAAATTTTCCTTAAATTGCAATGAGCATCTGCACCCAAGTTTGATCACAGAAAATTAGATTTAATTGTAAATATTTTTTTAGTTGAGATTTACAGTCTTTCTCCAAATCTGTGCCAAGTGTGGTGGTGGAGTGGTGTTCCTAATTTTTGCCAAAGCTTTCAGCAACGTTTCTTTTCTGCAACTTGAAAAAAAAAGTGTTCCGAAATGTTGTTGCATTTGATGTCTCTGGTTTTGTTTCAGCCTTGTCAGTTAATTTACATTTGCAGAATAAATAAATAAAATTAACTTGTGTCATATGTTTCTCTCATGCTTGGTCACTTGCTGAATCCACACTACTCTAACTAGAATACTGTCATTTCCTAATCTCATACCTCCAGCAGCCTCTCCTTGTGACTCAGTCACTTTGGTGATCACATCTGTCTGAGTGAGTAGGATACACCCCTGGTGAAAAGGACAGTGGTTTTGGAGATGCATCCCTCTAAATAGTAGGATACTCAGGTGCTGGCTTTCTCTGAGACAGCATTGGGGTTATGAGTGACCTGTTTTTGTGATAACAGATATTTTATTTCATTTTCCTGTTAAAGAAGACAGGCAGGAAGGCAGAAGGATGGGAAGAAAGCATCTGTCTACATTGTTAAATAGTGTCATCTATAGAAGAGGTTTGAAAGGTGGTGAAACATTTAATGCTGCAGACCTTCCATTACTGTAGACTGATTTATGGGGACTGGATTTAGGACTAGTTTTCAATTGTTCCTGTGGATTGAACACCTATTAGTGGCTGAAGCACACTGAGTGTGTTCCTCTGGCATGTTTTCTGGTTTAGCTCATGTAAGAGGGGAGTGATTTGCATGGTCTGAGACCACCAATGTGAAGTGAAGCATGATAAGTGGGTAAAGGCGGGAGACCATCTGCCAAAAGTATCTTCCTGTTTCAAACTAAAACACTGATGTAGACACATGTTCAGTTCCAAAGAAGGGAAAGCTCAGTGTCTCATTGCTAGTTCAAGCAATGGTGTCAGCAGAACTTCTCCCAAAGTCATGCCTGAGATCTGCAGAAGAGACAAGTAGCCACAGACCAAAACTGTTCATCGTTGGAGTACTTTGGAAAGCAATGCAGTTCCGTTATCACAAAACACAGCTGATGTGTAGGCTTGAGCTGTATGTGCAGTTGATCAAGAAAAGGAAAAAGACTGGCAATCAACATGGACTGGAGGGCTACAGGGTGCTGGGAGCTGACTTTTCCCATCATCAGACCACTGTTACCTGAGAAAGTGTGCCTGTCTGGCTGTCGTGGTTTGAGTCTAGTCAGCAACAAAGAGCCAAGCAGCTGCTCGCTCACTCCTCCTCCCCACATCGGTATAAAGAAAAATGTAATGAAATCTGGCAGGTCGAGACAAGGACAGGGAGGGTTACTCAACAATTATGGTCACTGGCAAAACCAGATTCAGCTTGGGGAAAAAATATTAAATTTAATTGGTTATCAATCAGAGTAGGATAAGGAGACATGAAAAGCCAGATCTTAAAACACAAATAAATACCCTTCTCCCCACCCCTCCCTCCTTCCTGGGCTTGATCCCCCTCACTCCCAATGTCTCTCCCTCTGCCCCCTCAGCGGCACAGGGGCACGGGGAATGGGGGGTGCAGTCAGTTCACCACAGATTGTCCCTGCCGCTCCTTCCTCCTCAGGTGTGAGGGCTCCTCACACGCTTCCCCTGCTCCAGCGCAGGGTCCCTCCCACGGCAGACAGTCCCTCACGAACCCCTCTGATGTGAGTCCTTCCCATGTGGTACAGTCCCTCGGGAATGCACTGACCCAGCACGGGCTGCCCACAGAGTCACAGTCTGCTTCAGGAGCGGGTTATCTCCCCTGGTGTGGGGTCCTCCACAGGCTGCAGGTCCATCTCTGCTCCTCTGTAGTCCTTCATGGTCTGTTCCACCATGATCCTCCACAGGCTGCAGGGGCACAGCCTGCCATGTCCCTGCGGGCTGCAGGGGAATCTCTGCTCCAGCCACCCCTCTGACTCCCAGTATTTGCACAGGTGTTTCTCTCACATCCCCCTCCTTTCTCTGCTGCAGGTCCCAACAACCGCTCCTTTGTCCCCTCCTTTAATATGTTATCACAGAAGTGCATCTATTGCCCCTAAATAGCCCGGCCTCAGCCCAAGGTGGGAGCGACTTGGAGCTGGGGGAGCTTCGAGCAGCTTCTGACAGGGGCCACCTGCCTGTGTAGCCCCTTCCCCTGCTACCAAAGCCCACACACACAGACCCAACACACTGGCACTGTATCTTTTGGCTCCCACCCATTTCTTTGTCCACTAAATATCTCTTCAGTGCAGCTAGTGCAGCACTGTCCAACAGCAGGTCATGTGTCTGGGAAAAAGAGAGCAAACTTTCATTCATTCCAATTCAGAGACACTGATGTCTCTCAGTGTAACAAAGGGCACAGCCACTACAACAAAGTGGGAAGGAGAAGGTTAAGGCACAGAATAATCTCTTGGTGTATGAGACAGCACAGCTACTTATTTTTGGAATGCCAGTGTTGCAAAGAGGGATAGGGAAAGAAATTGCTGGTCTGCTTGTTAAGCCTCTTTGCAGTTGGAGAGGAATTTGGGAAGACTGAAGATACAATTGCTTCTTCACCTTTTCTTGCTTACTTCCAAATAATGGAACTTGCTCTTCTGTTGCTTATTTTACTGTTGTGTTTGGCATTTATTGTTTGTAAAATACCTCCTGTTAGTGTGTGTGGGCAGAATAGATAATTTTTGAGAAAATAAACCTCCTTTTTCTAGAACTTGTTTTCTTCCAAACACTAGCCTGAGCAGCAAAGCCAGTTGCTCTTGCTTCAGGGTAATTATCCCAGTTCTTTAATTTTCTGTGCAATTCTGTGCTGACAGAGAAAAGATTATTGTCCGTGCTTAACCTGGAGCTAGGACTGGGGATCATGCAGGCATTTTGCTGCTTGTTCTTCAACGGTTTAATTCCAGACAGTGTAGAATGAGATCTATTCTTTGATGACTTTGCACCTTTCTTACAAGTGGTGTTGACTCTCTTTGGGCCATATGCATACACATATACATAAAATGTGCAGAAGGTGGAAACTGTGAGTGAAAAGCAGGCAGGCTTTATGATGTGGGTTTTTTTCTTAGACTGCCCTCACAGAGCTAAACTTGTTCCTGTGTTTTCAGTCTCTGGATTTGACATGAGAGAATGACAGTTTGTAAGGAGAAACAAAATGCCTTCCTCATCCAACTTTGTTTTTCTTGATTTTTCATTCCCCATATTCACCTTCTCCTGACACAAGATAGCAACAGCTATTCAGGCTCTCTTTTCCAGCTGGTGTGGTGTGTCCAGCGATTACACAGCATGTAACTAAGCTTCAGAGGTGAAGTGCAAGTGGGTGTTAAGGAAGAAGGAGGGTTTGGCTAGTTAAACTTTGTCCCTCTTTCCTGCTGTGTATTGGGAGAATCACTTTTTTGTAGCAGAAGAATTAGGAGGAAACTTCTCAAAAACATTTCCAAGCGTAAAGACAGCCTTTGGTTCCAAGTATCTTACAACCCTGACAGGTTTACAGGGGCAACAGATAGAAGTGAAACACACATCAGTGGGGTGCGGGATTTTTAATATAAAACTTGTGCAGAAATGCCTTACATGGCTCCTTCTTTCCAAGAAGAGATTCCAAAACTTTTTCTGAGCTTACCTGCTCATGCACAGATAAACGTATGACAGAAGAAAGACTGAGGGTGGATTTAAATGACTAATGCTTTGGAAAGTGTGAATACTGCTGTGCTTCTCACAGGCATTAGAAAGCTGGCACCCTGTAGTCCTCCTAACATGACTCAGGGAGGTGTGTGAAAAGGAAGATGTTATACAAGTTCACCCATTAGAATCAAGGACTTCAAGCAGTGAATTGGCTGCCACATCCACCAGTTCCTGCTGGAACAAAGTAGGCACGGGCTAGCTGGTAGCTGGCATCCCTGTTCTAGCAGTTACCCTGACACTTTCTTCCAGTAGCTACTGAACAGCAGAAGGTAAGTGCCTGCTCTGATTGCAGTCAGAGGCAAAATTCACCCTGGGAGCAATCCTAGCCCTCTTGAAATATGTGAGAATAAAAAGGTGCCAGTAAAGTTACAGAGGATGAAACTCTGCTGCCCAGCTCAGGACTTGATCAAAAAGTCATTTGGCCCTTTTAAGTGTGTTCAAAGTTTTGTCAAGGATAACAGAACGGGTCGCTTGTTTCCATGCTCAGTCTAGCATTTACTTTGCTAATCAATAGTTCAAGGCATGAATCCTTCACAGACAATGTCTGTGCTCAGTGGTTAATAAGACCTGTTGCTGTTGGCTGAGGTGAACATTGAATTCCTACAGCCACAAATGTCCATGTTAGATAGTGAAATAGCATTAACTGCTGCAAAGACAGGTTATTGGTGAAATGAACTAGTATAAATATTGAATTGTGTGTTAAACTTGCAAAAACACAGGCGTGAACAAGAAACCTGTAATTGTTAAGGAATTAGACTAGACTCACTGTGTATCAGTACATAGGGATTTGTCAATAAATTCATTATAGACAAATCTTTGGTAGTAGAATCTTTGGACTACAATGTAGAAATCTGGAGTTGAAATAAGAAAACAATTTGCTAGGTCCACTAGAAATATCTCTCAGAGCTGAGCTATTTATCTCTCACATGCTGGATGTTTTGCTGTAACTTAGGAAGTTTGAGCTTTCTTATCTCAGTTCAGTCTGTGATGGGCACTCTCCTGCTGAGACTTCCTCAGACCACTGACACCAGTCTCTTTCTCTGCAGAAGATGACAGCAGTAGTAGCTATTTGTGTGATAATCCCTACTACAAATTAAATGGATGTGGAAGCACTGATAAACAAGATTATCTCCACAATATGGCATCAAATACATTACTCCTCAAAACTGAATCAATATGCTAACTGAGAGACTCTTGAGGTCATAACTCCATCTCTGGCACACTCCTGTATTTGTGGACAGCTCAGCACTATGGCAGATGATTGAATTGGCTGACTCCATCATCTTCTCTGTGCTGTCACTGCAGACTGTCCTTGCGAGAGCGTTCAGATATCTGTCTCCAGCCTAAGAGTTTTATTGGCAAGAAAGATGTACAGAAAAACTGAATAATTCATAAGAGAAGCTTCCAAAAATATGCTTGTTGGAAATGAGTCTACCCCCAAAAATCAAAATACTTTTTAAAATTAAAAAAAAATTTTCTTGGAAATATTTCTGCAGTGTCTTATGGGAGGTGACTCCCTGATTCTTCACAACCCATTTCTCCTCTGCAGACAATTTCTTTAGAGCAGTCTCTGACTCCCATGAGGCATCATATACCTGTTCTCTTGGGGATTGTGCATTATGGGAGCTGACAGTCAGCAATGCAGTCAGTTGGGAGCAGAGAAGACCTAGAGAAGAAGAGTACACTGCACTCAAGCACCATCAAGCATAACTGCCATAAAGCATTTTCACATTCAAAATATTTTGGTTTGATAAGGGGCTTATTTTGGAGGCAATGTCAAAATTATCCACCTAAAATAGATATATTTTGTGAAGTGCTTCTGTTAAAAGGTAAGGTTTCCAAGGAAAAACAGTTTTGCTTGAGATTTTTTGACCAGAAAGACAATGTATCAGCACCAGAGATAGTTTTAGGCTGTCCAAGTGTTTAACATGAAAAAAAATGGTCACCTGCTCAAATTCTAAACATAATATAAAAGAGAAATTAAATTTTACCAAAAGATAGGTGGTTCAAAGATAGATTTTGTAAATATTTCATGAAAACTGTTGGTTAGAGAGACATAAGAGATTCAAAATATTTCCACCACCATGGCGGATGGCACCTAAACACCAGCTTCTTACCCGCTGTGAGGGAGGGGAACCATGGCCACTCAGCACAGGTACTGCCCCCATGTCAAAATGTTCATAATTTTGAAAAGCCAGTGCATCCTATTCACACAGATAACCTGTAGAGGAATCAGGAAGGAGTTAGAAGTCCTGTGAGCTGCACCGGGGAATGTTTAGGGTACAGATATAAAGAAAATCAGGCTTCATATTCTCTGCTGTTACCAGGATGGAGCACTCTTCCTCCATCAGGTGTGTGGTTGGCATCTCAATGTCCTGGGTACTGGACATGCTAAAATGAAGGATTCATAAGCATGAAAACACTTTTCAATACTGCTATTAATATGAGCAGTTGGGTCATGTAGTTTTTATACCAAAGGCATTAAGCATATTGCAGAGTAGGGAAAGGAATAAATTATAACTTTCTCAAGTTTCTGAGATACGAAGTCATGCGTTATGAATTCTTCATAGAGATGTCACTACTAGCCATGTTCTGTTTTATTTCTAGCTGCAACACTTAGTTTCTGTGAGAAATGAATGAATATGTTAGCCAAGAATTTCCAAAGCAATGAGTCAGTTAAGACTGGCAAAGGAGAGAGAATGGGGAGCAATACCTCCTTCCCCATTAGTATCACCTGGCTCAGGGTGCCTACTCCAAGCCACATGATTGGGTAGAAATGCCAGCACACACATTGCTCTCCATCTTCCTTTCCTTCCCCATCTACAGTCCAGAAACATCTATCATCTGACAGGTTTCCATTTTTAAGTTCCCTAGTCAATTAATTGGCACATTCCTTTAGACCTCTCAGCTCTGGCATGCAAAGATAGCAGTTATTTTTAGAAATCTGAACTGTTGCTTTTCATGAGTACAAAATTCACATTTTAAGAAAACTTGTCATAGTTTTTTTGTCTTCACTAAACTACATTTTTGTTTTACACCTTTTTATTTGCATTGCATGGATCAACTGCAGAGTGGTCGAAGGCTTTGACTTTTGATGTGAAATTGATAGGCACATTCAAAACAAAATGAGAGAACAAGATGAGGACATTTTCTTACCATCCTGGCAGAGAGGACTTTACTAGTGATATGTTCAGAACTATGTCTCTGTGCTTCTTCATCTTCTTTCTCTCTGACTTTGGGTTCCATCTCAGGGAGAATAATTGACATTTACTAACAGCACCTTTTAGGATTTTCCTCTTAGGATTAGGGATATTTAGTAGCTCAGAACTTCTGACATGCTCAGACTCAGACTGCGTAGAAAGAATCTGGCACTTTTCACCAGTGCTACATTCACAGAGAAAAGAAATATGGAATTATAATTCTAAACCAGCAAGGGGCAAAATACAAAATGCCATCTCTTTCTCAATATATTGACTTCTTAAGCATTTCCACTGTTATAATTCGTATCTTAATGAGTGAGGGAAAGACAGCAGAAGAAGGTTTCAAAAGCTGCAAAAAGAAGTGAACTGTGTGGGTCACTTATGGGTTCTCTGAATTTGTATCTGACCATAACTCCAATGGAGGGGAAGATGAACTCCTAATAGTCCCGTCCCAAACAGAGTTGAACTGGAATAAAATTGGATGTAGCCTGCTATTTACGGTTTCCCTTTGTACTTGCAATTCTGCTTCCAAATTGGATGGTGAGTACAGCCCTGAAGGAAGCCTACAGATATTCCTCAAATTATTACATAGATACAAGGGACCTCGTGAGTTCTTTTCCTATGGCTTCTACCGGGAAAAGTTTACTCAATATATCCTTGCTTCTAAATAGGTTTAAATTATGCTTCATTTGAGTTAGTTCTGCAACATCAACAAAATCATGTAGGACAGAGATGGAGTTTATGACTCACATTTTAACCATGTAGTAAGGACTAAAACGTGCTTCGACTCACACCTACTCCTGTTGAAACTTCTGGGTTGATGGAGTGAGATATCGCAGAGAGGGTTTGGCCCAAACTGAGAGCATCTGATCTGGAAATCTACAAGAAGCTAGAAAACATGGAATCTGCATGGATATTTTTATATTAATTTTCCCCTTAGGCAAGAGATTACAATTTTAGAAGCACCCAAGATTGTACCTATATGACATAAAGTAGTGCAGCACAAAGATACCTGAGCAAATGCTGAACAAACAATCTTTATTGTTAAGCTCCGCTGTGACCAATTAACACAGCTAGAAGTAGCTATATTAGTCCGGGCATACTGCCATGCAAACATACTATCCTGCTTTTTGTGTCCAAGCAAATTACTTTAGAGCTACCTAAGGCAGCTGGAATGCAGTAGACTTTCAGGGATGGAGGAGACTTAGTCCCACAAATGATTAGCAATGCAAGGCTTTCAAAAGGCTAACTCACCCCTGAATTCTATTTTAAAGTAGGAATAACTTAAGAGAATGAGCCACTTCAGCAAATTGGTCTCTATACAATCTTTATTTAGTAAATGCTCACTGTATTATCCACTAAAATTCTTCAGTCATCTTGTCTGATTTAGATAAAGGTTGCCTGTGCTTAAGGAGTATGCAAAGAAATAACCCCTAAGAAGCCCACAGAAAGGTGATTCCTTCATTTTAAAGATTACTAGTATGATTAGTAACTGATTAGGGTTTTTTTATTTCATCCAACATGGATTTAGTTCCAACACCTCCCTTCCAAGTCTTTACCATATTCCTGAGCCAAGGTACTAGTATACTACCTTAGAATCATAGAATCATAGAATGGTAGGG
>VZSC01006298.1:294376-315861 GCA_013398225.1 Steatornis caripensis | reverse complement strand
CTCGGCCGCGGCGGGTGCGTCACCGCGCCGGGAGCTGCCGTGCTCCGGTGGGGCGGCTTTCTGTCGTGAGCAGCCCCCTCAGCCGCGCCCGGCCTTGTTCAGCCGGGGGGAGGTGCTCGCCGGCCTGCCCGGCCCCATTCCTCGGGCAGCGTTGCGTCTCCCGAGCTCTCGCAGCCTCTCGCGCCCGCTCCCCTCACAGCCCGTCGCGGCCCCTCTCTCCTCGCAGAGCCGCGGGCAGCCCCCTCCCGCTCCCTTGGAGATGCGCCCTGCTCCCTGCCTGAGGCGGGCTGTGCCCGCAGCCCCGTCCCTCTTGTCCCCCGCCCTCGGGTCTCTGGGGCAGCGCGGCGTTTCGGTGGCTTTGGCAAGACTCAGCCTCCGCACTCCGGTGTTTGCACTAGCCTGTGCTGCAGAGTCTCCCCTGCCGTGGCTGTAAGTACCAGGGGGCAAGTGCGGTATAGCAAAAGGGGTGCTGGGGAAGCCTGTTTTCCTGAAAGCGTACTTTACCTTGCACCTGACTGGACGCAGAGTCCCCTGAGGCCTGGCCGCTGCTGCCTGGACGCACGTGCCGCGTAGAGCTGCGGCTTGCGGCAGACCCTCACGCCTCGATAAAGGCCGCTANGGAAGCCTGTTTTCCTGAAAGCGTACTTTACCTTGCACCTGACTGGACGCAGAGTCCCCTGAGGCCTGGCCGCTGCTGCCTGGACGCACGTGCCGCGTAGAGCTGCGGCTTGCGGCAGACCCTCACGCCTCGATAAAGGCCGCTAGTGCCAGGCCGCCGGTCCCAAAAGCTTGAGGACCCGCGCCCAGTTTGTACCAGTGAGAAAAGCAGAGGCTCTGCGTGCTTGAGGAAGGGTAGAGAGTTCGCAGGGGTGTGTGTGCCGAGGTCTGTACTGATGACAGGATAGCAACGATGGTCGTGCCCGTCCTGCGGGCGCTGGGACGGGCTCAGCCGTACAGGCCGAGTGCCGAAACTCGCTCACCGGTCTTGAAAGCAAAGCCCTTATAGTCGAGTTATAAATTTAAGGAAAACATATGTGTGTAGTCCATTACAAGTTAAAAATAGCTAGACGTTAGGACATCTTGGAAACAGTGGAAATTAACGCATTTGCCTTGTCTGGCAGTACTTCCCAAAGCAGGCAAATGGTTTTCAAAATTAAATACAAGACTGGTTATCTAGTCTTTCAAAGTTAATAGTGTACTTGCTGATATCGCTTAAACTGCAGTCGTTGCTGTTTCAACAACACTCTGTAGGTGTTGTTTTCTGCTAACACCTATTCTGCATCTTGAAACTTCACTTCACTGTGAAGTTTTGAGCAAAAATAAACTGTGTCTGTTCAAAAGAGAAGCTTTAAGTTTATATCCACACAATAATCCTGTATTCCTCAATTGTGTTGAATCATATGTGATATTTTATAGCCAAAGAAATAATAGTTGTTAATTAGAAATTTATAGTCTGTGTGGCTGTACATCTACACAAGATTTATTTTGAAAGCCTGAGATGAGTTAAGAGAAGTCCGTTGTCCATTCAGTCACTGGGAATTTAATCAGATGTGACAGCTTTGTTCTGCATTTTACTGGTTAGATTTACTGTCATTTGGTAACCTACTCAGAGAGTTGTGTGGGTGGTGCTCTGGAATAAACCACAACTTTCCTGCTTGATCTTACTCTGGTAGTTTGAAATTCAGCTGTAATAGACACAATTGTTTTTCTAATTCACATCTGGATCTTTTAATCCTCTTATTACATATGCAGTGAATGTTCTTAAGCATACTTTAGTGATAGGTAGAGGGCTTTTGCTTGGGATGTGGCCACATGTAGAAAGTACAAGACTAGTAAATATTTAAAGGACACGTTTTATAGAATGAAAAAAAGAAAGTTGCTATATCCTCTATTCTCATGAGAGGACTGGCAGACTTTCTAAGTTTTTTTGTTTTAAGTGTCATATGGCAAGACCATTTGTTCAACTGTTATTCTGAAATTTCCTGGCTAATCTCGTCCTGAATTTAATGAAATTTGAGAGAATTATACACAAACAAGTAACATGAGATTCTGCCAATATTGACAGCTGCCCTTTCCAGGTGTCTCGTTCAATAACATCCCCTGGATCAGACAAAGATACTTTTCCTTAATTGTTAATGCACACACACACACACACATACCTAGAATATACATCAGGTTTGCCATCCTTGTCTCTAGCTCTCCTTTCCACTTAAAAGATCAGTCTTCTTTCCCCTCAGAAATACTCGTGCAGCCTTTCAAAGCACGGTTCAGCTTGGGCAAGCTTGGAAAGGGAAGACTCTGCGTTTCTCAGCAGTGTTCAAGAGCATTGCTGTTGGGTCTTACCACTTCTCTGAGAAATGAGCCCATGTTCATTCATATTCAGCTAGATGTGCTGTTCCATGTAGCACCAGCGGAAAACTAAAGGAATCTTATCCCTGCCTCTTCTTCCAATACATTACGTCTTCTCAGCCCTGATCAGGGGTAGTCCTTCCTATTTCAGAGGAATTCCTTTGTGCCAAGAAGAAAGATGGGAGTCCTGAATGTCCTACAAACCAACAGAGAAGCTGGATGCAACTTGGAATGGCTGTCATTTAAATGTTTCAAAAGTAATTTGTTATATCACCACAAAAAAACAGGCCTTACTATGACCTCCTATTTCCTAGCAATGATTTTTCATATTTTCAAATAAGATGTTGTTTTTCAGCAATAAATCACATTGTTTACAATTTATACTTTTGCCCAGTAAATGTGAAAGCTGTTGGTTTTCAGAGCTGACTCAAGATCGCTAAAGCTTTGCGGGTAAAATGTATGCTGGGTGCCGTAGCAGAACAGCTGTCAGTGTAGACAGAGCTACAGACTTCAGAAGGCCGAATGTTTCTTTCAGATTTATTGCAAGTCTCACACTGTTTAATGTTCCACCAAATTGCCATTACTGGAATCATGTACTTACCTGTAATTTTAAACTTTAATTAAAATAAATTCTCTTACATATTATTATTATACAAAAAGACTTGGAAATATGGCGCAGGCAAAGCCTAGAAACTTGGAAGTCAAATGAAAACCCTACATTCAAATAATCTGCATTTTACACTGTTGAAGTCAGTCTGGTGATTTCCTTGGAAATCTGACTCTCAGACTTTTTGATTCTTATATTGGCTTCTATTTGATCCTTCTATGACATCCATTAGTCAGATTCTAGACTTTGTGATTTGGACCAACTTGGCATGCAATACACATTCAAAAAATGTGGTTTTGTAATGCTTCCTGAATGTGCCACTCTACTGCTTTAAACTGCTGTGGCTAGGAAAGTAATATAAAAACTTTTACAAGCTTAAAAAACGGATCTGTTGTGGTTTTTCTCTGTATATGTCAATCGCAGGCTTTAATCCCTACACGGCGAGAATATATCATATATATAGTGTAGTATCTCCTGTAGCGTTCTTACCACTTGAATTTGAAGTAACTGTAGTATAAACCTCATTTTGGTACCTCAAACCTTTGAGGTGCTACTCTTTACTACTACTTTCATTTTCCATCATTACTTGAGGGGTGGAGCATTTAATCTTCCCCCAGTCTTCCTCCCCTTTCCCCCNCACCCCCTTCCCCCACCTTTTTCACCCTTTCCCCCCCTTATTTCCTCTTTCGTCTCCATTTCCTTTTCCTTTAACTTAAATCACAAAGAGAGGAAAACTTGTAGCTATCTCCACTGTACAGTAGTCTGCAGATGACTCTGACAGAAACTTTTATTCTAAGCCTTGTAATGAAAATCACACATTGAGGTTTGATTTCCATTGGACATTTGCTGAAGGGCTTTANATTCATATTCAGCTAGATGTGCTGTTCCATGTAGCACCAGCGGAAAACTAAAGGAATCTTATCCCTGCCTCTTCTTCCAATACATTACGTCTTCTCAGCCCTGATCAGGGGTAGTCCTTCCTATTTCAGAGGAATTCCTTTGTGCCAAGAAGAAAGATGGGAGTCCTGAATGTCCTACAAACCAACAGAGAAGCTGGATGCAACTTGGAATGGCTGTCATTTAAATGTTTCAAAAGTAATTTGTTATATCACCACAAAAAAACAGGCCTTACTATGACCTCCTATTTCCTAGCAATGATTTTTCATATTTTCAAATAAGATGTTGTTTTTCAGCAATAAATCACATTGTTTACAATTTATACTTTTGCCCAGTAAATGTGAAAGCTGTTGGTTTTCAGAGCTGACTCAAGATCGCTAAAGCTTTGCGGGTAAAATGTATGCTGGGTGCCATAGCAGAACAGCTGTCAGTGTAGACAGAGCTACAGACTTCAGAAGGCCGAATGTTTCTTTCAGATTTATTGCAAGTCTCACACTGTTTAATGTTCCACCAAATTGCCATTACTGGAATCATGTACTTACCTGTAATTTTAAACTTTAATTAAAATAAATTCTCTTACATATTATTATTATACAAAAAGACTTGGAAATATGGCGCAGGCAAAGCCTAGAAACTTGGAAGTCAAATGAAAACCCTACATTCAAATAATCTGCATTTTACACTGTTGAAGTCAGTCTGGTGATTTCCTTGGAAATCTGACTCTCAGACTTTTTGATTCTTATATTGGCTTCTATTTGATCCTTCTATGACATCCATTAGTCAGATTCTAGACTTTGTGATTTGGACCAACTTGGCATGCAATACACATTCAAAAAATGTGGTTTTGTAATGCTTCCTGAATGTGCCACTCTACTGCTTTAAACTGCTGTGGCTAGGAAAGTAATATAAAAACTTTTACAAGCTTAAAAAACGGATCTGTTGTGGTTTTTCTCTGTATATGTCAATCGCAGGCTTTAATCCCTACACGGCGAGAATATATCATATATATAGTGTAGTATCTCCTGTAGCGTTCTTACCACTTGAATTTGAAGTAACTGTAGTATAAACCTCATTTTGGTACCTCAAACCTTTGAGGTGCTACTCTTTACTACTACTTTCATTTTCCATCATTACTTGAGGGGTGGAGCATTTAATCTTCNCGTCTTCTTGATGTATATTTGCACTGAAATAGACAAATCTGATAGGTTTACTGTACAGGATTTTAAAAATCTGTTGCATGAAGTGTATGTTTGCTTACAAACACAGCAAGACCCTTTACAGTATGTTAGATTACAGGAGTGTTCAAATTTATTTTCTTTCAACAGTCTTGGACTCAAGCTGGAAAATAAAAATGTACCTGAAGTTTCCTTATTGCTATTAAAAATTGTATAACTTTTGTGCATGCCATCTCATTATTTTCTGTTTGTGTAGAAATTGTACAGTCTTCCACAAATAGGCTTTAACATGGAGTAAATTAGCTGCTAGTTACTTCAAGATTTTAATATTTTTTGCATGATATTTGCTATATACTGATACTGAGTCTACCAAATCATAGTTTAATTACAACATTCTTCATTTGTATGTAGAATATCTGGAGACTATGTAAGAAGTATTATATAGAAAATTTCTATATAAGAAGTATCGTACAGTAAGTTTCTGTATAAGAAATATAATGAAAACAATATAATACAATTTCTAAAACACAGCTTTCCAGGTAACAAAATCAGATTTTTAAAAAGGAAGCCGAGAGATGTTAATGCTCCATACCAATAGATACTTGTTTTACATTCTCAAATTAACGTGCAGTGTGGCATTACAGCAGGACTAAAGAGATGAGAGGTCTTCTATTTCTTGAAAGGTTAAAGAAACTTTGGTTCAGTTTGAAGAACTTGGTTTTGGGAGTTGATGATAAAGATTATCACTTCTTACATGCAACTTTTAAAAGTAAATTTATCCTTCCTGCATGATTTACTTTTTCAGCAAAATACACTCTCTGGTTGAAAGCATGCAAATAGAGAAGCTTCTATTACAAAGAAAAAGGCAATATTGCGTTGGACCTCAAAATATTATGTTGTCACCTAGGAAAGATAACAGCTTTTGTTGTTGCGTGGTCTACGTGTGGCTTTGTAACAAGATCTCCATGTCAGTTGAAGCTGTGTGGTTTCTGCTAATGCAGTAAAATAGTAGAACGCTTACTGTGACTGCAAGTTGAAGTGTGTAAAGTGTGTGTTGTTAATACGAACAGAGATATTTTAGATGTCAACTGAATGAATCCCGCAATTGCATCACAGAGTAAGAAGGAAATTTGTTGCGACTTATGTACACAAAAAACGAGAGCTGGGCTAGGATAAGAACCTCTGTGTCAACAGTTGCTTCTGAATAGTCGCTTTGAAAGCTCTTACCTATGCTCTTTGAAATACTTTTCGTTAGCAATCAAGTAGCTCGCAGTAGCTATCAGCATGTAAAGACCTGCTTCAGGTTACATTGTATCCATGTATGATATTATTTAGAAAAAGTCTGTTTGGGCACCATTTCTAAAATGCCATTTGTAAGCCTATGAAGGCGCTTATCGTTGTCTGGTATTAGAAATGCAAGGACTTATTCTTGTTCGTTGAATGTGCAGGATTAGTAATTTCAGTTCACTGCGTATTTTCTGAGGATCATGTTCCTCATCTTAATCAGTGTCAAGTTTCTATAGCAACTAGCATTTAAGAGTGAGAGACAATATTGTGTGTTGCTATCAGCGTTAGCCACCGAGAGTAATGGAGAAAATGTTTGAAAATAGATGTCCAAGTGTTTTCACATGTACCTTCTTCCACCTCTTAAAGAACTTGGATTTGGACCTCTGGATAGTGTAAGATCATGTTAGTGTATATTCATTTAACTAGACATACAATAAAAAAAAAAATTGATCGTAGTTTTTTCCCAAAACATGGAGCAAAGAAGGATGCAAAAAGCACAGTTATTTGTGGATTTGTCTTTGATTAGTGCGTACATAGCATAACCAGTATAATGTAATGTGTCAACAGAGATATAAAAAACTTGGTGAAACCCTGTTGCTTTAACCACTAGTGTAGTCTAGGGGGAAGAGGTAGATTGTGGTAACTGCAGAAAAATGCAGAGACCACTGCAAAGCACAGGAGGCAAGTGCGCTAAAATCTTTGGAAGAGGTTTTCCACGGGTGTGCAAGCATGTAGGAGCTTGGGATGCTAGAGTCACTGGGAGTTTTTCATAAGCAGATTGGGTTTGTCGTCTATGACACACAGAAACGTTGGGATAAGCAGTTTTCATGACAGACATTTATTTAAAACCAGTATTTTACACAAGCACACCTTTCTAAAAAGATTCAAACACCTATGACTGAAGTAAAGAACATAGTCCGTAGTTTATTGATTCATGTGTTATTATCAATATGGCTTTTAAATCAGTTAGTTATTAGCTGAAAGATTCAATATGACTATTTTCTTGATTCTGTGAGTATTAAAGGGACACTGTCATTATCCACATGCGCATGGCCTGGCAAAATCTAGTGTGGCACGTCAGAGTTTTTCCCTTATTTTGAATAGACCGACTGATCGTTGTGATGCATTTCCTCTTTTTTATATTAGAACTCAAGTGCTGCATATTGTGGGGATGGCAAATCCCATCTGGAAACACATCATAAATTATTAGTGGTGAAGAAATGGCACTTTGTCTAAGAAAAGTAAACGTAATTCGTTTAGGCAAATATCTGTTTCTAGCCCAAGATTCTTAAGACCTTAATAAACTTTGTGATAAGATTGTAATTCAATTGTAGTTATGGATGATTACCTTATTGTCCATAGAGCAGTCATATTGGTCATGCTATTAGATGTGTGTGTGTACATTTGTATAAGTCTGTGTTTCGTAAATATCTTTCCTGTGACCTTGTCCAAATCCTGTGGGCACCTCTTTTCATAACTCTCTTTCGAAGTGATTTTATGCACCTGAAGAAATACCTTGTTGCACACTAGCAAAATTCTTGCTAGACGTGCAAGAGATTGCATGAAATTTAAACATTTATGACCCTGGTTCTTGGCTGCTATTGCTGCACAGGTTAGGAAAATTAAACAGGATTCAGCTGGGTCCACATAGCTTCCCTCACGCGTGTAGAGGGATGGACAAATGGGATATATCCATCATTCCTGCTTCTTCCTAGTTGAGCGGAGGATTTGGAGCAAAAGAAGGGAGAAACCTGAATAGTGAACAACTTGGAACTGAAGCCAACCTTAGCAGTTGCAGCAGGTAATTTACTTAGGGAGCAGAGGTGTCATTGGTAGAGGTCATTTTTCAGTGCAGAGTATTGTCTCCTATGGTGACTTGTGCCAGCCCTGCCTGTTTGAATTCCCTCTCCTCGTCCTTTCCATTTAGCTAGTCCTTTCTGAATGCAAATCACGCATGTATAGCGGGGTGGGTATAGTTGAAATCTGCATCCCATTGTGTTGTTTACTTTGCTTAATAGTTACATTCCTCTACTTCAAGCTTCCTCTGAGCTGTTTAGGGTAGCAGCTATCAGAGTGGACTTCCTGGAACAAATAAGGAACAGAAGCTTCCCTCTGTGATGGCTGTATCGTTGTAGCTATGTAGCAGGGAAGTAGCTCTGCTTCCTAGCGCAAGTCTACGTGAGTGCTGTATGCAGCCTGGCTACTGTCTTTCTACAGTGCTTGGCATGACAAGGTCCAAAGTTTTGCTTGGCATTTGCTATAATCATATTGAAAGAAGTGTCTCCTTCAGGCTTGGAGGAGTGTTTAACTCTTAATAAGATTCTCTCAGTAAGATAGCTTAAGGAATACATTTTTTAACCATAAAAATTCTAGCTCAATGTTACCTAAATGGTGAGCTAAATGTTATCTGAATATGGAACAGATTTCCAGCTAAAGCCATGCCATTTTGTAGCAGCGTAAGATTGGGCGTTGAAAATGATGGAAAAGTCTGAGCTCTAGTTTTAACTGATGGGTGCAAAGTAGTAGTTTTTGAGATGTAACAGAGTAATACTTAGTATTGATTCTGAGTCTGATCCTGTTGCCCTCACTTGTGTATAGCGCTGATCATTTCAAATACCCGCAAGCTGTGCTTGTTCAATTAAGATGTTACAAGCCTGTTCTGAATTTCCTTGATTCACTTACTTGGCCAGACTTTGTTTCAAGTCCTAAAATACTTTTTTTTCTGTAGTATATATTTTAATTACTTATGCCATATTTTAAGTTTAGTGAAATATCTGAAAATGCCTGTGTTCATAGTAGATGCATCAGACTACTCCATTAGACACATGTATCACCCAAATAAAGGTGGAGATGAACCTTTTCCTAATAACTTTGAAGTTGCTGTAAGAGGAGGAACAGATAATCAAATTTATACTTGTATTAAATTTGCACTTGTAAGCTATAATAGGTGAAAGTTTAATACAAGTGCCTAGCTAAATGTCTCAGATTATGCTCCAGTTAATTTTTTATTTTAGCAATATTTAGCAGTTCAGCGGGCTTTTTTTTAATTTTAATTTTATTTTGTGTAGTGTAGTGTTGTCTCCATAGGAAACATAGTGAACAAAAAAAAATAAGAGGATTCGGCCGCTTGGTGGTGTAATATGCAAAGGAAAATGAATCTGTCACGTTTAAGTGAGGAAATGTACATAATAGACCATTTTTGTTTGCTTATTATCTGATTAAACACAGTACAAGACATTACCATTAACACTTACTTTTTAAAGACCTTTTATTTCAAGCAGGTAGTCAAGTACATTTTGTAGGATAAATACTGATTTTAGCTCAGCTCTTACTGGAGGTGTTTGTGTTCAAGCTATTAATGGTCTGTTAGTTGCTTCAGAAATCCTGAACCAGTTTACAGTGGAAAATTTATAATTTAAAAATGGAGAATGCCACATGGAATCTGCAGCCACCCCCTGCTTCTGGCTTTAGGAACAGCTTTGGTTTTCATCTTCTAGAGTCTGGCATCCCTCACATTCAGAACAGGTGCAGAAGCTTCTCCTCAACTCTTTGTATTTTACACACATTACTGAGAAGCTTGGGAGAAGTTGTGGCATTGCAGTGCTTTGGGACATACCTTGAACGGCACAAGCTGTGGTGACAAAGCAGGGGCAGTGGGCACCAACAGTCCAGTACGTTCTTCTGCAAATGCGTACACCTGCCAAAAATACACGTGAATTTGCGTGGTGATACTGAAACACATATAGACTAGTTCAGTGAATGCCAAAAGGGAGGGTAATGCGTGGAAGATCGGGTTGGTGGGGCCCATTTATTTTTCTCCATGCAATAAGCATGAAAGGTCCAGCCTTCCATCACCTTTTAGTTCAAACTTCTTTTAGGCAGGTACAAAATGTTTGAGCTCAGCAGGGTGCCACAGGGTCTGCAGAGCAGTGTGTGCAGAGACAAAAATTTATACTGTATGCGCTAGTGTTCATGTCAAGGGAGAAAAGTGACGATAAAAGCATCAGTATAATGCTGCTCTGCAAATTCTAGCAGAAGTAAATATTTTCCATGCGAAGTGGGGCCCACTAACAAATGTCAGTTTCAGTCGAACTATTATTCTGAAATAGTAATCGGTTTTCTTTTCTAGGGGAAAGAAAAAATAAAAAAAAAAAAAGGAAGTTTCCAGTCCTATTTGTCAGAAACATCAAAATAACGGTTAAGTTTCTTTTTCAGATAGAGAAAGGAAAAAATAAAAAAATGTTTTGACTGGTACTTGGCTTGAGTTTGGTTTGGCTTTTTAGCCTGCAGCCTAGAAATGAAATAAAATTTAAGAGCAACTTAAGATAGGCTGTTCAGATTAAACTGAAGATATGATTTAGCCTTGTTCTTGGTGATCATATCAAATCTATGTACTAAAACAAGTAGCAGGTACTTGCTAATTTTAAGAACAAGTGACCAGGGTAGTATCTGAGTGGGTAGTAACCTGCTGGGGCCTTGGCTTAGGTGAATTTATCTGTATCATATTATTCTGTTCCTCTGTCAATCCAGAATGTATAGTTCAAGTGAGAACTTCACATGTTGACTGTGAGAGCTGTAAGAAGGGGCTTACTCCTTAAATTCCTATGGAGCATATGCCTGTGCTTCAGAACAGACAACGTCAGTGATGGTTGTTCTGTCGCTTATCGTGCTTGTTGGTGTGGGTGATGACATCCTGTATAATGTTCTCCCAGAATACCTTCAGCAGTCCACGGATTTTTACTTAAACTAGACCTGAAATATTTTTAACTTTCCCATAACAAGCCAGGTGGCAGATAATTTATCTCCTTATGTTGTACGTACTATCTCCCAAAACTTCCAGGTGGTACTGATGATCAAAGACGTAGTGCTGGATGGGAAACACACAATTTGTAGCGTACTTTCTGTAATTCCTGTGATATACTCCACACTTTCGTTCTGTGCGTGAAAGCTTGGAGGAGGGCAGCATAAAGAGAGTGTGCTTCAGACCCTTTAGAGTGCTGATCATATGTAACCAAAATAATACTATTTCAGTATCCAAATATTACGGACCTGTTTCAGGCTATGAATATCTTGGAAAATACTACTTAGAAATTACTACTAAGTAGAAATTACAAAGAACGTTTGGGTTGAACTTCTGCTTTTTTTAAAAAAAAAAATTCTGAACCCACTCAGAATACAGATTCTCTAGAAGAGATTGGCTGGGATCAGAAAGTTAATGTTGCAGAAAAGAAATGAAATTAAGTGAAAACTATGAGATTTGTCTGGCTAGGCTGGTTTACTATGCACTGATTTTAGTTCTTCCAAAGTCTTTGTGAATAACTAGCCTCAAGTGGAATGAGAGGGGAGATGGATGCAGTCTGTGGGGAGGAACATGGTTCCACTGTACTCTTATTATGCTTCTCTTTATTATGCTGCTCTTCTGTTAGAGAGGGTTTGCTGAAAAAAAGTGCACTAAATTACAACTATATGATCAATCTTTTTATAACCTTTAAAGAAAAAAAAAGTCATTTGCTCAAGGGAGTAGGGGAAGGAGTTTAATGATTTAAGCATGTAACTAACTGTTCAGATGGAGTGTTTGGTTAGACCTAAATTCCTTATGTCATTGCTCATTAATGTTGTTCTACCAACTGTTTATGCATGAGTGTCCGAGAAGAACTGGATGTGATCAATTCAAAATGGCCTTGTCAGACTGCATGAAGAATTCACTCTGAGATACGTATGAAAATGCATGCTTTATGATCTATTCTGACAGGGTATTCACATAGCTGCTCTAAGTATTTCTCCAATTTTTTTCATAGTAGGTGATCAATTTGTGCTTTACTTATTCTTTCTTTTAATTTAAAACATGAAAACAACGATATGACCACTTCTCATAGGATTTTTATGTATCCTGTGAAATGAAGTCACTCAGATCAGTGATCTGTCTGGTTCTGTTGCCAACAGGTTCATAGGAGATCTGTCTCTTGTTGCAGCGATTTCCTTGTTTCCCCCTCTAGTAGAAGGTTAACTGAATTACAGCACTCTGTAGGCCCCAGGGCAAGAATCAGATTCTGATCTTGGAATTGGAATGGACTTTTTGTGTAGGTTTTTGTAAGCCCTTCTTTCCCCTCTGCAGTCGTCGTATCTCCAAAGGAGACTACTAATTCTAAAAATTGCTTATCTTAACATGTTATGAAAGTTTACGTAGACTTGCATTAGACAACTTAAATGTGTGGCGGTATGGTTACGTCCTGGTGTTACATCTTCATGTTGAACATTATTTCTCTGAAGGGCTTTGTCTTGCATGCTGAGGAAAGAATGATCCAATATTATTTGAAGTTTTAAGCTCATGTTTTGTTTTTTACCCTATCTTATGGCAGGTGGTTCCACAGGCTGATTGGGCAAGAAGATGTTTTCTTTGTTATCAGTGCTTTACGTTTTCTGTCCTTCATTTCATCTGTATTTTTCCATATAGAAAAGCATGAATTTCAGCCATAGTTACGCTCATGCCAAATTTTTTTGGAAAACCAAACCCGATTGTGTTTAACCTTATAGCAAGCTAACCACTATTTTTCCCCCTAAAACCATAGTACATTGAGTCATATAACTGCTTGCCTTCCGTGTTTTTTGTTTTTTATTTTTTTTTAAAGGAGCAATTTTTCATCTTTGTTGATGCAGGGTGAAAGTTGAAAATGTACATTCCAAATTAACAGAAAATCGAACTAGACAACTTATATTTGTTTTAAGGTCATATGATTATTCCAGTGGAAAGAGCCTAACTTGTGACATTTTGAATGCTTGGTGTAGCTACTTTTTCCTGTTAAACCTTGTCTTTATTGAAATATCTAAACGTTAGAGTAAATGTAGCTCCTGATCTCAAGCTACTCCTAAGTACTGTTGCCAAAGATATGCATAGGTAGCTGTTCAGGAAGAAGTTTTAACCATACGTTAGTTGGCACTTTCAGAATCCATGCTTGTCCAGCAATATTGCTGGAAATGTTTGTTTCAGGTAATGTATAAGGAGGTCTTGCAAATGTTTTTCTGCTTTTTGTAGAACCTGTTTCTCATTTTGCAAGTGGGTGCTAGAAAAAAAGGACAATGCAACTTCAGAAAAATAATTTAACATTTTTGCTTGATTTAATGGAAGGCATAAATATAAGAGTCATACTTATTCAATTGAAATCTTATAATTGTTGTTACCTACCAGAATTCTTGCTTTATAGTACAGAGCAACACTTCACAGTTGCCAAGTTTCACTGGAGATGAAGTGATAATCTCTGGCTGTAAGTTGTAAATTGCTTTGGGATAAAAGGTAGGGCATAAATGTAAATTGTTACCTTATTAAATGCAAGTGTAGCATAACATGGTTTTCAAATTACTAATGAGTATTTTCTTTGCAAGTCTGATGGCTTTTTAAAGATAAAATAGCACTGGGTTTATTTAATAAGCCTAAAAGGTTCTTATCTAGCACATTGTGACACATTTTTATTGCTATAAACACACATCATTTGAAAGAATTGCAGGATAAAATAAGATCAAGTTTACAGTGGTTTTATTAGTCTTAGTGTTTTTATTACCAATCAGGTTGCTTATTTTTCTGTTTAAATGAAAATAAATATTTTTTGATAATACTTACTAAAATATATTTTTGTGTGTTTTTGCTGTTTTTAACAACACACAAAGGTCAAAATGTCATAGAATCTATTCTGGATGTGCAAAATCATTAAAGATGTTAACATCAGAAACACTGGGAATGAGAAAATCATTTGGGGAATATTTAACTGAAGTACCGATGAATGCCGATTTGTGTTACTTCAGTTCCTTACCTCCCATTTATATGCTTGGCTTTTAATAGGGTGAAGGAACAAAAATCAATGAGACTAATTTAAACAAGTGTTTTCATCAGTAGGCTGCAAGATCATCAAATTCTTATCAGTCTAATTGATGTTGTTAGGAAGTGCTAGGATCTCAGTTCTACCTGACTAAATTTACTACTCATTTGAGCAACCGTAAGAATACAAATACACGTTTACATACCACCCACTGAAACTTGGTGGGTAATATGCTTAAAATGATTTTATTTCACAGACTTCCTTTATCCAGGGAAGAAATGGAGGAAAATAGCAATGTTTTAAGTAGAAATTGCTTAGGAATAAGGGCCATAACTAAGAATGTCCTTGTATGTGGAGCAAACAGGGGAAAAAATTCCCAGATAACTGAAAATTGTGAGGTTCTGTTACAGTTGTGAGAAAAACCCATCAAGCAAAGCTTGATAAGAAAGGATAAGACACAGTAGCAAACAGTCCATTAAAGCTTAAATGATGATACAAGAGGTATTCCCACAGTATGTAAAAACTAATTTTTTTGGACACTGAACTTTTAGCAGGTCCAATATTGTTTCATTTCGTGCAGAACTACACTTCAATAACAATATGTACTTATATATTTTTAAGAATACTAAATGGTGTATATAAATGATGAAGGTTTTACGCATGTGCATATTAGCAAGTCTAGTTTCACTGGTAGAGCACATTCACATCAGGTAAACACTGTCATTCTGTGTTTTTATTTGATTCATTATTATTCTGACATAATTCATGATGTAAAACACGAGAAAAGAATAATGCTAGTACAGCAGCAGGCAATATGGCAAAAACTTAAACTTCATTTTCCAGAGGTGTATTGCTAAGCCAAACTCATGGCCAAAAAGGAAACAAAGTCAGTAACTTTGCACTTGGCATGAGAGCACATAGATGAGAAAAGTTGAAGGAATATTAAGGATCTATAAATATCTGTGCCAAAATGAAGTTGTGTTTGTGGCCTGTATTGGTACGTCTAAGACAGCAATGAAGACAGAAGTGATGTGGGCACTATTAACCTCTAGTGTCTGTAGAATTTTTTCTTGGTCTGTGTTGCAGTCACATCTTTATTTTGCTGTATCACCATAGTACAAGTGGGATCTACTCTACCTAAGATTTACAGCAGGTTCTATTTTAACAGCTTCCTACCTTGTCCCCTGTTGGTCAAATACGAATTGACATGCTGCTTTGGGGATAAACAGTGAAGAAGTGCAGACAAAACTAATAATATTTCATTTAGGTCCTCTACTCCCAGCGCAAGATAGCAGTTAAACATGACTTCAAAAGTCAGGGCTCAGAATTCAGAGGTAGAATTGTACATGTAACGTCGGCTGTGATGTTTGCTGTGATTTTCTTAGGGCAGGAGGAGAAAGGAGAGTGTGTGATTTTGCTGTGCAATTTTTGAGGTTTCTTACATGGAATTTTTAATGGTTTCCATGTACTGGAATATTTGGTGATGTTTCCTACATAAGTAAATACTGTTTAGGTGTTTTAACTTGTATTTTTATATGCTATACAATAAAAATTAAGTTAGTGTTTATGCAGTAGTCCCTTAAGATGCTCCATATTTAATTGACTTTGTCAAGGAGTGGTGGAATGAGAACTTACGGTCAGAGCTAAGGGACCAAGACCCAGCGCGGATAGGGAGCATCTAGACTAGATGGTAGACTAGAGCATCTCTAATTACAGAGATTGTTTGGCTTAAGCACACATTATATAGAGGGGCCACAGGTCTGTCGAGAAAAGACAGCTCGAGGAGAGGTTTAGTCTGATCCCAAATCTCCCATAAACCTTTAGTTACACTGATTTTTTCATCCCTCTAATCTCGTGAACTTTTTATTTTATAACTAGTATTACACCATGTTTCCTCTTCACTGTTTTTGTTTTCTGTCATCCCTCGATGAGTATATTAATTTATTTTAGATTGTTGCTTAGTACATGATCTTGAAAGACTTCTAACACTAAATACACGTAAAAAGTAACAGCCTGTTCTGTGAAATTATAATGTCTGCTAAAAACTGAAGGATGTGAAGTACAATATCTTTATTCTAGTTGTTTTTAAATGATTTTCTGCTTTTACTGCCATTTCCCACTTATGCAAATACTGTGTTCAGGAGAGCTACAGAAAAAAATGCTAGATACATAAATCACCATTTATTGGTTTATCCTGTTCTTCGAATATGTAAAGATTACGTATGGCTCTAGTCTTTAAAGCTAACATGCAGATGTTGTACAGCTGCGTATTGAGGTCTGACTTAACGGTGCCTGAGCACTTTCCTGCCTGCCTGGAGGTGCCACGGTGTATCCCACTGAAGTGATTAAAATAAGCCTTATTTTGTGAAAAAAGATGTAACACATGAAGTGAGTCTGAGCATTTATTAAGGATGAAGATAACATGACGCAAACAGTGTTCTCAAAAGGGAAACAATATTTATTTAGCTTAGTCTCTCGTGGTCCTGTCAATATCACGGTACTGTTAAAGCATTTCACAAAAGTACAGCACTTCTTTAGCACAATGACATATTTAGCAGTCTCCCCAGGCTACTTCAGACTTTCAGTAGAACTGTGTCACTCTGTCGAGGATGCTTACTTATACACCTTCACAAACTGATTTAAAAAAACAGAGTGGTGGTTTTTCTAGGGTAAATTTGGAATTGAAATCCAGATGGCAGTACTGCTGTTTTCGCCTGGCTCACATAGGCGAGTAGTTGACTTGAATGTCCTTCAGGTACATTTCACTTTATAGTGAAGGAGTTGCATGGGCTATTCTTGACTACAGACAGCATTTTTTGCTTTAATTCTTTGGCAGCTATTCACTGACAAAGTTCTGCATGTTTTGCAGTATAAACTACCTAGATATCTGGAGCCTTTACATTATCACCAAAGAAAAAAAGCATGTGACTTAACCAGGCTAGGGTGTGCTCCTGTCATAGCGGTGTAAATGTGATGACTTCTCTTAGCCAATAGGCAACTGATTAAATAATAACCTTTTCAGTTAAGTGCCTGAATCTTCAAACTTTGAAATAAGATCAGACTCCCAATAGGCTCTGTTAATAGATTTCAAGCCACTTTGTATTAGAAACAGATTATAACATGCATTGACCATAGCCTTTATGTTATTTTTCCTTAAACCAAGAAAGCTTATTCTGTGACTGTAAGGTTCAAGGCACTTTACAGCCCAGATGAGCTTCTGTTTTTGTAATACCCCTATCTTGTCTACCATGTAAGGGGACTGAGGACATGTTTTACAAAGGTTAAAAATACTTGAATTCCCATGTCAGTTTTGGTAGTTGGGGATTTCACAGCCCACAGTGACGTGTTCTGGAGATCAGAAGTTGATGGTAGTATTTGCTGACCACCAAGAGAGAAGAGCAGAATAGGCAGGACCGCTGTTTCTTCTCAGGAATGCTATAGTTCAAAAGCAGTTAAATGCTGCCTCCTTGGAAGAGTTTAGCTTAGCCCACAGTGGGGAAAAGGCTGTTTTACAGTTATTTGTTAGCACAACTCCATGTGTATTTTAGCCAAAATTCATTCAAAACTCAATTTTGTTCTAGAAATCAGGTTACTTTAGAATTACTTCAGTGCAAACAACAGAAGAATTTGAGCTCTCTGTTGGCTTTCATTATAAATAATTCCGAGTTCTGTTCCACAGCCTTCATTTGCCACCGACTGATGCAGAGCTTTAGCTACTGAAAGTTCGCAAGAAATAACATCAACGTGTTTTTTGTATCAGCTGTGAAAATGTGCCTTTGAGTGACACCAATGCAATCAGTAAGTCAACAGAGGAGAATCAAGCTTATTGTTTACTTCACAAGGAAGGCCAAAACTGAAGCGCTGCAGCCACGCTTCTGAATGACTTGTACACTACCATATCCATCTGCATAAATACGCTTCCTTACAGAATTTAAATGAATAGAAATGCCTCCTCTTTGGCTTTATTAATGTCATTTATTTTTAATAGAGGGGAAAATTGAAATAAGTTCTTTATGGGAAGTCTGTTGAGGAGAGGAATCTGGGGAAAAAAAACTTGAAAGTTTTTTTTTTTCTTATCTTGAAATCTTGTGCTTAGTAAGTGTTTAAAAATTTCTGGCAGTCCTGTTAGTAAAAATAATTATTCACAGCCTTCTGGGTGTTGTGGATCTTTTCATTTTATATGTTCAAAAGAAAGGGAGATTCTTCCAAATCCTCAAATGTACAAAAGTACATTAATTTCATTTTCATCACATTTCAGTGCATTAGATTTGCATGGATTTTTAACCTAGAGATTTAGCAGTAGTGTGGGAAGGCAAGCTCTTTTTTTTGCCCCTTTTTTTTTTTTCCAGGGAGGCATTTTGGGTCATTTTAGATGAAAGAAACTTCAGTTCATGCTATTATGTTGGTCTCCTGGTTACAGTTCAGTTTTGAGTCCTTCTCTGGAGGACACACGAAAGGGAAAAATGTTGGCAACTATATTGGACCTCTGGGTTGTTGTGTTCCTTTTTAATTTTAGCACAGATTCTAGTTAATACTTTTGAGTAACATCAGCTTTCCTTCTCTGGTTAGTCCCCACTGATTGTCTTTTGCGTGGAAGGATATTTGTTAATGGAAACTGCTTATGCAGAGCTCTCCTGGTCAGAGTAACTTGAAGTGATGGATCTTGTTTATTTGACTAGGGGAATGTGGTTCCCTAGGAATACAGAAGTCTCACACAGTTTAACTAAGGATTTTTCTGATGAGGCCATTGTTTAGGGCTCAATGTAATGTAAAGGCACAGGAGGGAAGATTGGCCAGTGTTTGCATGGAAGGGAGTTCTGGGTAGTTCCACGGCTAGTGAGTAGTCCCTAAAATATCTGAATTATTAAAGTGAGCATATTATATCTTTTGGATAACAGAATTCTCCTGAAGGAAAATGCTGAAGTGGCCTCTCAGTGTGAGTTCTGTGTTCCATCAACTGCAGGAGAAATGATGAATCACATTGTTCTTTTTTAATAAATTATCTAATATATTAGAACTCATGGATTGTTGGACATTTACATAGGTGCTTAGGAGGAACATCTTCCAAAACAGAATTTTGCCATGGTGTCAATGGCAAATTTGGCCGTATCCTTTCTTCCCTATTTACTTTCAGCCAAATGTAGATTGATGTTTCACTGTCCTTTACTAGTCACGCAACCACTTGCTGAACGTTTTACGATGAGTCTATTTCTCTGGGAGTGACTGGTACACCGAGTATTCTTGATGACAGCCGGTACTTCTTAAATGCACAATATTAATAGCAGAAGAGCTTAATTACTTCTTGTTTAGAATTTTACACGTTGTTTCTGTTAAGAGAAGAAATTTTTATGTGGAAAGAGACATAAAAGCAGTTTCTTATTCACAGACAGTACGTATAGTGCTGCTTATCTAAACATGGTTGGTATCAAATGGCAGCAAATAATTTCTTGGCTTATAGTTCCTGTTCCTTTGTTGTAGAAAGTGCACTTGCTCTCTTGCTTTCTCTCTCAGCTTTCTTTCAGGGATGTATTACCATGCCTTTCTTCCCGTGTCCTTGGCTTTCCTGCCACTTACTTTTTTTTTTGCCTCTGTCTGCCTCAAGTTGCCTTTATATAGTTGCATGTGACTCTGCCAAAAATCTTCAGGCTGATTTTAGCATTCAAACATGAAGGAAAACCTTAGTTCACTTGGCCCAACTTCTAGAACTTTAGTGCTGCAGAAACTGTGTTGGGAGCGGTGGCTGCCTTGTTCAGCTGTTACCATGAAACAAAAGCCGTTGAACTGCTCTCCTAATGCCATGTGACTACTGTAGCTGCTAGCTGAAGGCAATTTAGAAGACTACCAGTAGCTCAAAACTCCATCCCTAGGGAGCTTCAGTATGTGTATCTTCAGTGTTACACTCTTTCCATTAAGCAATCAAAGAGCTTGAATGCATGCCTATTTCATGCACCTAAAGGCCTTGGGAAGACAATTAGAAGGCTTTTGTGTACAGCTTCTTCCACTTGGAATATCAGTGTTGTGCTGCCCCATTTTGACTGATTTTGTTTGAGCATATTATTCAGCATTTTAGGTCAGCATTGGTTTTCCAGCATTACTGCATAGAATTGAGATTTGGATATAAATTCAAGGATATTTGATGTGAGTTCAGATTTGATAATTATAGGAACTACTCTTTCTATGTGGAACTGAAGTTCCGTATTTCATTGTCTTAGTTCCCCAATCAGATACACATTTGCTTAACAGTAGGGAGAATATGCTTTGTGGATCTATATCCATGTTGATCACACAGAGAAAACATTGCCACCATCGTGTAGAATAAACAATTTCTCATACTTTGTGATTATCAGACTGCTATTAGCAGCTTGTTGCGTTTCATGTTCATGTGACAACTGTTACCACTTTTTTATGGATTTTGATAGCCTTAGACCTAGTTTTTTGTTTTCATTAACATTAGAATATAACACATTAAAAGGTTGTCTGTCTGCTACGTGCTCTGACAGCTGCTTTGTTGCTATAGAGATCAAGGCTTCGTTGTGCTAGATGTTATACTTACCTACAAAAAGGTGATCCTTATACAAAATATCTTACCATCTAAATGCAAACCAGAACGGAGCTACAACTGTTTATATTTTGCTGATGTTGAGGGTCAGAATATTTTCCTGTACCTTTACCTAATCATATTTTCAGTGACTCAAAATGTGATTTACATCAGCTCCCATTGGAAAGCTAAAGCTTTTAAAACTTAGGAAAATTTTGCATTGCACAGTTTCACTTGTTCGTAGGTTTGTACTTGTGTGATCTATCATGTGCTTGGATTAAAAATAAATGTAACGCAAAGGTTAGATGGAACCTGTAGTGCTGCACAGGGTTGCTGTTTTGTTTATGTGCGGTAAAGCCAGGTGCTTTCAGGCACCACCGTTCACTGTGACTGTCGCTATGTTCAACAGACCTAGTGTTTCTGAGAAGCATTGAATATCTTCGTTTTATATTTATACAGCTTAAAGAGTTCAGGGTAATGGGACAGAATATTGTTGAAGTAGATGTTATCTGGGAATGATTCTAGGTATCTCCTTAGATGATTATGTGGGCAAAAATTGTGTCAGTGTTTTATTTACATTGTTTTTATTATTTTAGAGTGACATAGGTCAGCCTTTCTTTAAATGTAATTTTATGATGTAACCTGAACCTTTATTTATTTAATTATATTGGGCTTTTTGTTGAAGTTTCTTCTCTCTCTCCAGTGCTGATTAATTATGCTTTTATCCTAGATATTCTACAGTGCACAATGAAGCACTCATTGAAAGATTATTTGACGTACTGAAGGAGGAATTAAGATTTAGTGAGATATGAATATATTAT
>VZSC01006298.1:289926-294085 GCA_013398225.1 Steatornis caripensis | reverse complement strand
CACATAATATATTATAATTATATAATATATACTAATATATAATATTATATATAATATATAATGATAGGACAGTCAGATAAACATAATGGATTGTTTAACTTATGCTATAGAAAGTTCTCATATCTTTACTATCATATAAGCTAGTATAAAATGCTCTTTTTAAAGAGTGAATAACTTTGACTAAATAAGTGGAAACAATGTGCAGACTCAGTAATTGCTATTGTTATCATAACAGCAAAGTAAAAATATGTAATATTACTTCGGGGATGCTATTTTGTATGAAAGAATTCTGTGTTTCAAGCTAGTGGAAAGTATGATTAATGCTTTAGAAATGAAGTATTTTGGATGGTTTTATGTGTGGAGTTCCTGCCATACCACTATAAAGACTTAGTCCTGGGTTGTAAATGAGCTTGAGCCCTACAGTTCCTTGTACGAGATATTTTAAGGTCGTGTCCCTTTTAGGAGTTTTATTTCTAAAAGTAATGGAGCAGAAACAGCTTCCTATTTGAAATCTTTCTAGCAGAGGCAAGTGTTGAATGCAAATTCAGTTGTGTTCCTTAGCAGTCCTGTTTTTACTGACACAGTTTGTTCTGGGATACTTGCCTGTTTTCTTCACAGCGTCTGTCCTGTATAGATGCTTGTTTACAACTTCTACCCCAGCTACTTACAAACAGGCAGCTGTTTGTGAAGAAATGACGAATTAAGTTGCAGTTTGAAGCAGTGGTCTTTTATCCAGTGACCTGCTAGTTTCTGGGTTTCTTCTCTTTGGTCCTATGATAGCGGAAAATAGTTTGAACTACATTGGTTATGTAGGTTGTATGGGAGTTGTGTGGGAGAATGATCATGGAATCAGTGAATGACATGAACCTTCTATCCAAAAGGAGAGTCATTCTTTGAGCTAGTTTCTACTGGAAGACTTATAGTGCAGCAAGGATCTGCTAAAGTCAAGAGTGAAGTGACGCAATGATGTGAGATTTGCAACCCAAAAGCACAAGATAGAAAAAGGAAAATCACGATACTGTCATTATCGGAAATAGAATGAAAGAAGTGGCGACATTGGAGGACTTTATGAGAGGAAGCAAGAACAGGAATGAGGTCGAATGGAAGACCAGTAGAGCACGACTTTGGAACGGAAGCAAGACCATACTTCTTAACTACCTGGGATGAAGTGGTGCAGGAAGTAGACTTGCTCATTCCTTGTTCTTAGTCATTTTTTTCTCTGAAAAGTTGTTGTGAATAACCTATAAATCTGTCAACTACACAATTTGTTTTTGGCGAGATTGCAGTGGTATTTCACAGTGGTATCTTCCCATTTTTATCGAATTTGAAAAATCACGTTTAATTCATATGCTTAAAATTATGTGGGTAGCAACTGGAAAGAAATATTTCTTGAAAGATGCAAGGCAGTTAGGATGCTGGATGAGAACAGCGGCTTATAGAGGGTTTTTTTTTTTTCTGTGAAAGGTGTTGGAAATCTTCACCACAGTGAAGTAGTGCAAAGTCACAGTTTACGAAGCTTTTGTTTGCAGTGCAAATATGGAAACCAACCTGATCATTTTTCACTCATGTTCTGCTCCATAGCCTAGAATCCAAGAGAGCTTTGGAAACCCATAGCTGACATTGTAATGGTGTATGGCTTTACCACAGTGTGAATTCCTTTTAATGTCAGTTTCTCTATGGGGGATTAGCCACCACAGATGTCACAGATCCTAGGAATATCTTCCATGATAAAAAAAGGAAAGCTGGCATCTCAACTGTCATTTAATAATCTACAGACTCGTTAATTTATGTGTTTTATGATATTTGATACCTACAGATACAACAAATCTGTTCTTCAAGTGCTCGCTGCTTTGATTGCAAAATGTGTACTAATTTATGTTCTTGTAGAACAGTTAGATTATAAAATGCCATGTTGTCTTTGCTTTGAATCTTTTAACATGCCAGTGGATAAATCAGGAGTGCTGATCTTCCTATTATATACGTCTTAAAGCAAGCCTCTGACTAATAACTTCTCCCCTCCTTTTCGCTCATTCTCCTCCCTGTGTAATGTTAGTCTAAAATGCTGATTAAGGTCAAAACAAGTTTATGCCAGTTAAAAACAGACATATGGAAAGTTCCAGCGCTGAGCCCCATAAGCTATGAGGGAGGAATTTATAGCCTCGCAATGCTCTCAGCGCTTCTCTTTAATTAACTACTCTAAGCATCCTAAAATTCTCAACAACAATCTGCCTGACAACAGGGAGCCTTCTAGATCTGTATATAGTAGTAATCACCCTGCCCAACAGTATTCTATATAGTTGAGTTTATCAGGTGTTCTGTGACGTCCCAGCAGACTTACGCTTCTTTGTGCTGCGTTAAAGACGTGAAAAATAAATAAGCTTGTTCAATTGTTTTGTTCTTATTTAAAGAAAGCATATACCAACTTTCACTTCACTAATTCTACTTGTAAAAGCATATTTGTTTTTAAGAAACAGACACAAAGACAGAATTCCACAATGCTTTTGAGCATGTAATCACATGTATTTCTCTTGTAAATACTGTTGTTCTTTTTTACAGCGTTTTCATTTGCTTGCTTCGAAAGAAGGACGCTTAGCTGTCCTCTAGAGGCTAAACGAGAGACAAGTGTGTCAGTATTTAATCCTTTCAAAAAGGAGATCTTCAAGCTCTGTATTCCAGTAGTGATCTAAAAAATAAATGAGCCTACCCCATTATTCCTTGCTTATGCACCAGAAGAGCGATCTCAGTAGCTCTTGTAGCCACAGCATGACACAAGGAGCCCATGCTTATTAGGTATCTGCTACCTGTTACGACCCTAAGGCTGTTTTTAGAGTTACTGCTTTCCAGCATACTTCATCCTATAAATGTGACCACCTGTATTTGTTCATAGATATATGACCTCACGTTTGGTTTTCTTTAGATCTGTTCTTTAATTGCATATAAATGGCCTGTTCTTGCCATGATTCAGCTCTCCATCAACAGTTACCTGCAAACTTTATAAATATTTATATATTTTATTCTTTGTCACTGTTGAAAATATGAAACACCACTGACCACAGATTCATCTTGTCGTAATAATGATTCAGTTTTTAATGCATGTATGTTTGTCTGGTTTTTTCTTACTAATTATTAATTGAAATTAAGAGCAGTTATTTATCAAAGATCTTACACCAATGGAAGCGCATTACGTCTGTACCTCCCACCTTCATCCACCAAACTTGTTATTTCATAAAAGTGGTTAAGTAAATCTTTAAGTAATCACAAGAAAGTGATTAAGTAAATCTGATGTAACTTCATGATTTCTTCCAAGCTGCCTCGTGATTAGGAGATATGTATGCCCCACAAACATCTAGAAATTTTCCTCCTTCAGTTTTTGGAATTCTGCTAAAAGTTCTCTTGTAATAACTACAAATATATGATAAGGCATAAAGTAGTGTTATACAGTTGTCATTGGTTATTATAATGACGAGTATGTAGAGACTTTGGTGTGGTGTGAGTGTGTCCAAATTGGCTGGCCTGGGGCATTAATTCCATCAGAGAGCTTAGGGGAAGCTGTAGCACCTGCTGAGGTTCAGGGTAAGTATTTTTACTGTTAACTTGTACTATGCTTTGTGCTGGTAGATTATCTGCTTTTAGACTGACCAGGTTAAAGCAATGTTGGATATGTTTACACAGATGGTATTAAAGACTGTAGGGTGTGAGGTTTTGGGGAAAGGTTACAAAAAGGTACAGGAAATTGGAAGTCCTTGATTATTGAAATCCTAATGTGTGGTTGCTACAGTGCTACTGAAAATAAGTAATGACATATTTACCTCCATTAAATAATGTTACTCTCTTTGGTTCCAAGTTTTACTTTTTCACTGTCGGGGTAAGTATTGATCAATTCATTATTGTGGAAAAGATGCCTGGAAAATGGCCTTTGGGAGATTTAGGTGTGTTGCCTTTCCATTTCGTTAGATCAGATAATGTTTGTGCTTACAGAAAAGGGTAAAAAGCAGTGTCTGAGTTACATTCTATGTTACTTTAAAATCTTTGTCATGTTAGCCTGTATTTCTTTCCTATTGAAGACAAATTCTCAGTCAACCATTTATTTAATTTTTTACCTCTGTCCTTGACCCTGTCATTACATTGTTGAACCCCGTCATGTATCTGTTATCTTTTT
>VZSC01006298.1:277426-284926 GCA_013398225.1 Steatornis caripensis | reverse complement strand
TCTGATGTGCTGTTTTCAGTACATTTAGGCTCTCTGCTGGTAGAAACATGGCTACTTCAAGTCTTCTGTGTGGGAAAATTGAATGCACGTTGTCAGAGTGTCCATTCAAGTGCTGATCTTCATGGAACAAGTTGAGAGGAATCTGTAATAACATATATATCTGAACAATTAAACAGTCTTATTATGATAATGTAACAATATTCCAGTAGCATTATCTTGTGACTGTTCATGTGAATATTCATTAGCAAGTAATTGTCTCATCTACAAATAATTGTAGCATCTCTTTTTCTTTGCAGCATCGTTTGTGCTTCAGTGACATAGGCTTGCTGGTTACAAAAGCCCTTCCAAAGTTTAAAAAAAAAATAATCAAAAAACCCCCAAACCAGGTGGCCTATAGAGAGATTCAGAAGAGATCAAAGTTCTTGCCATATATTTTAAGGTGCTAATTTAAAGGAACAGAATAGAAATGTGTCCTAATTAAAAGCAGTTGCAAGCTTGCCATGTTGTCTGGTGAGGGTGGAAAGGGACAAAGTCAGCTGCAGAATGCAGGTAGATAAACACAAGAGAGACTAAAGAAAATGTGGGGATCTGGGTTTTTATGTGACATCATCACTATGGTATTTATTTTGGTTGCCTATAGAAAAGGGGAATAATGTGGAGGGTTCCTTGTCTGAAGTACACTGCTAGTCAATATGTGTATGTAAGAAAGATATAAAGAAGTGGGTGCTGCCAAATCTTCACTGAAATTTTACCACAGGAGAAGAAGCGTTGTGTTGTTATCACTCCTTTCATGAAAATGCGAACATCCAGATGGATTCTAGACCCATTCCAGCTAAAAGCGTTGATAGTTCATTTAGTAACTGGAGAGGAAACATGACAGGAGCCAGTATGTATGGCTGTTATTGACTGATGATGGGCAGTTTACTGAGCAGAATCAAAAAAGATGCAGTGTAGTGGAACTTTGATATTTCTTGCAAGACAGTTTGTAGAAACTGCTGGCTAACTAGTAAGAAATGTTGCCTGCAGTTTTGAAAGCCCAAGGCTTTTCTATCAGATAAACACTGGTTACCTTGCCCCTGGGATCTAGTGTACATAAAGCTAATAACTTTTCATTGCTCATATTTTTTTCTGGATCTGCTGCAGTAAGATGATTTTAGACTGGCCCATCTACATTTGTCTTACCATGGACTTCAGTTGATCCGGTCCAAATAGAAAAATATGCTATCACACTAGAAGGACAGCCTAAGGAACTGAGGAAACAGCAACTTCTGGAGCATGTAACGTCTACCAGTCTGTAAAGTTTGTAAGACTTCTTCTTTAATCATTTTTTGCGCTTTTCCTACCTCTTAATCTTACCTCAGTTATTGACTTGACTTATTTGAGATCGGCCTTTCAGTTCTAGGAACTCACAGCCTCTGCGGTTTTTCTGCTATTCCCATGTTATACCTCGATGTAGTATTAGGAAGACATAATTAATTTGTTTGTGAAACAATTGCTATGGTGATGAGCATCACAACAAAAAAATCCACTGAGGCAATGAATATTCCCTGCGTAGTGAGGAGCTAGATGGCAATGCTCAAGAAGGTCTGGAACTATATTACCAATAATGTTTTGATCCTTATTGAAGTAAGCCAAAAACTTTCATAATATGCACTGAAAGAGCCAGTGATCCTCAGGATATGTGATCATGTAATTGAAGATTGTTCAGTAAAGTATAGTAGGTTCACTGAGGATTACACAAACATCTTTTCTGTTGGCATTTCCTATCCACGAATGTAAAGGATTGCAGAAGTCAAACATTCAATAAATATATATATATATATATTAAAAGAATATCTGTAAGAAAATAAGATGATTTTCCTACAATGCCAGGAGTAAAGACTTACTGCATTGCAGTGAAGTGCTGAACTAGTTAGTGCTAAGTGGATATCCTGCAGTGCGGAATTTGGGCTGTGGATTCTAAAGAATAAGATGAGCTGTACTCTGATAATGATGAAAATATCCTGAGGATGTAGAAATAATTGTAAAATAGTATTGTTATCACATATATAATTTATACAAATATAATTTAATCACAGCTATAATTTATTAATTCTGTAAGCTTTCAACCTGTACATTTTTTTGCTAAGATACTGCATTCGTACTTTTTTATTGTTTTCTTTAAACAAGGACTTAAAAATATTTGTCTCTCAGAAGTCAGTGAGAAGAACTCACAAAGATTTTTGTAAAAAGGAAAGTAATACAATCAATTTTTTGATCTGTTACTTTTCAAAAGGATCATAAAAAAGGCTTTATTCACAGCAAGACAAATATATGTCAGTTGTTTATGCTGTTGCAATAATGGATAATTGTTACAGAAGCTTCTTCTTACCTGAAATAAATCCACCAAAAATGTACTTAGATTCTACTGCATGGAAACCCATTTGAGCAGATGCAGAAATTCCCATAACCCCCTGGCTAGTTCTGTTTCCAGTAAGGATGGCCTTCTTCCCCTGCAGGCGTATGTCCTGGGTGGGAATGTTCTTGCAGCTTGCAGTGGAATGCAGGTTGAGTTGAGTAGGTTATCTTGCCTGCTAGCTGTGCAATTCCTCAAATTTCATTCTTCATACCAATAGCCAGCGCAGACCTTTCTTGTTATTACTAGACTGAAATTATGTTTCTCATCACATTTGCATTGTTTTGTTGTTGGTTTATTTTTAAGTAAGTGCTTGTGGCTTCTCATTGCCTTCCTATGCCATGAGTACATGTTCTTCACGTACTACATGTAAGAAGGCTGACAGAGTAGTGTGGAAGTGAACTAGGAGCAGTTACTGCCTCTTTGGAGCTCTTGCCTCAGAGAGATCCTCTCTGAGTTTGCCTTGCCTCTATCAGTCAACGTTTCCTCCCCTTCATTCACAGCCCTCTATGTCGACAAGTATAATAACTTCCCATTCTGGATTCACTTGACTCTTCCTTTACAATGGCTACCTATGCTGTAGAAGGGATCAGAGATCCCTGATGCTAAGAGTAGCTGCATTAGCAGAGTCTTGCGTTCAGGCTGCAGGATCCTGCTAAGGCAGCTGAGGGATTCTGAGTCTTTATTTCTCTCACCCTTTCCTTGGCCTTCTGCTGTTGTGGGTTGCATAAAATGGAGATGTGCTTCCTATTGAGTGTTGCTGCAGGAAACACTCCCTTAGCTCACAGTCCAAAAGCAGGAGTTCTGGACCTTGTATTCTGTACTTCTCCTGGGGTGATGGAAATGAATATATTTCCTGTGTGGGACTTAAATGAGGAACATGGGGCAGATCCTATGTCTCAAGAGAGGCTGGAGGTAAAAATGGCATCATGATAATTTTTTCCAGGATGAGTTTTTGTCCTGTGTTCTCTAAATGAGAACAACTGATATTGCTGTTACAGAAGTGCTGGTTTGTGCTCAGGAGCACTCCAGCTGAAGAACAGATGTCAGAATTTGAATTCTGTGAATCACCAGTGAGTGCAGTGTTTTGAGGCTGTATAATTTAAGCTCTAGGTTCTGATAATCAGTCATGAGGTGAAGCTTGGACAAACGACGGGAATGTCTGTGGTGTGCAGTAGAGCACAATGCAGAAATCCCAAAGAGAGCACCAGCTGTGCTAGTTGTGTAGCCAGGAGCAATTAGAGCTGTATCAGAGTGACATAAGTCTGAGTGAATTAGCTTTACTGAACGCTGAGGTGTGTTGGTTCAGTCATAATTCTGTGCCAACTGCTCAACAGCTTTTGGAATTGGTGTAGGTGTCTCTATACAGTGCTGTGTTGTACCATGCAGATGCACCAACTCTGGGGATTCTTGCCTCCAAAGTATTTTTGGTGCACTCTGTTCCAAAGTACACACAGGTACATCATATGTGACGTAAGGTCACTGAAATACACTCTCATTATGGGTTACACCCAAAGGACTCCTGCTTTTGTTAAACATGTCCATTATAGTCTTCCCAGGCATCTTGATTCAGGCACTGTTAGTATTGTTAGTACTCATTATTGTTAGTACTCATTATATGACTCTCGTTATATGTGGAGGTGAAATGGAATCTGCTGAGTCCAGCTGTTGATCTGTCAGTTAGCTGAGTAAGGTCCCGCAGTTTCCTCATACAATGTAAATGTTAATACAAAAACAGTTCCAGACTCCACTGCAGTCTGTAACATTCTTGATGGCATTAGATATGACAAAAATAAAAAATTTTAACAGTTTGACTAAGTAATGTGTTTAATTCTCCTCAATCACATTCGTGGGACAACTGAAGGATTGTTTCTTTGTAAGTAGTGCCAGACTTGGTATAGTGATCTGGATATTATGACAGGTTTCTAGTCTTTGGCCCACTTTTCCAAAAATCACTGCTGATGTGTTCATGAAGCCTATGTTTTAGACACTGACAATAAGACTGATTTTTAGAAAGTGCCTTCTTAAAAATAAGCATTTGATTTACCTGTGAATTTCTACTTTGAAACTAAATCAGCTGCATCAGCATGGTTCTTTGTGCTTTCCTCACTGTCTCTTATAACTCTGATTTTAAAAATAGTTTTTTTCTGCTTTGCTCACGTGTGGCTTCTTGGGGTTGAATATTGATCTTCTTTTTTTATTTCTGGTATATTCCCCACCAGGTGTCTCAAGGTTGTTTTCTGATTTAGCTGCTCTGTGTTGTGGCTTGTTCCCTCATCACCAGTACCTTATCCCTCCTGCTGAAGAAAAGAGAGGAATCAGGTGCAGGGAACACGGAGGGGATTCTTTACTGGAACAGCAGATGCAGAGGCATCTGTCTTGCCGACTCTTAGACAGAAAAAGAAGGCCTGTGTTGCACAGTGTTACCACCAGGATATACTTAGGCTTGGCCCTTATCAAACAGGTATACTGACTGAATTTCAGCCATCTTTCCTATTACTGGTAAAAAACTTCCCGTTACTGTTACTCACATATTTTGTTGCTGTTCATGCATAGATCGCTTTCCTCCTAAGTGCTGTAGACACCCTATTCCCTTGATGACTGAGGTATGAATTGGCCCTATTTATTATTATTATTTTAGACAATTTCTTCAGGTTTTGCTTTCACTTTTCTCTCTCTCTGTATTTTGTGGTCTTACCCCCCTTTTTCCTCATGGAAACCAAACTAATGGGAACTTCGTCTAGAAATCTGTCTCAGAAGCACCTTCTTTCTCTCAGCAGGTCTCTCTCCAAGACCCTACAGTGTTCTTGTCAGCTTTGTGCTTCTTTTGTCAAATCTTTTTATCTCAAACAAAAATCTTTAATGTTTTCTAAGATACCATTTTTGATGTTTTGCTCTGGAGTTGTAAAATTGCCATGTTTAATATTTATAGGTTCATAAATTAATTAGTTGGGAAATGCTGTATAAAGATTAGCGCACTTATTAGGAAGAAGAGAAACACTAGATTCTGCCCTCCCAAGGATGCATTTTGTTTAAATGTGTACTTGCCATGGAGCATGCTGGTTTGAGTTTGCCACTAGGTATTGCCTGTTGTATGGATTCTGGCTTCTCCTGTGTGAAATGAACTTAGATTTTCTTTTTATTCTTATGTGGAATGAGAAACATTTTCACTCTCAGGGTATGTAATCTTCATTGCATCACTAATGATAGCTCTTGTTGGGCTTTTAGCCTCAACTCCACTATTGCCCACATAGAAAAGCTGTGATGTGTTTCTGAACATGCTTGAATTCAGGGTTAGTGTACCCAGTGGGGTTTGTGACTTGGTTCCACGTTAACTCAAGTTGTAAGCTGAGTTTCCATTTTGGTGTGAAATCTCCTTATCAGTGAATTTGCAGCTTAGTAAATGCAACCAGATTTTAATCTAATACATTACTTCAATCTCCCTTTACAATAAAGTAAACATATAATAGGTCCGCACCTGCTCGCTGTCCTTTTAAAATGGAGGAGTGGGAGAGTATTGCAGTTATCAGAAGTTATGTTAAGCTCCAAATATCTGACATGAGCTGAAAATAAATGAGACAAGTTACATTGCATGTGAAGTGCTAAGAACCTGCAGTTCTACTTACTTAGAGCTCATGTTTTGGATTTCTTTCTCTTCAATATCAGTGCCACTTAATTTTGCAGCTGGAAAGGAAAATGAATCCGTCTCCAGATGAGATCCAAGCACACTGTGGATTCTTTTCCCACTTAGAACATCAACATTGTTTTCCTCATCTGTAAAATGGGGGCAGCAAGCTTGCATACTTGAAAAGCATGTTATGAACAGTAATGTTTGTATATTATGCAAATGTAAACTCTTTAGTTTCTTTCTGAATATAAATTTAAAATACATACTCTTCAGGGCATTATTTGTCTTTGTGTCTTTTATAAGGTTGAGGACAGAGTCTTAATGAATCTTAAATAGTAGAAAACGCTCTTTGAAATCACCAAATCTGTCTTTTTGCAGATACTTTATTTTGCCTATCCCATTTGACTTTGTCTTTCTAATTGGTTTTATTAGTTGCAATGACTGTTAGATCAAAAGAGACTTTGATGACTGTTTGTTAAATCTGCAGTGCACTAGAAAAAAATCTCTGAGTTTTCTATGCACCCACTCATTTGCAAATGCTGAGCATACTTATCTCTAAATGCAGGATCTTCTCAGCATTATGTAGTATCTAGGCTTGACTTTGGCCATTAGCTCAGGCAGAGAGCTGGCTGTGTACCATCTATTTTAGGAGGCTTGAATGCATTATCTGCTTTATTTTTTTCTTTAATGGTCTTATTTTCCATAACAACGATGAAATTTCAGTTCATTTTACGATTAGCTTTTTTTTCCCCCAAGTTATTACCCACAAGAAATGAACATCTCTAACTTTCCCACATAAATCCCCAAAGTAAGTCATACCTAATAACTTGTAGTCCCTCACTGACAAAGTTTCAAGCAAAAACAATAACTTGGCTTTGACCCTGCTCTCTTCAAAAAGGAAGTTACTTCTGAGCAGCAACATCAAAAAGAATAAATAATTGTTTTTCTTTTTGTTGTTATGATATGGATCATCTGAGCAGTTAGTGGTAAGCAAGCCGTCTTTGATTTGGTTCAGACGCCCTAGTGCTTCGTCCTCTATTTATGTCAGCATGTTCCTGTTCCCACACCAGGAAAGTAGAATCCCTTGATTAAATTCATATTTGTTTTAATCTTTCCCTGTGTCTGATCTCAAGCTCAAAGATTCTAATGAAAAAAGTAGTGTATCCTGCTGGGAAGAGTGCTGATGTCAGACTTTAGTCTGTTTGTTCTGTTCTAACCTGATAATGCTGGAAACGCTCAGAATCCAAATGCTCAACTCCAGCAGATTCTTAAGACAAAGATATTTTGGTATTTCATGGAGAGTTATAAGCAAGGCTTTTTATTGTAGAGCTAAATAAAAAAATCCCCCAAACCTTTAAACAAATATTTGTGAAACAGCAACTGACCACGACAGCGAGTTTAATTAATCTGACCTCTATTTCCTTTATGTAAGGCAGGATTTTCCAAGTTCAGTGCTAAATCAATAAGAATAAGGAAT
>VZSC01006298.1:174404-277277 GCA_013398225.1 Steatornis caripensis | reverse complement strand
TTTAAGCTATATTAAGAAATATTTAGAATAATTTTCTTATTTATTCTTTTCCATAAACATTTGAACTATTAAATGCTAAGATTCATTCTGCCTTGTGCGATGACTGAAAAATTGTTTTTTTCTAAGAGCCTAAAGGCATAGCCAAATGCTGTCTTCTAGCTGGAGAGTTTGGAGATGTTCCTGTCATTTTTCCCTCCCTCCTTCCTTCCCTATGCTTTCCCTCCAGCTGCTTCTCTGCTGGAGGTTTCTGCCCTAGAATTCCTGCAGGTGGAACGGCATGTGTGTGGTCATCATCTGTTTTAGTGTGAAGTTGGCCAGCTTAGCTAAATTCTCTTCCTCAGTGGTTAAAACTAATGTGACTTACTAAAGTAGGCAAAGAGGACACGCATGTCTCATCCTGCTGGCAGAGATGTCCTAAGAAGAAACTGGAACCAATAGTTTTTTAGACAGTAATAACGATTTGCAAATTGAGCTGGCATTGCAGACAGACTTGCTACAGATGATGGAAGGTGCCCTGTGTCCTCAGTTTACGAACTGTCAGTGCTCAGCGCTTTCAAGGAGGCATGCAATGCCTTGGAGAGGGCCTAGTTAGAGACCTAAGAGATCAGATTTTCCCTCTAATTGGTTTGTACAAACAAGATATGACATAGCAGCCCTTGGCAAATATGGTTTTACCTATAAGCTGCAATGATACTTCCTTTTCCTCAGCAACCCGTATTGAGATCTGTGTATCTTGAAATCAGTAAGCACAGGAAAGGCTGACATGCATAAAGGCATGGGGCAGTCTAATTCCCTCACCCGTAATGAGTTACTCAGAAACAGTTTGAAGATATTTGCTGGACTATGAAGTGGCATTTGAGTTTTTCCTTTATCCCAGAACCTCTGACATATGTTGTTAGTTTCGTGAGGGACTGGGGCAGAGGAAGGCGGAAGGAAGTAGTTTCTTTCTTTGTCATACGAAATCGGGGTCAATATGAGATAAATAAAAAAATAGACAGANTTTGAAGATATTTGCTGGACTATGAAGTGGCATTTGAGTTTTTCCTTTATCCCAGAACCTCTGACATATGTTGTTAGTTTCGTGAGGGACTGGGGCAGAGGAAGGCGGAAGGAAGTAGTTTCTTTCTTTGTCATATGAAATCGGGGTCAATATGAAATAAATAAAAAAATAGACAGAAGCACTTTCATATGCTGACAGAAACGTGCTCCAAGATACGAACTGCAAAAAACAACACTGCATGTGTTTCTTCTAATGGTCATGGGTTTTGAAAATGGGAATGTCTAGGTACTTAACTGTTTGAATTCCGTGTTACTTATTTGGGCATCTCAATATAGACTACAAAAATCCAATTATAAGCATCCATTTTTCAACTTTTGTCATGTATTTATTGGCAAACCAAATGTGACGTGATAGTGCAAATCTGTGAGTTTACGGCTACTCAGCGTCAATAGCCACATGACAAGAGAGACTTTAATTATAAGAGGGATAAAGGGGTTTCCCTGTTGTACGACAGCTGATGAATGTCACAAAGAGCTATGAGAAGCAGATGAGCTATACACCCATTTGTACTTGCAGCCCTGACCAGTTGATGGCTCGTAATTGTAGAGACTCTGGAGCAGTCTTTCTTTCTTGGATTGTAGTACTTAGTTGTTTGGGCTAGCTGTTTTTGCTTGTTTAGTTGAGTAATTTTAAGTCATTTTACCAAACAGATTTAGTATAAATAACCAGAAATATATGTTGAGATGCAAATAATACAAAAAACTATAGTGACCATACCCTTTACCCCTCAAGATTAACGATCCTGTACTTAATCTGAGTGTAGAAATACAACTGCCATTGTCAAAAGCTTGAAAAGACTGCTCATTCACCAAGTATTTAGAAATGCTGGTTTGCAAAAATTTTTTTTTCCTGATTGCATTATAGAAATGGTTGCAAATAGAAGAACAGAAGTTATACTTTTAAGGCAATTTTGGATAATGAATAATATTTTTAGGTATAAAAATTAATAGAGAATTGATTAGATTGTGATTATTGGATTCGTTCTTTTCTCTCTTTTATTTTAGCTCAGTATAGAATATTTTTTTTGTTTTGCTGCAGTCTGCCCAGATGGCTTTCTGTCCTTGCTTGTCCCTGTTTTATTTTGGCAACACTGTAGATACTATATCCTCTGTAGAGATACACCAATATTGGCAATATTCCTGACAGTCTTTTATCTCTCCCTATCCATATGGCACTATATTTATTGCCTAAAATGTGTTTTTTACTTCTAAGGATTAAGCAATAGAATGAAGAAGTCGTAAAATATCTTCACAAATTATTTGTCTACTTGGTGCTTATATGCTGTTTTCCTATGAGATTATGACAGGATGTACGGTGAGATGTACTTCACTTGAAGGAGACCGGTGATGAAGGTCTCTTTCAAATATGTACATAATGCTCCTGATTTTGCCCTAACAAATATCCCAATCTGATTATTTTTTCTGGTCCAGGCCTTTATTCATCTGTGAAGTGAATGAAACTATTATTAATTTCTTAACAAAATTGTTTTGAGACTTTATTTTTTAACGAATTTCAGGAGAAAAGCACTACTGTAGTGTTGGATATTGCCATTGTCTATTTATGGCTACAGTTTGGATTATTTGATTGACTTACATATACAAACATGGCAAATCTCTGCTCTTAGAGCTTTCAAATCTAAGGCGATAGCTATATTGTATTTTTAGCCTTTGTTCTTATAAAATTTTTTTCTAATGTTCTGCATGTCATGCACAGAGCTCCACATGTCATTCACAGAGCAAGCAGGTAGCTGCTTGTGCTGTGATTCTGTACTGTTTTGAACAGTCTAGCTTGTGGTTGAAATCTGAATTTTATGAGAACTGGACTGGAATCTGGCCATAAATACCCTCTGAAAGTTGATAGACCTTCAGCTCTTCTTCCACAAATGAAGGAGACAGATTCTCCCCTAAATGGTGTAGCTGACTGGAAAAAATCTTGGCATGGCCCAGCATAAAGACTCATGGAATACTTGTTTTTTGTCAGAAATTACATTGTAGAAATGAGAAGTCTCCCTTGATCAAAATTTTGTTAAAATAAAGATGTTTCCACAACAGTAGAGTTTTGACAAACCATCAGTTTGCAGTGGCATAAAAATATTTCACTACAAATTGTTCAGCCAGCTCAGGCTTTGATGTGTTTTGAATATTCAGCTTGCACAGCTATTTATCTAAGCAAAAATGTGACAACTATTATTAAATAATACATCATTACATTCTATTTGTATTTTGGAACATTTATGTACTGGTAGGATGATCTATGAGTTTTTCAAGGGTGTCTCTTGAGGCAGGTGACTCTAGCTGGGGCAGCTAAAAATGCATTTGCTAGAAGAGGGGAAAAGGGCAAAGGGACTCAACAACTGAAACTTTACTTTTGCTGAATTCTCAACATAAAAATCTGAAATGAAATCACAATAGCTATTAAGCTTCTACTTCTGCTAAGCATTATAACATGAGGAATGATTCCTGCCACAACTTCTCGTTGCAATTCATTGAAAACAGAGACCCTATTCCTGTAATGTCATAGCAATTGAATTAATCCAGTTATGTGGCTTTGCTAGGCTTGCTATTTTTGTTTCCCCAAGTTTTCATTCTATTTTTGTCCATCTCTTTATATGTGCATTATGTAGAAAGAGAAGGAAGCTGCTCCCATTTATAAGTCCAAATGCCTCCTTTTGATTGAAAAACTACGTATTTTAAGAGTAATGAAACATGATACGAAATTGATTTTTTTGGTTGGTAAGCAGGCATCATTATACAGTAACTCTGGTATGAGTAAAAGAATTGAAAAATTAGTCTTTCCTCTGTCCCCAGCCCCCTTCTATGTATATAGCCTTGGAAATCAGAGGATGGAACGTAGGTTTTGTATCTTGACAAGCACAACTACTATACAGACCTGAATACAATGCTCTCAGTTTGAAAAAAAAAAAAAGGAAGAGAAAATGAAAAACTACTTGGCGTAATTGAAGAGATAGGAAGTAATGTTTTACATCAGTCATGTCTACACCTACAGCAGACACATTACACAAGTGGAGATTATAGGCTAAATTTCCAGAGGGGATCATGGAAGGTATGTGCAGAAACACTGTTAACAAGTAACAGGATTTATGCACGTACCTCCCACTCACTGCTTTGAAAATTTGGCCTCATAAGTAGAGAAATGCTAAACTATGTTAAATACGTTTGGATGGTAGGAATATAAATCATCTCTGCAAAGGCCTACATTAGAGTATTTATTTTTCTGTTTTACCATCAAAAATGCAGAAGATTTTGTACAGTTATGGAAGCTTGTAAAGCTTGAACATTTTTCTGTCCCCAATGTAACATGCACTCATAAAACAGAGAATCTTACTAAATGGATTCTTTGAGCTTAAGCTTATCCTTTAGATAAACCTGTATCTTCCTCCTTTCTACATATGCAGGTTTGGAGATTCTATCTTATACCTTAGATACTGGGCCTATTTAGACTTAGTAGCGGCTTCAGCAGGCCATTGTCTTCCCTGTAACAGAATTCTGATTTAAACTTACATGGCTCTAACTTCCCACCCTTTCTTTTTGCAATGTCTTTGTCTGTTGTGTTGAAGTACCTACTATGAAACATTTGCTTCCCATTAGGTCATCACAGAATGTAATGAGATGATGTCTCATTATATTGTGTTAGCCCAGGTGGTTTTGAGTTCCCCAATTGTTTCCCGATGAGTCACCATTATATTAATAGCTCTCTCCTCTGAACTGTCTGTAACCTACCTGTGCTGTAGATGCTAGGATGAGACACAGTATTTCAGCAGATTCCAACAAAGTTGAACACAAATGTACCAAAATGTACTTATTTCTGCTCTATCACTGTGAGAGTCTCATTGTCTGTGTGTTTTCAGCAGTAGGTCGCTGTCAGATGGCTATTCAGTCTAATTCCTTGAAGAGTTTACCTAACAACCATCCTAGTCTCTGTTTGTCCTGTGAATAAGGTCTGTCATTTTCTGACTATGCGATTTTACTTTCAACCTTACTGGAAGGAATATTGGGGGTGGGGGGTAGGGGTGGGGGGTACCTGCTGTGCAAAAAAGGAAGAAAAAGAGGTGTGCCTTCATGAAATGGATGCCATTTTGGATTTATGTCAAAGAGTTTTACGTAGATTATATAGTTCTGTATGTTGCGCCTCTGTTTTAGCAGACCAGTGTCACTGTGTGAAAACACTAACTGACGCTTTCTCTAGTATTCAGACAGTCTATATAGTCTCACACGTGTAGTACTTGACCATCAGTGTCAGTTTGGATTTCTAGTGGTGTTTTGACTTCATCTCACTTCAAGCTGTAGTTTCACTTTCTCACTTGAAGTGGACTTAGTCTGGTCAGAAATACATCAGGATTGCTCACATGGCCTAAAGCTTATGTCTCAGTAGCAAAGAATAGTTTCTTAAACTTTTCTAGTTTAATTGTTTGTAGTTGTCTGACTAATATACCATCACCATAAAAGTTTTATTTCCATCTCTTGGCCGTCAGTTTGTTAGGTGACTTGAGCAAGTTGCTAGCCTGCTCTGTACACCTGTTTTTCTTTCATGCCTCTGTCTTCATATCTGTTTAGAAGCTTCTGTGAGACAGGGCTATTTCACAACATGTACCTGTAAAGTGCCTAGGGGTATCGGATGTCTTAAAAACTGCTATAATGGGAATAATAACTCTTAGATTTTTCCTTTATGTCCTGGGTATTTTGTGCATTTTCCCTCCCGGCATTTGTCAGTTGCTACAGCTCTTCAGACATAGGCTTTGTGTAACCAAACTGTCCTCTTACAGTTGAGTAAGCCCTCTTAAGCTTCCAGGTTAGGGCAGCATCCTTGAGTTTGGAGAATGAAAGGATGCCTATACTTGGGGGGCAGTCAAGCACACAAATGCATATAAAAAAACCTGGAAATTTTTCACTATGTCTAGTCTAATTCACTTCCTAATTGCTGCAGCAAATGAGTTTCCCTAGCTGAATGCACAGTTTAGCAAATTTTACCCTGGTACACTGGGTGAAGGTAGCCATCATCACTGCTGGATGAGTCCTCTTTTAGAGTCACTAGATTATTCATTATCATGCAGTTTTGGGGCAAGTATCTGCAGAGAGCAGCCAGCAGAAGACTTGCATCAATTTGGCTAATAGGAGACATCAAATATGGGTGCTTCAGTTCACGTAATAACAGGAAAGAGCTGTCGATTTTGGTGAACTTCCTCTGCCTTATGATTTACCAACTTTTGTTCCCTTTGTTAATCTTGCCAACATTCCACATTTCCCCCAATAATTCTTTTAAACTCTGTCTAGTCCAGCATTCACTTCCTGCAGCGTCCCTTTTGGCTCATGTTTCTTTCAGCCCCCCTTTCAATCCACCTGCTCTCCTCCTCCTAAAAAAAAAAACCCTTACCAAAAAGGCTGTATGCTTAATGCCATGTTTATGTTAAACCTACCTATTTCAGTTGTAGACTGTTAGAGGCAGCAGCTATTTTATTGCAATATTTTGGCACAGAACCTGGAAGAACAGGACTTGTACTTGGCAGATCCCTAGGCACTATCAGTGTACACTTTTTAAATACGAATGTATTGGAGAGACTCTTTGCCTCCTTTATCTATTAAATAGAGAAGTAACAGTTGCATGCTTTCAAGAAGAGCTTTTTAGGTCTACAGATGAAAAGGCTTTAGAAATGCTAAATATTAATTATTAGTAGTCATTAGCATTCCTGTCCCCTCTTATCAGTGCTCTCATTTGCACCGTATAATGTACTCTAACAGCTCCTTTTCGTTTTTTATTCAATGGTCCTTCTAAAACAGAATATTTAGGAATGGTAAATGGCTTTTTTGCAACTGGAATGAGACCTACCTGTTTTTTCAGTTTAGCTCACACATTATTTTTTTTCCACATCATGTGTTTTCTAGATCTGGGTTCTTGTAGGGCTGACGTTGCAGTATCAGTGCACCTTAAAACAGGAGTTAATAATAGCTGACTGTGGTTGCAAGAGTCCTTGTCCTGTGTCACTACCTATTAAGCTTGGTTCAGCCCACAAAACTGGGTGAAAAAAGAGAGAGAAGACTCCGGAATGGATTGACCAGTGCTATACTGACAGGGCAACACAGTACATCCTTCGGAAAAGAAAATTGAAATCTAGGCATTGAGTGCTTTCCCAATTATCATACAAAAAGTATGAGATAAAGCTTGGAACTGGACCCTAGTTTTTCTGTTGTATGCTGGTGATCTAGCCACAACATTATTTTAACAATATCCATAGAATACATGTTTCTGCAAACAGGATTGAAAAATTAAGCCTTTTAAAGGTGTATCCTGTTATAAGGATGAAGATGGTATCTGTCTTCTCTGTGTATGCTATATACGATGAAAACATGTAGAACTTTCTGGATGCAGTTATGGCAGTCTGTTTGTTAGATTTTTACCTAGTAATTTAATTTATAGTGCTTCAACACACACACAGATGCATAAATGGCTTCTTTTACCTTTTGGTTTAGTTTGTTTGCATTTTTAATTCGTTTGTGTTTCTTTGAAAGTGTATTTTCTTGTGGTTGTGGAATTGCATCACTTCATTGCAAAGACAGTGTAAAGACTAGCTATGAAAGTATTTTTTCTTAATATACTCCCAATCAGACAAAATCATCCAGTATTTGGTTTGTACAGAAACCAGAGAATTCGAACCAGCATTTTCCAGGTAATTTGTGCTCTCGAAATGTGGCTATTCATGAAAGCTCATCAAGCTTCACAAGTATTAACCTAAGCAGAGAGCCCTCTTGGTTGTCTCATTCTAAGTGGTGGGTACTGGCTCTCAAGGTTTCTTGTGCAGCATCTGTGGCATGCACTCTTCTGCCACGTGGACACTCGCAAGAATATTCCCAGCTCTTTTGATGTCCTCAGACAGGGCGTAGGAATTCCTAGTTCACAGGAATTTTCTAGTGCATCCTAGAAATTTCTGGATATAGAAACATTCTAGGAATTTCTGAGTTATCTGAGGGCTTTCTGGGAATTCCTGGATTGAGAGTCTTTCTAGGCATTTTTCCATGCTTTCTAGGAATGCCTGGAAGGCAGTGCTTTCTACTGTGAGGTGGGATTTTTTTGTGAACTTGGAGAATTTTTAAAGTGCTTTCCAGGAATCTTTGTGTTTTCTGGGAATTACTGGATTAAGAAGCTTTCTAGGAATTTCCAAGCTGTTTCAGGAAATCTTTATTTTGGAGGCAGTTAACAAGAGGAAGTATATAGAGTCTTCAGCTATCCGTGTATGCTTTTCGGTGGGGAATATATCTCTTGACTGAATCTGGTATTATGTCTTCATCNTGTGTTTTCTGGGAATTACTGGATTAAGAAGCTTTCTAGGAATTTCCAAGCTGTTTCAGGAAATCTTTATTTTGGAGGCAGTTAACAAGAGGAAGTATATAGAGTCTTCAGCTATCCGTGTATGCTTTTCGGTGGGGAATATATCTGTTGACTGAATCTGGTATTATGGCTTCATCTATATATTAATAAATATTTTGATGTTATATATATAGATAAATAAATATTTTGATGTTTATGGCACGTATGGAATAAATTCACTTAGCTTATTTGTCTGTTGAACATAATTTTGTTGGGATGATAATGGCTAAACATTTTCTCAATGAATGTACTAGCATTAGTCTGGTGTCCTTTCATTAGGTACTTTGAAAATATATGCACATATTTATCTACGTTCATTTAGCGAAGCAATAGGTCTTTACATGCTTAAATAGCACAGGTATGAAAGCTATTAAGTGATATCAGTTCACCCAAGACTGTTAACATGTTGTTCTTAAATACACTGGAAGCCACTGGAGAGGTGATGCCTTAAATGTGTTGACTTTGGATGCACAGGTTTGAAGTCCTTAGCTACATTGAATCACCTTGTAATTGTAGGCCCAGATGACTTGATTAGGTAAATGTAGAATAAATATAGAAGAGCAGCTGCAGGCTCTCCCTTCTGTATTTTCAGCTTTTGTTATTAAGCTTGAAGTTGTTTCTCAAGGGAAGTCGCTGGTGGTAGTGAACTGGAAAGCTAGGAGCTGTGCTGCTGCTTACAGTAGGGATATTTGGCAAGGTTGAAAGTTGCGCATACTTTGGTAGCTTAGCTAGGTAGAAACTACCGATCTGAAAGGTAAATGAAAATTTCTAGATTACTTCTTTCATTAAATGTTTACACTCCCAAGCTCGTTACCAGTGCTAGTTCCTAGTGCTGGCATCCTATTACTATTTCTGCTCTCGAATACTGTATGCTCAGTATGAATGGAAGTGTACTCGTAGCTACTGTGGAGCAATTAATCCAAGAATTATCTTTCAGCAAGGATATTGGTGCAGTGGGCTAAGACAGAACTGTGTTATTTGGTGAATAAATATGAGATACACATTTTTGGGAAAGGTTTATGTGTGTAATTTCTGAAGCTGCACTGAGAGCTCAGCCTACACGATTTTTAGCTGATGCTTAGGAACTTTGACCGCTTAAGCAATTTGATCATGCTATCTCTTTCTAAGAGAAAACACAGGGTTTTTTGTTCCTTGTTCGTTTCTACATCAGTCCAGGTGCACGGCTCTTAGGGTTAAGTATCCCATGCGTTATCAGACATCTTGTGTTGCTAAGCAAGAGGTGTTAAGCAGGATTTGTGTTGCTCATATCTGTCTTAATTTTGTACTGGAAAACATACCCAGAAAACATTAGACTACTTGCTTGGTTTTATTTGTTCATACTGCAATATACCTCCTTTTCCCTGCAGCATGTGAATGTTCCCTTTCCATTATTTGAGATCAACACAGAAGTTTTTAATCTTTTTCAAAGTGTAAACTATCTTTCAAAGTCTCGAAAGTTCATTTTATAAAACCAGATCAAATAGTTTTGACATTTGCTAGCTAGACATTTAAAGGCATACTACAGATGCAATGCCATCTTTCACTGGGTGATTTGCTCTACATAAAAGGCTAACCTGCATCTATCATTATAAACTCAAGGAGTCCAGCGTGTGTGAACAATGTTCTAGAGAGAAACATTCCTTAAATGTTAATCCATTGGTTTAACTTTTGTGCCTTCTTACTCTTTGATGAAAGCAGCACATCAACTGAATTCCTCTGTTGCTTTTTTTAAAGATTTATCAAACCCTAAAATTGCTTATTTTAATTTTTAAGTTTAGCCTAATAATTCTTCAGAATAGTCTTCAAAGTACTTAATAAATATGCTGAATTCAAATCAGGAAATTCAAACCCAGGACTGAATCAAACTAAAAATCAAAGTTTCACCTCTCTACATACATAGACTGTTCAAATGGGTATATATGCTGGTAGAGAGAGAGACAAAACAAATATTTAAACGAGCGTTCATTGCCGTGGCAGAGGCACACCTACTGGTTGTCCTGGAAAGATTTCACTACATTCATTTTTATACTGAAAAAATGTAATTGATTTAAAGCCTGATAATTGTAATCCAAAATTGTTAATCTCATTTGCCGAATCAATGGGTACCTTTAAATTCTCTTTTAAATACTTGTAACAGGATATATCATGCACTTACCACTGGAGAAAATGTAATTTCAGTAATTGGTTTTTCTTGCACACCAGTGTGTAGGAACCTTGGATGGTTCTGGCACATCCAAAGGAGGTGAACATGGGTAGTACTTCTCTGGGCTACAGCTAGGTGTACTGTGTAGTCAGGCCTTTAAAGTTCTTAAAGGAGATGTGACTAGCAAGGACACTATTTTGAAAGAGCTTTAACTGAAATATAATGAATTTGGCTGTAAGGATTACATGACAGTTTTTTATGATTAGAGAATTGAGTTCTAAGTCATAATTTTTGCATATTGTCAGAAAAGAGAAAAGGAACTGTCACATGCTGTTACCTGGTTAACCACCAGTAGGCAACATCTGTGTGTGTGGTATGTGGCAATACTAGGTGTAGTATTTAAGGATGACATACCATTACTGTAATACCTTATTACCACATGAGGTGTGTAACGGAACGTTTACATCCAGCTTTTGCTGTGTACTGAGTCTTTGAATCCACGCACTAGCTAAGAATTACCTGACTAGTTAGTATTTCGCGGTGTTACTTCGTAAGGATCTGTTAGCTTAATCGTCACAATATGTCTTGAGATATAAGAACAACCATACACTGCAGTAACACTGCTGGTTGGTTTGATTGTGGCTCACCGTTGAGTTATCGATGTTAAATCAGAATCTTTGAAACATTCATGATCTGTGGCCTGAATATTTCAGTCTCTTACCTAGCCTAGATCAGGGACACACAAATGTAATTACAGTTGCTTTTCTATGTAATAGCCTAGGTCTGTTTTTTACATAGTTCATGTTCAAAATATTTTGCAAGCTGGTTAATTTCTACACCACATTCTTAAATGCTGGAGGGAGATAAATATTATTGTCCCAGGTTTACTGACAGGACAGGAACAGCAGCACTGTCATGCTAACGGCTGCATCAGAAATTTATGGTAGGGATGGATCAAAGGGCATGTCTGCTGTACTGATTGCCATGTGCGTAGAGATACTGTTCTTGCTCTAAATGGGACAGTTCAGGCCCCACAACCTATTGGAACGAGACAGCATGATAAATGTGCTCTAGCTTCTCTGTAGTTAATAGCATTGCACTGTTAAATGTAAGTTCTGCTAATGGGTGGCCGATGTTTGGTTACTGTAGGCTGCCTTACCACAAATTCATGTTCGATGTAACCTCATATGCTATACTATGTTCTATAGCAGTGTGTTGCACTAACAGGAACAAAATTATTCATTTTACTGATGGGGTCAATTAGCTGGTGCAGATGTGACTGACATCATTATTTCCCCAATAGTACGGAATGTTGTGTGGAGATTAATGACTTTTTTTTTTTATATCGTTCTATAGTGAACACTAGAGAGAAACATAGCAGTTCAGAAATTACACAGGAAATAGGCTTGTTGTCACACATGTAGCCACAGTATAAACCAAGTTTTCATAAAATAATGTTTTCCACTAAATCAGGTAGTGTTCTTGTGGAAGAAGCATAAATGTGAGCATGTAATTAAATACAGCATGAAAATTGATGTGCACAAAATGACGGAAGTGAAACAATGCTGAAATTAACATTGTTTGCGTATCTGTGTATCCCGCTTTGAATTACTATCATATAGTGTTCTTTGTAGATAATAACTATAATTGAATTAATCAATAAACAGATCTCGCCACAGTATTTATCTGATCTGTCCTTGGCAGCAAAAGAAAGGAGAGTTCAGAGGAATTGCAAATCCTTTCATTTAGTAAATAAGAACTTGTGTATATATTGTTCCTTTAGTATACACACACAACTCTCTAGCGTAAGATTTACAGGTACGTGTGATGTAGCTAATGGACACTTAGATTTGATTGTATGACATAGGTGAAAATAGCTTTGTGGTTGCAAAAATAACAGGAAGTAAGTTACACTGAATAACAGTTTAAGACTTGGAAAGCAAATAGAAATGTATAGACAGGATAGGTTAAGTAATAGAAATTAGGTATAGTGCTTTTCACTCCAAATTATGAACGGAAACTAATGTAGACTGACTGCATTGGTGGGAGCCTACCTGTGTAGTAAATTATATTTTTTCTCCTGAACTTCCTCATAAAGAGACAGGATGGTGTCAGAGTACTTTCTAGTGAGAAGGATCAGCTTCATTGCGATTGCAGCATGGCTGGCAAGAATTGATACCACTATTGATGGAACAGAAAGGGTGTAAAAGAAATAGGATATGGAGTCTAAGTCTGTCCCAGGCTCAAATAAATGAAATATTACAACCAAACTAGTTTCTGATTTCCATGCTACAGAGGAGTCTAATAATTCTGGGAGTACGTAGGGATTGAAACAGCACAGATCTTGGTGATGATAAATGGAGAAAAAAGGGGCAGAAAACCACAGAAAATCAACTCCTAGATAGAGAATACTGGTAAGGATTTCTACTTTGTGAAAATTCATCTACACTTTAAGACAGAGGCTAAATCCCACAGATTATATGGGATGATACTGGAGCAAACAGAACCGTCTCCTCTCAAAGATACTGCAGGAAAAGCTGGACAGTGCTTTTGGTACTATTTCTCCATAGAGAAACTTTTCTTCCGGGGCATCGGGGCAAACAAGTAACTTGGAGTCAGGTGTGGAATTCTCCTATTTGCTTCTGTTCCTGGAAGTAATCAATGTGTTGACATGCAATGGGAGACTTGGTGTTAAGTTCCAGGACTGTACTGATTCGACAGAGGCTGATGAGTTTCATGGCCAGGTACTGAGGGATGGCTACCAAGCAGACATGAGAACAGTAGCAACTTATGGAAAAATGAATTGCCTTCTCATCTTAAAACTGAATGTGCAGTGTAAATTTGCTGTCAACGGAGAGCTTGAAACAAGTAAAGCTTCAAAGAAATAAGTTATGCTTTTTGCTTTTTTTGCTTGCGATTAGGTGAGCTGAAGCCATTGACTTTGGATTCCATGCATGTTTATAAGTCACAGACATGTAAAATCTACATGGATGTGTAAAGTTGACTTAATTTCTCCTTATCCTGGAGCAAGACCTCTCAGAGTTGCATGATGGGCATAAGTATAGAGTTATGTGTCACATTCTTTCAGAATGAGACATTTAAAACATAGTATAAAACTTACAGTTTTCGGGCACATGATCTCGTGTAAAGAGATCACCTGCTTGTTTGATGTGAACACTTAATTTTAGATTAAAAATGCAAACTGGTTTAATTCAATAACAAAGGAAGAATAAAATCTGGCTTTGATTTAGAAATTTAAATGAGAGTTAAATATTTTAGATTAAACAAAAAGTAATGCCCAGCTTTTCAATGAGCTCCAGTGGAGGTGGATTAACGTTTCTCATTGTTGTTCATGCTTTTCCCTACTTGTAGCATTCCCAGCCATACTTGATTCCACACCAGAGGCTGTGTTTTAAGTGTGATTGATTGTTTGTTTGTTTTCTTCCCCCACCCAGTACCACCGCACAGTCTTAGCGGGACATATACTTTAGAATGGTTGGGATTTCTCAAAGAACTTTGGAAAATTTCAAAATACCCTGCATTTAAAAATAAGTTAAAGTAGAAGTGATCTTGTGGATTACCCTAGGATTCTTAAATCTCAGTAATGTTCATAAGAAGCAACAAAAAGAAATTTTGAGCTGGCGGCATTCCAGTTCAAAACTAACGTGGTAAAGGCTTAGTTTAGACAGCAGCAAAAATGACTGTGATATCACTTGAAAAAAGATGGAAATAAGCTATACAGTTTAGCTGAATGATCATTTTATTACATGTTGTGATCTGAGGAAAAAAGAATGGCCATTCTTTCTTCTGCTCCAGAAGTGACAGATGCTGGTAGAGAAGTGACCATCTGTGTGGTCTGAGTGACAGATTATATACTGAAATAAAAACTAAGCAAGGGAAGATGTCCGTACAGTGAAGTCCATTACGACTGTTGAATGACTAAAGCGCCAATATTTGATCTATTTAAGAGTCTCGATGCCAGGCTTCGGGAAACATGTCTACAATATACCAGAAATGTCCAACTGCTACCACAATTTCTGTGAAAAGTGGTAAGAGATATAGAATGAATTTCCGCCAGTGTTGTGATATGGCTAGAGCTAACCTCACAATTTTCAGACAGACTGTGGTTTGCCGGATGCCAACTAATTGTTTTGGGCTGAAGATTACTTAATATACTGCACACGTGCACATGCGTGTCCATGTGTGAGTGTGCGTACGCAGCAAATGAAGCACTCGTGTACCATTAGCAGCCTGGGAAAGAAGAAAGCTGCTGAAGTGGTTTTTGGTTCTCCCCCCACCTCCCCTGCTTTTATTGGCCTAGACGAATGTTACAAAGAGGAAACCAGATGCGAGACAGGGATGACTTGAAAGGACAGGTAATTAATATCATCTGCCTTAACTTTCTTATCTTGATGGGCTGATGTTTACAACGCTGACCCTGGGGTGGGGGAAAGCGTGACCTCCTCAATACGGAATGAGAGACGTCCAAAGGCTTTTGAGCTTCATGGAGGGCTCTGCTCATTCTGTGAAGTGCAAACAGTTTGATTTCGTGTGTGTATGCATGGGAAGACTGTCTTGCAACAGCCTCTATTGTAACAGCAACCTCTTTTAACTAAGAAAAAATGTTAATGGTATTTTCATATGTAGCGTTACTTTCTCTCCTTAGTTTTCTTTTTGGTTTTATTTATCTCATAATAAATTCACATCAAACGACCAACAGTTTGGAGGACAGGGGAGGAGAGGCCTGCAGAAAAGCAGCACTATTTTCGATAGTTCATATCTCTCACCCTCCCCCCCCCCAAACCCAGCCCTATATATCTATATGTCACCTTTTGCACTTAATTATTTCTGACATTTTGTCCATCATATTGTAATGAGCTCCTTCAGAGGAAATAAAAACAGCTTGTCTCTTTGAAAGCAGAGATGCAACTATTTTTTTGTGTTTGTTATCAAAACACAAGCTGTTTTTCCTTCCTCAAAGGACACCTCGCTGTACAATGGAAGAAACATCAGGAATTAAATTAGACAGCATCAAGTTCACATGAAAGAAAATACATTTCTTTAAACAGATTTTTTTTTTTTTTATGGGAGAGCAAAGATGTAAGGGTCTAGTAATCTAACTCTTTTCCAGTGTGTGCTACTTTCTTGGCATAGATGTGATAGTAAGGAACCAAATGGCAGATTTCATGATATCAGTCTAAGTGTGAACGAGGGGCTTGAATTAACTTAAGTCATCTGGTACATTTTCTGGTTCCCTGCACATTTCAGAATGTGTACCTGACTTTGATCATTTTACTATGTTAAGCATAAATCACAGACTAATTTACTATTTGCTTTGAGTGGTTCTTTATATAAATCGTTGACAGTTTTTCAGAATCAGCAATAGTTTATTTTCTAATTCTGTGTACTGGAAAACAGTACAATTTCCAGTGACAGCAATTAAAGTAGTATCACTGAAAGTGTGGGGCGGAGCCCTGTGTTTGTCAAGGGGTGTAGAAGATTTCAGAATATCTCATTGGCCATGGGCCATGGCTGTTGGTCTTTATGAGTGTGCATGTATCCAGACGTGATGGTTGGGAATATCTTTATAAATAGGTTGTAACAGTAATTTTTATTTTACAAGCAACACTTTTGTGGGTGGTCTCAAAAATTTTCTAAGCCATAGATTTCAAGAAAACACCACCGTATTTCTTTATATGGTTTGTTTTCATTTTCTTCACAGCCTAGATATATTTTGATACACAAGAATTTTAGTTACAGGCTTACATTTTGTTCCTCTAGTTTCTGGCTTAAGTAAGGGTGGTATTAAGTAAAATACACTGGTGTAGTGAACATCTATTTATAGCAGAGCCAAGCTGAAGTTCTGCATTGTTTTAATGCAATTAGCCAGTTCAAATCTTGTCAAGTACGTTTGCATTTAGAGTGCCTTCCCTCTGTGTCATCATTTACTTATACGTCTTTTCATTAAACAATGAATTGCTCAAAGAAGTGAAAAAAAAAAAGCCCAACAAAACCCACTAAGACTTTTTGTTTACCAATATGTTAGCAAAAAGGCCTAGTTGCTGCTGCTGTTGTTGTTGTTGTTATTATTATTATTATTATTACATACACAATTTGTTTGCCAAGGCAAACTCTGTATTCCAAGCTTACTTGCTTGCTTTACTTATTATTGTCTCGATCCTTTATAATAATTACCTTCTTTGTAATTGCTGCTTTTGCAATAATTCCCTTTAAGATTTCAGCATAAGGATGATATAATAGCTAAACAAGTGCGTCCTAATTAGTATGACAGTTTATTGTTGAGTTGGGATGAAATAACAAGCTGCTACAGAAGGGTACCAAGCTGGATTCCTAGTTGAAGTGACCATGATACAGGTTCATTTATTCAGTCAGGATGCCGTCTTGTTCATTTGGAGCATCAGTGAACAAACATTTCAAAGAAACGTAGAGGACTTAAGTGCTTAAATCCCAGTAAAACTGAGAATTTCCTTAGGCAGTCTTCAATTTCTTTACGTTATTTTGAACAGCCAGCCATTGTTTTCAGCTCTGAGAGTGAATCCTCATCGCGATGGTAGGCAGGCTGCTCCTGCATCCATCTGGCATGGAATAGATTGGGAGCAGAAAAATGAAGTGAGCAAACTGGGTGATCAAGACGGTTAGCTACCTAATTCATATGGAATTCTGTTGAAATTGATGTAAATTAAAAGAGTTTGATGGAGTGCTTAACGAAAATCTGATGGAAACCTACTTAGAAGCTTAGTAGGCTTTGAAAAGGGCTGCTGGTGCGGACAACTATTGACTTACCATCTTCAGTAAGACATAAGCAAATACATGAATGCAGTTGCCAAATGTACACTTCGGATGCATGATTTGCTTTTGTTAGAAGGTACAGTTATTTACAGATTTTGTTTTACTTTCAGACTGTCTAGAGATTGTGGAAAAATTAGGAGAAAAATTCGTAATGAACAAAACATTTGCCGAGCCTCCATAAAGAAATGGTTCACTTTCAACATCTCTGACTGTGCTAATAATAATAAAAAGTAATATTTTGTTTTCAGTTGACACTTTACAAAATGAATTTACATGCTCCCTTTTCAAAAGTTACTTTTGGGATGATTTTTCCACCAAACTGACACAAAGTTGAAAATACTTGACTGTCAGTGAACGGGTGTTTTTCACAACAAGAATATATGATAATAGTAAAAATTACCCTTTTATTTCCTACTTGCAGGTTTTTCCTTTGTAAATGTAGCTTGTTAAGTAGTTGCATAACTGTCAATTCATGCGTATTGATTAACTTTGCTCTTTGTAAATCATAAAATCATAGATGTTTATGTTTCCTTACTGATTTTCAGTACTTTAAAACTTTTGTTATTGGGATGATTTTTTTTTGTCAAATGTAAATACTAGGTGAAATATTTTAATGTATTTCTGTGTGAGAGAAATGCGCTTTCATGATGTTTTTGATTAAGAATCTGAAACCTTCAAAAATACCATCTATATTTATGTATTTACATTTATCTAGTTTAGATTTGCTTCCTTCAGTAACATGAGTTCGGTTAGTAGAAAGTTATCAAATACTGTATAAAGAAGGGCATAGGAGAATATAAGTCTAAAAAATTGAGCGATGCTCCATGTTTTTTAATATAGCTTGCTAGAATGGGATATATGGATGGTATTAGCCATGTATGCTTTTAAACTTTCTGTTATTAATAGCTAACCACCACATAGATAGTTTGGGGCTAGAGAGCTGTATGGAGTACACAAATAGTTCTTGCATTCAAGACAGATTTGTTTGTTTGTTTTTTGTTTTTGCAAGAACACTCGCAGAATATGTGTGTTGAAGTTATGCACCTTGAAATTAAACATTCTGTATCAAAGTGTTATTCTGGAAGATAAAATCAATCAGTATTACATAAACTTGTTCATCAGGATCTGTTTTCAGCGAAAACAGCTTTTGACAATCTCCGCATTTTTTTTCTTCCTGAGAGGGAACTTAAACTAAGCATATTGATACCTTAAACCGAGCTTCTGATTCTTGTCTTTGGAAATTGCTGAGATCTTACAGAGTCTTCTCTCTGTTATTTTAGCATAGACCAAGTTTATCGATGAGAATGGTTTTGAGACCTGATATCCAGAAGTAAGCATCAATTTTGGTATATTTTGTGCTGTTTTGTTTAGCTGTAAGGCTGTTTTCCATTGATTAGGCAATATTACAGACGTTCTTCTGGATACACAGAAAATGTCTCCTTGAATCTTGTCTGAACTTTACACTTTTTAACATAGGTTGTCTCCAGAGTCCCAGAATTGCCTGGGAAAAGCATCGTTCATGGCCAACTCTTAAGCAAGAACATCTTTCCTTTCTGTAAAAGCACTCCTGGGATCTAATAGGCTAACGGTAATGGAAGAGCTTTCTTTTTGCTAGTAATAATGCTATCAACATCTTAATTGCATGAGCTGGGGTTTGCAAATGTAAATAAATAGCACAAATAACCTGGATCTATAGCTGAGCTTCAGAAGCAGAGAAAATCCTGTAAATGGCAGCAATTAGTTGCTTTCCTAATTGGTCGTATTAAAATATGCATACCATCTGAAGTGAATGCTTTATAAGTTGTATGTTTTCACTTGAATGCTCAGGTGCACAGTTCTCATGTATGGTAAGTCTAATGCTCAGAAGAAAATGAGTCGTGAAGTGCAGTTTACGTGTATCAGCACTAAATCTTGCGATGCAGCTTTTTCAGCCTCACTGTTAGAACTCTGTAATATTTATTTCTCTACTGAGAATTATTCCTCGTTTCCTCTTCACCTCTGTGAAGATATTTGCTTCAAGTCCTAAATAGTTGGTTTTGGGATGCTCTTCAATTCAGGAATTCATTCTTTGTATATTTTTTTTTCATATCCATTTGCCTCTCCACCTTCTTAGTAGTTAACAGTCTGTAAAGCTGGCCCGAAAGTGCTGTCCCTTCCGAGTCATAAGTGTTCTGGGCCGTTATTCAGTTTATTGCACTACTTCAGATGTAGAGTGACTTCAGTTCATTATCTGTAGGTTTTATTAGTTCAATTAAGAACAACGTTCCTCTGCCCTCCCTCCCCTAGTTGTTAAAGGTAATAAATCATTGTAAAGTTCTGAAACTTAATGATGGAGGAGGATTGAGTGGCTGAGGTAACTGTAGCTATTAAAGACCCTGTGGTAGTGAAATACAAAATATTTACTGATAAAGTGATTTAGTGATGAGCTGCTACTTGGGTTTGTCTCTCCTGGGTTACCTTGTAGATACTTTTTATCCAGTATTTCTCCTCATATATACTGGTGCTGTATCTGTTGAATTTCGGTTGTTGATTTTAGACTTTCACTTTATCAATTTAGATTCTAACTCTTTCCAAAGTGCTTGATAAACTGGCTTGGCATTTTCTTTAATTTCTATTTATGTGCCTTCTTTTGTATCTTGCAAGTGATTTGCAAATAATCAGTGGGACTAAGTAGAAGCTAGACTTCATGGTGACCTTTGAATTGATAAGGTATTGATGATAATTAGCTTTTGGTCACAGTATTCCTGTGGCAGCTCTGGTCTGCAGCTCCATTCCTTTCGTTTAGCATTGGTTGGTTCAGTAGTGGGGCTGTAGCCCTCAAGAAGTTTAGTCCTTGCTGTGGATAAAGATCACTGCGTTGAAACAATGCAGACTCAGTAGGAGGAACCTGAATCTGGTTATAGACAAAGCTATTATAGGTAAATTAGTTATCAACAGTACAGTCCTTCAGTTACAAACACAGTCCCTGAATCCTTTTGTTCATCTGACATTTTTTGTTTGACCATTGCTGCACTAATAGATTTTTCTGGAGATATTGCTGCTAACATCTTAATTGTTGCGGAAGGAACTCCTTTGTTAGTGCCAGCAACTAACACTTGCCAACTAAAACTTCTGCAACCCCACTTGTATGCTCCCAATACCTTTTTTCTTGTCCGTAACAGGAAATGGCAATTGCAGTTTTGGGTTGTCCGTGTACCTATACAACTTATTACCTTGATATTGTTCTTTAGAGGACAGAAAACGGATCATTTTGACTCCTTTGTCAATAGGTAATTCAGGTGAGTAATTAATTCAGAAAATAGTGTGCATTTAAAGAAAAAGCTGTATTTGTCCAAAGAGAGTGAGAGAAAATCCAGACTGCTCTCCTACTGAGGCAGAGTAGTTCTCCAGTCTGCAGTGAGGGAACTGAACATCTTAAGCAAAAGTAGATAAAATCAGTGAGAGAAGACCTGGTGGGGACCTGGCAAAGGCTAAATTCCACAGAGGAAGAGAACAGCAGGCGCCACCTGCACAAGTGTCTTTTTTGCCATGGAATTTTATGGGAACCCGTTCAAATAACTTAATTCTCGAGATCCCCTTAGTCTTGCAATCCTTTTACGGTGCATTCTAGTAACAAGCAGTAAAGTAGTCTTGCTCAATTTTCCTTCCTCCTTGTTATTGTTTCCTGCCTTACTTTGCATGTGAGTGAAACTATTCACAAGGGAATGATATTCAGTCTTTCCTGAAGGAGTTCACAGAGGAGTGTTTATAAGCATTTTCAGATGAGTAACAGTGGTTTTGTAATTAAAACAAAATTTTTCAGATGGAAATTCTTGAATGTGAAGATTTTTCTGCACATGAAGCATTTAAAAAACCCCCCAGTTTCTCTTTTACTTACTCTCACATGTGTAAACACTCCTATTCTTTCTCTGATGACTTTATAGTATTTATTAGTGATATAGTGGAATTCTGTAACATATTTTGAGCACAAAAGCCTGTGTTCAGCAAATTGCTATGACTAATACCATATCCAGTTACCTGAATGTTGGAGGTATATTTTGTTGCATTGCCAAAGAAAGTAACTAATAATACTTCTAAGAATTTTAACTGTAGGATATCAAATGTGTGGTGTGTCTCTGTTCTTGGCAGTAACTGTAGAGTGAAAACCAGATATTAAGAAAATAGATATCATTTATTCTATGTTGGTTTTCAGCACAACTTTGCAGTTATTTCATTCCAGTAAAATTTTAGAACTTCTGTTATGAAGCAATTAGCCATTGTGTAATCGTTCAGAGAGTACAAAATTATAGCTGAAACTTCTTATAATGTGTTAGATTGTTACATATTGATACGGCATGCTTCAGTGTACAGAACTATCGTGTTTGGAGTAACAGCCAAATAAGTTAACGCTACTGCAGAAAATATTTATGTAGTGTAACTGTATAAGAGTCTGTGCATTGGATGAACTTTATATATAGCATGATCTAGTCTTTAAAATAAGTGGTGTTTGCACACAATTAAAAAGGTGCCTTTGTGAATAGGGGGGTTGTTTCTGCTTCAGCCACACATTTTCATTGCCCATGGATTGATCGTATAGGTCCTTTGAATCAGCTTAGTGGTCCGTAAAATGACAATGATAATACCTACATCATGGGGACGCGTTTATCCCACAGTTGAGGTCTTAGGTTTATGGCAGGTTGAGACTTAAGTGCAAAGGGAAATGCACTTAGCAAAGAACCCAACTCAATATAAAAAGCAGAATCCATCAGCAGAGGGAAATTGATATAACTTAGCAGAAACTGTAATTAGACATTTGGGATTCTAAGGAAGACTGGTACCAGCAGTTCTTAATGTACCTACAGAATTACACTGTAATTATGAAACGACAAAACTTGCCACTTTCTAAGTGCACGTATTTTCAATTAAAGACCCTACACCACAAGTGACAAGGGCTTTACACCACATGGGACCCCAGTGTTTGGTTATAACAATAAAACATCCCAGAGCTTTCTGCCTGAGACTTCTAGGTAACTAACAGTCTTACACAGTATTTAAAAACAAGGTGAAGCAGCAGGCACTATGATGGGGACAGAGCAGGGCACTGATAATCCCTGGCAATGGCAAGGAGGTTCTGTATTAGCTGCTCTTGACCTCTACTTGGGAAGGCCTAATGATAGCGATGGCACATGCTAAATAAATTAGAGGCAACGCCAGTTAAAAGGCAGAGTAATACAAGGATCACATCGTAAGTTATCCTCTAATGCTATATGAATATTCACCAAGCAAAGATAACAAGCAGTTTTACTGATGGTATTTTTTTCTCTAAACCAAACCAACACCAAGCAACAGTGGTGCCACACACCACAGCGTGTGCAGAATACAGAGATGGATCATCCAAAAGTTTCTGAAAAGCGTCGGGTGTACCTTTCTGTATGTGATGGGTTTTTATGTACTCAAAGAACAATAGGAGTTCCGATCAAAGTTTGAATTATTCAAAAGGATCTATATTTTTGCAGGAGATTACTAAAAATCTGTTACTGTTGTTTGGTTTTGTTGCTTTTGTATTTAGATCAATATGAACTTTGACAGATCACAGTAGAAGCTGTCAGGTACTTATCTTTTTTACCTGTTTAGATATGCTGTAAGTAAAACAAATATATGATATGGATTAGTTTGAGTTTGATGCGCTGTCAAGTGGCTGATTATAATTTGCTTTTGTTAGTGGTTCAACAAAAAACATTCTCTGAGGAGAAATGTTTCTGTCCCTAGGACTTATCCCTCACCCTGTATCACTTCAGTAACATATATTACCTCTCCTCATTAACTTTGGCTATTTTGAATAGCACAGCTACAGCAACATTGCAGCTACAGCATGGAATCATATAATAAGACAGATAAGGTATTGAGCAGCCATGAGTTTACTTTCTTCCACTTCTTCAGCATTTGTTTCTTCTAGAGTACTTGTTTCTTAATATGAATCAAATAATAAGTTGAATTAAAGAATTTGAAAAAGTTCCTGTCATGGTAAATAAAAACTTCTTGAGTTTAGAGACACCATGAAGTACTACAGAAGGTAACTATTCTTTTAACTTCTGTATTTCTTTTAAATCATTCAGGAAGTCAAATCTAGTCCTCTATTGGTCTTTGGCATGTTTAGTTATTACCAACTAGTGTTGCTAAAATAAAATTATTTCTATTTTCTGTCTTAGATCCCAAATACCAAGATTTTAGAGAGTATTGTTTGAGCCCAGTTACTCTGAAGATATTTTTGCAATACATTTGGTATGTTGTCTTGAGCCAAACAAATTTGCAAGTGTTGACGTTTACCTTTGTATTACAATACACTTACATAGTGTTTTATCCCCCCAGAGTCTATTTAATTTATTTAGTGAAATTGTACATAGATCTATGCTGTAGCCAGAGAATATTGTATCACTTGGCTGTCGTTTGTTATATTTCCAACAAAAACAAATTATATTCTGTCATCTGAATGAAATGACACAATCTGTAGCCAACTCATATTGTTTATTTGTTCTTTGTAATGTTAGACCTAAATGGATAAGGAATATACGGTTTCTGAAAAATTGTATTGTTTGGGATGTAACCTTTTATCCTCTTATTTAAGATACTTCTGTAGCTAGGAAAAACATTCTTGGCTTTCTGGTACTCAAACTTACGTATTAGATATTGCCTTTTTCTATGCCTTGCTAAGCTTTCTCCTTTTGTTTTTCCCCTCCTTTTCTCCTTTTCTTTTTCTTCTCTTTTTCCTTTTCCCTTCCTTTTCTCCTGAGATCCTGAGCAAATGGTGCCAGTAAACACGCAGTGCAAAATTACTTTCCATAAACAGTAAGTTTAATATGTGTCGATCAAAATCCACCACAGGAAAAGTAAATTTGATAGAGATGTAATCAGATCCACAGATTTTGGATCTGCTAGCTCTGGCAGGTTTGTATTGCAGAAGTTTGTAATTTTTCCCTTGATTTTGTGACTGATGAATTCAGCTGCAGGAAAAAATGAGGAGGTGCCTAATTTGCCTGTATTTGTCCTATATAAAGGACGTAGAAAGATTTTCATTGCAATCTCAGTGTCTGAGATCTTACCAGTTCTATCTGTCTACTCAGTAATGTTGCACCATTCTGATTTCACTCGTTGGTCTCAGTTAGAATACGGTGAACATTCTCTCCTCGGTCACTGATTTAGATGTTACTTGGGATAAACCTCAGTCTAAGTCGGCCACAAACTCAGCTGTGATGAGAGTCTCTCCATTAGTTTTGAAGGATTAACCAAAGAAGGGTCATTCACAGAATTTCTGCTTTATCTGTTCTTGATACTTACTTCCCACCATGAAAAAAGCTCCATCTGCCTCCTTTCCCTTATATGTTATTCAATGACTTTGGTAAATCTCTCTTTAAGACATTTGTAAAATCCCTTAGAGGCTCTTCATGTGCTGGTTTTCAAATGGTTCTGGCTTGGTTACAATGTCTCTGAACAAAAGTATTACACGGTAGAAACACCCAAAGATGATAACTGATGCCGAAGTCTTGAGGAATAAACAAGACATTGGAAATACTGAATGGAATATGGAATACTCCATATTTTATAGCTGGGTTACTACTATTAACAGTCTTCAATTCGCAATTGGAAATTCCCATGAGTTATTACATTAACTAAACACGCCAGGGGGACAGTTTGTGAGCTTCACATCCAAATATCCTATAGGCAACAGTCTGTAGTAACAGAGCTATAACTTTGTGCCAAAGTTGCAGTCAAAACATGCATTTCCAATGTGAGTAACCGTTTTGGAAAAAGAAGTAAAGCAAGTTACTTAATTCATCTTTATAGGTGATAACTTTGTAACTGGAAATTGTGTGGCCTAATTGACACAGAGAAACAATTTTACATGTCGATAGGATATTTTCTTTAATGAAATTGTACATACCTTCTGGTAATTCACGTAAATGGGTTCACCTCAGCTTTCAAAGGCACGTGTGATTTAATTCTGATTCACAATGACTATGTATGGTTCTTTAAAAGGTGAAACTCTTTCCAAGTCATCTGGATCTTGACACAGAAATACAGCCATCTCCAGTGCAAAATAACAGAGCTGTAGGTAAATGAATAAAAGAACAGCATCATCTTTGCCATCATCAGGTCACTTTTTGGTGTGTTGCAATCGTAATTTGAAATGCTGGAAAGAAAACAGGCAGCATCACGCCCCGTCATCAATAGTGACCTATAGGCAGCTGCCTTATGTCAGTGCTGCATGGAGCAAAGTGTGCCTGAACCACTGAGACACAAGATGTTTCCATCTCCATGTCCCGGCGTTGTGCAGCACCACAAGGTGGAGATAGGAGGTGGGTTAATTTTCAGGTTGATGGCAAGACCAGAAAATGAAGCATCAGAAATATTTTATACATGTAGAATATGGGATGCCCTGCATACCTTGTAAAATCATGAAGCAAATTAAATTATATCAGTACAGTACCTTGTGTTTGCACTTTGGATTCCACTATTAGAGCATGCACAGAATACAACGAAAATCTGATGTGCGATGTTTAATCTTCTTTTACTTGTTATTTAATTTTGCATACAAATGTACAGTGCAATACAGCAAATATTAAATGTATATACTAAAACACATGAATTCAAAACCCCATTTATTTTGTCAATTGCTTAAGCTCATTTGATCGTAAGGGACAGGGAGACCAAACAGCTATAAAAGAGCTCCATTTTCTATCAAGTGAACCAAATCCTCCTTTGATCTGTTAATCCCGAGTTTATAAGGTTAGGAGATAAGCAAGCGTAACTAAATTCCTTTTTCTTTTTGTCCACCTAATAGTCTATGAAGCAAAGCAAACATAATAAGCTGCTTTGCTGCTTTTCAGCCTCTTCTTGCTGAATAATTCAAAAAGTGCATTACAGGTTTTATGAGTACAACTGTACACACAAGCAATGTTCCATGATTTTTTTGCATGCCTCAAATTTGCATATATTATATTTTTATTTTGCATTTCTGACACAGAAGCTGACTGCCTACTCGTTCTTGGCTTTTTATTAGGTCTTTGATGCTTGCTGGAGGAGAAGGCCTCTTTTGTCTCTGATAGCCTTAAGGCAGATCTAGGTTAGCAAGAAAGCCAGAGGTTTCAGGCTTGTTAAATGTCACAGTAATGGCTGTCTTTACGCATTGAAATACCAGCCTTCTTCTTTATAGGAAAATGAATCACATTACCACCAAGGGAAGGAAAGCCTTTGTTGGAGGAGACTGCTAGTCTGCTACTTAAGAAGGGGATTTAATTTTCCCCTCCAGGCTTTTTGGCCAGCCCACTACAGTTGCCCTTGTTGTAACTCTGATATCATAGCATGCGAAGGATAGCAAACAAGAAAGAGCAATTAGCCATTAATCATACTCATTTTGCATTGGATGGACAGACCATTTAAAATACTGTATGTATTCAGTACATGAGCAAGAATAGCCTGTGTGGAAAAACCATGAGTGTGTAGAATTTTATTCTTGAATTTTGGATAAGCATTTCTTGTTTAATTCTTATTCGATGTCACTGAGCTGCTGTTATGCATACTACTTTTTATGAAACCCTTCTCATAAGTTTTAGAGCACAGAGAATTAAATTGAGGATTTATACTGCCTACAAAGTCCCCATTTTTAATTTCTTGTAAAAGTGGGTGAACTTTAAATAAAAATGTAAGAACTGCAATACTCATTCTGCTAAAAGAAAAACTTGATTGAAATAGTTTATTACAATGTTTTATATTTATGGTTTTTATCTGTTTCATAAAATAAGGATGGGTTGATTAAATTACTAAGTTGCATATCTAATTAAATGCTTATCTAGAGAAATACATGCTTAGACTTTAATTACATTAGTATATAGGAAATGAATTTTTTTTAACTAGAAGTGTGTGTGTATATATATTCATTAATGTGTCAAATACTATTCTGGTAGAAAGCAGAGTTAAAGGGGTTTTGTTCATTAAATAACAGCATTAGCACGTGTGCTGGGGCTGAGTTAGAAAAAGTTGGTCAAGACCTTTTGTATTCAAGACCAATTTATTAAAAAAAAAAAAAGAAAAAATTATTAGTAGGCTGTGAATTGACCTGATTACTTCTAGTTCCCAGGTCCATTAAGTTCCTTGGACTAGTAGATCTTATACTCCTGTTCGAAACTGGTATTTTTATGTTAAATGAGGAAAGTAAGTTAGCTATTCTGCTTTTTCAGTCATATACCTTTGGATGAACTAGCCATCAAAGTGGAATAGTTCCTTTATCTGAAAAGACAAAGAAATAAAGCATCTGTTATTTAATCTAGGAAAACAGCTTCATTTGAATGCTGACCCAGGTACTTTGACCCAAACAATGTCTTTGCTTTCAGAGTTGCAGCAACTGCCTTTTGCTTTTTGGACTTGATTTATGACCTTACCTATGCTTCATCCTGTAGAGCTGAAAGGAATGCTTATAAGAAATGAGAAATGTCAGTGCTTACATGTCCTACATCCTTCTGCGTTCCAGAAAGTGTCCAGTGTTCATTTTTATGTAGTGTGGTAATTCAACATTGTCTCAGCTGTCCTGAATCAACAGATTTCAACGTGTGTCCCCTGAGGTTTGGCACAATACTGCTTGCATTTTGCATTCACATGTATGGCTGCACGTCCTGTGGTGGTGCTGACTGCCAAACTAAATCCGAACTGAAACAAGCTTGAGGATGTCCTTGTGGCAGGGCAAGGACATGACAAGTGTCATCCTTCTCAGCCATTTTGCAGTTGTGCGTCTCTGGTTTGTAAGCACCTATGTCTTTTTATAACAAAAGGAACTTGCTCTTGGATGACCCTGCCATTTTACACACCTTAGTGCTACTGGCGATGCTACTGCTAGAAATAGCAAACCAACGGATCATATACAACGTCAGGAAACGGGGAAATGCCATGTTGGCAGAATTGACGTTCGGTTAAGTAACTGTAGCAGACTGTATCATCTGCGTAACTCCTTTTGCAAATGTCTGGCTAACACAAATTAATTTGTTTCAGTAGCTCCTTTCTGTCTTGCAAAAGATTAAAATAAAAAAGAGATCTTAGAATAAGTATGTAAATTATCTGTATATGAGTTTTCTCATCCGGAGCGATGATGGAATTTAGAGCTTGCTTGAGGAATGTTGCTGCTTCAGTGGCACAGGATTTTCCTTAATTGATGTAAATTTGAACGCCTAATAGATCATAATACAATAATCTTATTTTTTGTTAAGGATTTTGGGCCTGCATTATTGAGTATCTTTCTCTAAGCGTACATCTTTGATGTGTACCTTTGAATGTTTCCTGACGGTACAGAAACATCTGGTGTCCGGTTCTCTCTTGTGGAATGGCCATTCTATGTGTGGGGGTATTTTCATTTTTAGATGGCTTCTTTTCAGTATATTGGGGAGGGAGGAAATTCTTAAAATGTACATTTAGTTAGGATATTTGTCTGCTAAAGTCCTTGCAGTATTTTAATTTTTCCCTGCCATACTGTAGCACACTGACACTAGTTTTCTTTAAATATGGCGTGCTTTATTTATTTTAATTTTCTTTCATTTCAATCTTAGAAGACACTATTTATTTTTCTTTATTTTTGTTTACTTAGTCTTAGTCACCACATAATTATATTTTTCTGCCTGTCTAACATTATTCAAAATGAACAACTATACTTCTTTCTCCCTTTGCTTAGCTATTTTTTTTAAACTTTCTAAAAAATTCTCCATAAGGACAGATTACTTGGATTTCCCTCAATATACTCAATATCCCTCAATAAATGAAGTCAGTAAAGGCTTTAATTATTACATTCTGCAGAATTTACTAAATATTTCCTACTGTTATTTTGATTTGACCTTGACAGAGAAGTATAAACTATCATGCAGATTATGTTGGAAAACACTTTATAAGTAGTTTTCCAAGAAAAGTGTGTTAGACAAAGTCTGTCACTATTTTAATACATAAATTTTAGTTCTATGTAAACCTGGCAAATGTAGGATTTTGTAGGTTATTTGTAGTAACTTATAGCCCTTTTGCAAAAAATTATCCCTCTAAGGATGCAATCCAGCAAATGGAATAGGAGGAGAAGTCAGGGTAGATAGCTTGTTTAAAAACAGTAATAAAACAGTCATGAGAAGACTATTGTTCTTGTCAGCTAGGCACAGTTACTGACTCAGTGCTAGAAACTACACAGATAAAACATTATTGGAAAAGTGTAGCCTGAGCAAAAACCCCTCTAAATAAAGGCTTATTTCCCCAAAGTAATAAATAATGTGAGTTCAAAATGAACAGATTATTTCAAACAGTTAAACTCACAAGTTTGCCCCTATGGGAAAGAAGTTAATTGAAGTTACTTGTTAGTTTTGGGTCAGGGTGATGATTTCTTTCTCCATCATACTTAAAAAAAAAGATAAAAACTTGGTATTGGTTGTGAAATAGGAATGCACTTCTGAAATAACATTTTAGAATGGCTTTTCAAGATGGTGTTGAATTTATTCTTTTTGACTGGCTTTTTTCAAGTATTGGTAAGTGGAACGTGTTGGCCCAGATTTGTAAGTAATTTTAAAGAACTCTTCAGCTTACCAAAAATGAACATGTCAGCTCTTCGTGATTTCCACTTCTAGGTCCTTACCTGTGACAAAATCTATTTTTGTGTAAGCATTTGGAGAGTTAAGTCGGAGGCACATTATTTGAGGAAATGTTTTCCTATGAATAAGATGCTCAGTATTAAAAGTGATTGTACTTGTGGGGAAAAAAATATTAGTTAATTAGGAATTATTAGCTGTATTAGCCTTCAGTCATGGAGCTACAAATGGGGTGACACCAGCTCACAAATACCCAGATGAGACAATCCTTTTTAGAACAGTGGGCTAGTTACAGTAAACCTGTGTTTCTTATAATAGTATTCCTGAGATAGTGACGATATTTAGGTGATCCAAAATCTATTTAAGTCAACAAAGAAATTTCCAGAGGTCTCAAAGTCTTCTGGATCGGGCTCGTCGACCATAAAGTAGAAGTGAAAAACAGTCAAATAATCTATCCCTGCACAGAATACATTTTAAAAACCCCAAAGCTAAGCAAAGGGACTAACCGTCATATTAATCATTTTGAATAATGTTGCAGACGGGTAGAAAAATAAGACTAGGGTAAAAAAAAAAAGAAAAATTAAAGAAAAATAAATAGTGTTTATTTTATTTTCTTTCATTTCAAACTTAGGCAACAGCTATCTGACAGAGAACTAAAATAATAAAACCTAATATTTACATAAAAGGATATTGTGAAGTATTTTTCCGTAAGAAAGCAAGCTCTTCCCTGAATGTTAGCTGTTTGTACAACAGTGCACAACCCGTCCCGTACTATTCTGAAAAACTGCTCACCCATAGCAATTGCGTGTAATTACAGAACATGGATGCTGAGTAGCTGTCACATTATTTATTTTGAATAAGGAAAAAAGTAACATCCAAAATATTTGATTTTTGAAGTAGAGAATAAAATACATATACTTGCCATGAAATGCTGTAAGATGCATCCAGTTCTGGGCTTGCTAGTTTTGCCCATGTATGTTTAATCATCTGTCCCAACATTTTCATATTGAAGAATGAGTGATGTTTAAAGCAGCATTGACATGGTTCATACCTATAATAGAAAAAGAAGTAGCTGGGTAAAACCAGCTTCAAATCTTATATGGATCAAAAAAGCAGAAAATGTGATATCTGCAATATATCCCACATACAGAGACACATACATGTCTTTCTAAAGATCAGATGACCTATTTTTGACATGCTTTAGTTCCATAGTTTAGATAACAATCTTGGGATACTCTTATCCAGTTGGATTGTTGTGCTTTGACCTAAGAACGGCAACAAAGCTCTTTAAAAAGGAAAAGGATTTGCAAATGCTGTGCATAGTGCCTATAATATTTTCATATTTATAGTGTTTTTAATATTAAGGCTAAAATTCATGCCTAGAAGAACTGAATTTTGGGGCTTCAACACAATGAGACTGTTTTTTTCAATGGGTAAAAAACACTTGCATTTTCTCTTCACCCGTTTCAGCTTCTGCACAACTTGACTGATTGATAAATGGCCATGGACTTTCACTCCAGTGAATCTACCATCCCCTTATTTTCCTAGAGAGCTCCCAGTCCCTTGCTTTTACATTTATCATCTTTATAGCTATATGAAATATGGTGAGTTGTCTGCTTAGAGGGAGTGAAGACACAGTGAGATGTCAGTGCCAAAGGCACACAGGGCATCTGTGACAGAATGGTGAAAGCACTTCCAAAACTTCATACCTTGCCTACAAGAATGTTTTCCCTTTCCTTTGTAAGAGGATTTTCACTCTTCCTACGTCAGGTGGTGGAGATACCAAGTGGACATTCCAGTGTATTCTCCTGTACGGAGTCAACTTCAAGCTCAGCTTTGCCTTGTTGAGGAACTAGAAAAGATCCGTTTTGTTCTCTGGTCTTACAGGAGTTTCCTGCAGTGGAGGAACCATGGGGAGTTCAGTGCGTTAGGGCCAACACTGACTACTGGTATTGAGGGGAAGAGGGGAGCAAGGAGGGTGTTCTCATGCTTCTTGCTGCCGGAGTGCTATAGGTAAAAGTAAGGCAAGACATTATCTGTGTGTCAAAAAAAGGCATCTGGAGGAAAATCTTTGATGAAATGAGTGTCAGGACTGTAAAGTATAACTACTCAGCCAAGCCCTTGCAGCATACTTCCCCTTGCATATGATCTGTTCAGATATGAGAGAGGCGTGCTGAAAAGAGTTGTCCTTCAGCGGAATTGAAAGATGTCGTCCAACAGGAACATAACCCCTTTGTGTGCCTCCCTCCCCCTCTGTCTTCTCTTGCAGTATGCAAATCTTTTTTTTTTTTCCCCCGCTTTCCTTGCACAGCTTGATACGTGATTGGTTCTCTCTTTCAACACAAATGACTGTAGATAGATTTTTCTATTTATATTCGATATCTATGCCTTCGTTCTCAAACGTAGAGGGAAAACAATATCGTTCTGCCTGTAGGAGGTGGAATTTGTAAATATATATTAGTTTGGAAATACAATGAGACATAATAAAATATTCAAAAAGCAGCCTGCTCTTGTGGGATATTATTCTGCACAGCCAGGGAGCAGATTAATGACGCTACACAGAAAAAAATAAGATATGCACCATAAAATATGGATTGGAGTAGCAATATAGAAACTAAAATTCCAGTCTTGGCAGCCTATGAAACAAGTGTGTTTTTACAAAGTTTATCAGCTTTAAATAGCAATACTCAAAAGCAGTCATTATTGGGAGACATGGAATTTTCTGTCCCAGGCGGCTAATCATCAGGAACAAAAATTGTGCTCTATTCTAGGTGTGAGTGGTATTGTTCCCCTGAATAAGACTCAAGGCTATGAAGTCTGTCTTAGGTGAATTTTAAAGGTGTATTTTTATTTTTATTTTTTTTCAGGAAAGTGTTCTGTGAAACATATTGTGAAGAGGCTGTGTGTGAGCATGTAGCAAAAAGGTTGTTGTATTTGTCTTAATTTCCATTTCATTTTATACTACAGAACCTAACTGGAATCTTTAAGTGCCTTCATATAGGGGAGGTAGGAGAAAAGCGTCAGAAGTGGAATTAGTTTTGTTTGTCCCCAGCTGCATGCCTGGGACACTGCAGTACTCTGTGGTGAACCTGTGGGTTCTCTGCTTTTTTTGTTTGTCAGCTGCCTACTGACCTCTCTGACTGCAACCTTATGTCTTAAATTCATACGTGCCAATTTCCAATGTATGATAAAGATGGGAAGTGTGATGTTCTTTTGGAACGTTTGAATGATTAACATTAGAAAAAGAAAGAATTAGGTTGTATCACGGTCATATCAAGTATGTTTTCAGTTTGGATGAAATTGGGCATAGAGCTTCCCCTCCAAATTCTTCAGCCCAGTTTGCATTTTAACACTGCAGGCAATGAGATGCGGCGTTTGCAATAGTATTTTGCACATGGCGTGCGTCCTTTAGGCAGTGCTAGTAGCACTACTTGTAGTGAAGCTTGCTTTCCCATTAGAAAATACTTCTTAATTCTTGCTGACAACTTTCCCATGATTCAATAGCTTGGTTTGACCCTGCTTTTAGCTGACTTTCCCCCCTTTAAATTTCAGCCAATGCAAGTGTGCTATTTTGAGAATAAGAGTAAGTGGAGATCTTTGTGCATAATAAAAAAATCATGATCCTGACATTGAAAAATTGACCGACTCCAAGATGGCAATCCAGGATGCAAAATTCAATGGGAAGAATAGCGACGGTGTTTTGTATCAGTGACATGCTATTTACTATTGCTGTGGACAGCGGTAGTAGATCCGGTGAGGGTAGATGCATTTGTGAAACTTGCTCATTTTGCAGTGCCAGGCAGAGGCTTCCCTTTAATATTATCTGGATCTGCGCTTCCTTTGTAATTGCAGTTATGGACTGCTGAGGGCCAGGCAGTGTCTGTGGCTGAACACCTGAACCCAGACAGCAGGAGGAACGGAGGATATTTTTCTCGTGCTCTAAATAATACATCTGTTAGGTCCAGAGCGGGTAGGGGGAGGAAGCAGCACAGTGCAAAAGTAATAGGCTGGGACACAAATGGGAGAGTTAGAGAAGGATAGAAATAATATGTACGTATTCAGAAGCCGTTTGAATTATGGTTATACACACAAATCTGTGTTTGATAGTCCCCTTTGTAAGAATGCTAGACTTTTCAACTTTTTAACATAAGGTTTTTTAATGGTCTCGCTCTTTAAATATAGTTAGAAGTGTGTGTGTGTGTGTGTATGGGTATGCGCACAAACACACAGAAATATACATAAGCATGCAAGCGTAATTAATTCGATTTAATAAGAGGAAGGGAGTGTTATATACAGTGTTAGAACTAGGTAATAAGTTTTAATAAACTCTTTTTCTTTTCGTGGTAAAATTTTGTAAGTGAGGAGCTGTCTTAAACGTTATAATCATGAAGCATTTCAGTTTAGTTGATGTATTTTTCAAGGCATATGTAGATTTTGAAACTATGTATTGTTACTTTTTAACAATTTAAAAAATGTTTTATTTGGGGAAAACTCTTCAATTATGAATGATTTTGGTCTCACGTTATCATAGTCTTCTAAGTTTCACAAAATCGTAACATATTTCAAAGCATAAACCCAAGCATTTTTTTTTTTACAATCCTTTTGAAATTGTTTCTTCTGTTCTCATAGAGCCTTCCTCTTCCTTCTTCTGAATGCATTTCCTCTGTGCTGCTGTATCAAAGAATTCTTTTTGCTGATTGTTTATATATTTGAAGATATTTAAAGAGGAAGTAAGAACTCTTTACGTATAATTGAAGGCCTATCCATGGACTTCTGCTTTTGAACTTGGGTTCTACTTATGGGTAGATGTAAGCTGTTTCCTCGTGCCAAGTAACAATGATAAGATCAAAATGAAATTGGCTTGATTACTAATAGGTACGCGTGGTTTTAAAACTTGAATTGTCTAGTGAATGGCTTCTGGATAATCTCTGGGAGTTCAGAATATCTATGCTTTCTTTGAACTGCGGTACAAATATAATCCTTTACTTAAGACATTACTGCAAACAGCTGTTAAATCAGACAGTGCTAAATCTTCTAGAGCTGCTCAGAAGTGCTCTGCAGCTTCAGGATGGGATTCTTCTAAGTGCCAATAGGCGTTACATACCTAACTCCCACTGAATGAGTGTCTTTTAAGGTGCCTGATGACGGAATGGCCCAAATCATTCGTGACTTTCACAGATCTTGAGTGGAGAATAAATTCGTGAACACAAGAACAATTTACTAAGGGGAGTCGAAATGGAAAGGAAACAGATGCTGGCAGAGCGATAAAACATCCCCCAAGCTGTGCATCTTTCTGAGGCAGATCTATAGCTGATATAAATTATTTTAACTTGATTGTAGTCTGTTTTAAATGAATAGAGCTATGCTGTCTTGTATGAACTGAGGATCTGAACAAATCTTTTTTATTTTTAGTTTATTTTTCGTCAGTGTCATGCTTGTGGTGATATTCTGCGTGGATTTGGAAAAGATACTGAGAGATATTTGTGGAAAGCAAACTAGGAAATTATATATAATAATTTAATAACCTTTATTACTACATCATTATGTTTCTGCAGCTTAACAATAAAACAGAAGTGCTGGTGTAATGTAATGGTAAATTCTGATAAGCCACCTTTCTAAAATACTGGCAATTGCTCGTATTTGTAACATACCTAGAAGTATCTGGAAACACCTATATAAAAAGATTTATCTTGCTTGTGAACTGAATATCGATGTCCTCCTGTGGACAAACTCTTCCACTAATATAGGCTGATATATCCCATTTCCTTCACCTGATGATATGAAGCAGCATGTTATAAAATACCTTTCTGTCGATACTGGGAACCTTCCTGACATCTGCAGAGGTTTAATATCTCCTCATCGTTTGTTTTCCCTTACACCTATACAAACTCACTGTCTTCAACTTGTGCTTACAGAAGTGGTTGTGCAAACTCAGTGTGTTTGGTACTATTGCAAGGAGAAAAATTCCTAGCAATTCCGTTTGCTTGATGTGTAAAAAGAAATGCAGCAGACTAAAATGCAGCAAAAATAAGTTATTGGAATTAAATAAAGTACCTAGAGTTCCTTGCAATCTCTGTGGCAGGACAGCAAACTGAAATCCCATTTAATTCTACTGAAACTCTTTTAGCTTTGTTGACAACAACAACAAAACCCAGAGTTTATAGCAGCAAATATATTTCTGTATTAAAAACAGATTCCTGTTTTACTGGGGAATGCTGCTAGTTGTTTTATGAGTAATTTCATAGATGTCAAATTGTCACAAAAACCTGCTGCCACTTCTGCGACAATTATGGTAAAAAAAGGAGAGGGGAAACAAATGCGAATTTCAAGGGAAAGAACTTTCTTGGAAACTGGATCTGCATCTTTAGAGCAGAATTTCTAACAGACTAGAAGAGTTCAGTCTGCAAATATTGATGCAAGAAACATAAGAATTTTAATGGAGGAAAGTGGGTAATTTGGTTTCGCTATGAAAGAAGAGACTTACCTTTTCTACAACTCTATGAAAAATAACAAACTGCCACTGATAAGTTGAAACAGCATTTTTTAGAAGGTGGTGGGAAATGCTTCTGGAGAAGGTTGACTAATTATAGATTAGTTCTGCGAACCGCCTGCCTAACTTTGCAGAACTGAAGGTAAGGTCAATGCTACAACTACTTTCTTTTTGTGTTTGTTTTGGCTTAAGGAACTGATGTTTTTAGGATTCAAGCAACAGCAAATGTGTGTCATGTGAGAGATGATCAGCTGAGCAAAATTACTCCGTGAAGCAATGCGTATAGGAAAAAAGAGGATAAACCTGGTAGCTAATGAAAAATAAGCCTGAGTTAGTACGGTGATGCTGTAACGGATGTAATGGTAGTAATAATTTAGAGATAAAAATCAGCAAGAGAAGCAGGCTCCTGAATTTTATGAAGACTGTCTTGTCTAGTTTTTAACCAAGTAGGCAAGGCTGTTTCTATGAAGTATTTATAGATAGGTATTTATAAAGTAAAGTATCCTGCATAATATTAAAGTATTAACTGACCTAAATTTTCACTTATAGCCAATCTATAAATATTGATTTTTCTCTGTTTTTATAAATAGTTCAGATTTGCCCAGGTAACTTTGCCAGTCTGTTGTACAGGTGCCAATACACAGGGGTTTGCATTTGTGCATAGATGTTTGATATGCTTGTGCATTCTTTCTTTCCACCTATTCCTTTATTTTGGACTCTCTCTTTCTTTACCTTTTGTTCATACACCAACAGTGAGCTATGCTAGAGAGAACTACAGCTTGTATGAAATAAACAGAGCAGTTCAACCACTTTCACGTTGAAAGATGAGAAAATCTCAGTTCCATAGTGTGTAAGGCTGGCCAAAATGGAAAACCTGCTGGGCAACATATGCATTTTTATGGCTTATTGTCGACCTCTTTTCTTCTATACACAAATGGATAGAAGAAGAAGACAGGATTAAAAGATTAGTTATGTCAGTTCCTTTTGGTTCCACTATTTTACTGCTGTTTTATTAAATCAAGCTACTGACCAAATGTCTAGTTTCCTCTTCCTGTGAAGGGTGTTTCTTCATGCCTACAATTGATTTTCACACTTCAAGCAAAGACTATTCAAATGTTTCAATAGAAAACTCAGGTATGTTTCACGGACTTAAAAAAAAAGAAAAAAGAAAAAATTTTGCATTCTCGTCATGCAACACAGCCGACTTGTTTACTTTAATATTCATGGCTCTACATTAGAAAAGCCTTTTCCCCACTGGTGTTTTGAGAGAACACTGCCAGAAGTGATCTCTCCCTTCTTTGCGTACCTGCGTGTCACAATTCTAGGAGCTACTGCCTGTCTGTTGACACTTCACTGTTACGGCACAGTTGGAGATAGAATCATAGAAAATCCTTAGTTGGAAGGGACCCGTGTGTATCACAGAGTCTGACTCAAGAATAATTAAATATTTAAATAAGCCTATCCTGAAGCAGGATACAGCAAAGGAAAACTAATGACAAAGCATCAAATAGTTCAAGTTAAGCAGGAACGGTGTATTGTCTGAGCTTACTCACTCACCTTCAGTAATGGAAGCACCCAGTGTCATGGCTACTGCGGCACATCCTGCAGATATATCCTGAAATACATTTGGCGATGTGTGTAAGAACCCCTTGATGATGGATAACAATAATCCCTGGAACATAGTGGTCTATATTTTACCATCAGGTTTTAGCTATAGTAACACTGATGTAACGTAATGGAAGACCTGAAACGTTTCTGTGCATGAATGTGGGGGGGGTTGTGGATGCAAATGGTACTCAGAAAGCTTACTTTTGAGATTATAAGGTCGCTAAAAAATGTGTCCCATTTCAATTTTAATATTTTAGAAGTTTACTAACTCACATCATCTATTGTAAGGCTTTGATCTTCTAAGTACTGGCACTGTGCACAGCAGGAGCATTTGATTTAGGGTAAGTGCACACGGTGACTGCCACAAAACTCAAGTGAAATTAAACAAGCAGGTGAGAGCTCTGTATTGTTAGATATCTTGAGCTTCTTGTGTACCTCTTGTTCCCAGCAATATTAGGTGGGAAATGAATATGGAGTGGGAACAGGGAGAGGGTTATATAATTATGTAAGCTCAGCCTTCAGCTGACGAAGGAGATGTCTTGCTTACGTACTTTGTTTGCAATGTAGCCACCCACAGTTCTTTCGTGAATGTTGCTGTGCATTTCTTACCTTACCCGCTTTTCTCATGACCTTTTAACTTAACTGTACATCCCACTGTCTATTCCTGCATGGTGTAAGAGTGATTTCTAGCTAGTAATTTCTCACTGCCTCGCTCCTCCCTTTCTGAACAATTGTTTGGCTTTCTTGGTTATACCACTTACTGTGCCCAAACATTCACAAAGGCAAAGCGATTAATTCAAAGACCCAAGCACACGCTACACACTAGAAAAGCTGCTATTATTTGCAATCACTTCATTTACTGAAACTAGAAATTCAAATCTCTACTGCAAAGCTCTACTGCAAGTAGTATTCACAGACTTCTATGCTTAACTTACTCTGTCGTTTTAAATGGTATATCTGCATTCAGTGGACAAACTACCTTTTTGTGAATTCAGCAGCAGTGCTTTGTCATCCTAAAGAAAATGGCTCAAAGGACTACAGCGTGATAGTCATTTATCAGCGGTGCTACTGTATGGGATTGCGGATTGTCTTATATCTTCCTACCACAGAAGAGTCGACTTTGCTTTCTCATTATTTTATCCCTTTGCTTATAGGCATGGTAGGAAATTAGGATATTTTACTTATAGCTAGTGATGATTGTTATTTTTATTCACAAAAGGCGAGGACTGGGAAGTTATTAAACTTATTCTCTTGAGTGAAAAAGATAATAATAATTTCATTTTTTATGACTTAAGATTCTCCATTTGCTTCGCAGAATTACTGCAGTTAAAGGAGGACTGTGTTTTGGGGCTTAAATTAGCATGACAATTAAGGAGATTCAGATCAACGGCTGCTGATATAGATATGAAATGTTTAGTACTATTTTATTCTCATGGAAATGAGTTATTTTTCTGTACAGTGCCCACATATAAGATAAACATAATTCCATACCGACATAAGAATAGCTGTTCATTACTACAATGTTCTAAGGAAAAGTACTTTGCCTCTTTACAGTGGCATATGGCTGGAGGTTTAGGATACAAAAGCACAGCTCTTGAATAGCTTGTACTAAATGAACTTTTTCAGCTATTATTTGCAGTATTGTGAATAATCTTGTAGTAGGAATAGAAATACCACTCTGCCATAGTTATCATTAGCTAATGCTTTTCATATATTAACATTTACATAACAAAATTACATGAACATTTTTGGCTTAGCACTCCATTAACTAACTTGATTCTAGTTGTCACTCTGTGTAGTTTGGCTTTCATTCAATCCTGTTTACAAAAATGAAGGGTTGTTTGAATGCCAATCTCATCTAACATGTCATGTCAAGTACCTACTGAAATATCACTACTATCGATATTTAGCTCATGAGTAACCGTACGTCAAATCCTCCCAGTGGGCACACTGCATTGGACCTTGCGTTGTTTGAATTTTTAAATTCTGTTCTTAGTGATTTATTTTCTCAAACTTGGTAACTGCCAGCAAAACATGCACAACAAAAAGCAACCCCTCACAACCCTTACCTATTCACAAATCCTTCTCAAGTTATACAATATCCTTCTGTTTTTGCTAAGCTTTGCAGGAAAATGCTTTTGTTTTTGTTTTTCTCTCATTTAAATTTCTTATAGCTTATTAAGTTTTTCAGTTTTAAAGTACTGTATGTTGCTTCTTTTCCTCCTTTGTTTTGTTCACGCATTTTTGAACTCTCCAGTGTATCACCTGATGTGAGCAAGCTTTTGTTTTCCTTTGCTTGACATCTTTTTGCTGTTTTAAGGCTTTCTTTTAATCTGGCACAATAAAAATGAGGAAAAAGTAATACCACTTTGGAAATGAAGTCAGCATTCAAAAGGAAATTCAGAGAAGAAATGAAATTATGGCACGTTGCTGAAAACTTAAGAGATCTAGATGCAGATATTTACAAATGTAGGGTCCAGTTAGCCAAGGTCATTCAGATAAACCAGGGGGCTTACTCCTGTGATTAAATCCTTATCAACATGGATGAAGGATCAAAATGAATAAGGCGTAACTGGACCACAGATTTGTGATGGTTGAAGTATTTTATGGAATGCACCCGCAAGTGATGTTAAAATGAAAAATGAAAGTGGGGTTTTTTGATGCCTCGTACAAGTTTAGAGTCTGGTTTTGCTTTGGAATCCTGTAAAAATAGAACAGCATAGAAATAGCAAAGCTACAGCACAGAAATAACAAGAAAGACTAGGTGCCCCCAGACCATGTGATTTTATAGGAAAAGGATTTGAAATTACACTGGATAAGCATGTTTACAAACTGAGGAAATGATGGCCGTTTACTTTCGCTCAGGGATAATGAAGAAATATCCCTGACTTCTCTGCCGTCACAAAACTTCTGTCTTGGTAAGATTTTGACGTGACCATTACTGTAGTATCTGTTATTTGGATAATGTATTTCAGATGAATGCTTTGAATTTCTAATAATATTTTGCTTGTGTCAAGCTTTTTCAGATTAAGAGCTTAATTTCTTTTGTGCCAGAAAAAAATACCAATAAATCTTTATCTAACAATAATTGTCTCAGAGACCACATCCTTCCTTTGTCACATGAACTATCAGCCAGTCAAAGAACTCTAGTGTTCCAGTGATCCATGGCCATGTTTGAGTGGTGCTTACACTTTCTAAGATAAAAATGATTGGGTAAAGGTTCCGAGCACAGGTTTCATCTCAATCTAAACAAGTGATCCTCAAATGGTCTGTGTTCTACTTGGAATCTTTGTTGACCAAATCATAATTACACCTTCTTCTCCTCCACTACAGATAATGGAATTTTTACTGCTGTACATTGTGGGATGTCGCTGCTACTTGAAGAAAACTGTGGTGCAGCTTAACAAACCCTTATGATTCGCTCTAACATCCCATAATTCTTTGTGTTTTGGAGCAGTTGGTTAGCATGTGGAACCTGCTGTAGAGCATGAACAAGATGCTGCACCTGCAGCTGGAGTGAAACTCCAGTAGAACTGATTTAGCTTGACAGCTTTGTCTTTCTTTGCAGAAATCCATTTAAATTATAGGAAGGATTTGAAGATGAGATTTAGCAGATTTTGTTCCAGTTTTTGGAGCATCTATGGAGCAACATATTGGGGCTTGACTTACATAACAGTGTGGTAATGTACAACTGCGGGACCAACACTGGCATCAGAACACCAGGATGAAAAAGACTGCTTGTCTAAGGTTGCCGTTAGGCCCATAGATGCTTCCCCACTACATTAAGACGACTATTGAGAAAAAAAAAAAAAAAAGAAGAAAAGGCCTTTTCACTGTTGCAAGACACAGTTGATCAAGCTGGAAGATTAGTCATTATCTAGTCCCGAAGGAGCAGAATGCCACATTCTCTAGGAATCCCTGTGTTGTCAGGAATAAGGAAGAAGATTTTGTTCTTCTGCTATTGCACCTTGTCACTCTTGTGGAGTCAACTCACCCTCTTGCTGTTTGAGTCTTTGAATGGATGTTTGGACAAGAGACAAGAGCTGTTTAACTATACCATAAGTGGTTGCAGAATGAAGGCAGAATGTTTATTTAGAAGACTGAAGGGTACATGGTAGTGCTTTGTGACAAGTCTGAGTGGTTCTCAACAAATGGAGTTCCTCTTCTTCCAGGAAGAGTTGTGTTCTGCATGTGTGATACATTTCACTTTAAGAGAACGTCGTGTGTGGGAACAGGCATTGTAGGGTGAAAAAAAAAATAGCTCTTCTAACATAATACCTCTAATTACAAAATACTCAGGATTTCACTCTGACACTGACATTTAACTCAGGACTTTAAAGACTTACAGGCACTATAGTAGCAACAATTTTACTTAATATGTACCAGTGGAAACTTCAGTTTTCTCTGTTTTCACTGTTTTTCCTTGCTGCGCTCATACCGTCCTATTTCTTTTAAAAAAACTGTTAGAAAAGGTGATCCACAGATATTTTTCGTAGCATATAGATTTCTGTATTCATTTGTTTTGGTGTGTTCTTTCTCACATACAAACTGTTCAAACCTGATACCAGTAATACGTTAAAATGAAGCTGTTTGTTAGTCTAGTGAGGAAAGATGGGCACAGGTTTCTCAGAGCCAGCGTGTTATGTTGCTTGTTGATTTATAATAGCATCTGGTTTGTAAAGAGACAAAATCATAATTTTATGCAAACAAGACACCGATGCATAACTCTGCCCACTCTAAGGCTGAAGTAGTTTATGCTTTTCTGACCAGTTCGTTTTGTCTTAGTCATAAAATAGTATAAACAATTCTAGCCAGGGCTGTGAACTGTGTAGAGTTTAACTGTTGTGCACAGCAGAGTTTTAAGTTCCGAGCCTTAAACAGTAAAGCAGATTTCAATTCCTAAGGGTCTTAGCATATTTTTAGTTGGGACTAAAATATAACAGTTGCCTGAGGAAGAAGTTTTAGTTAGAAAATATTTGAGGTAGGCAAAAGCCGTATTTAAATTTTACTAGAAAATGAGAATTCAGCACCAGTTCTCAGAAAATATAACACACTAAGCCACAGGAAATCTGTTTAAACAGTGTTACTAGGTGGGCCACTGAAAGTATTTACTAGAGTTTGCGTTACCTGCCAGACAGAGCGTAGGGCTGGAAGTTCTTCTGGCACGTAGTGCGGCAGGGTGAATTTTTGCCACTACTCACTGGGACTCAAAGAGGAAAGGTGAATTATAAAGTTCTCTAACCTGTTCTAATAAAGCTACTAGTTAGTGTCTTTTCTGAGATTGTCACCTGTATGACTCTTGTGATGGATACACCTGTCCACTGAGATGGACAGCTGAGGAGTTCACTTTGTTTTGAATAGGCTGTCAGACAGCCATGAGATACTAATCCTTCCAGTCTTGCAGCGGCTGTTGAGACTTCTGTTCTAAACGAACAGCCACCGTTGAAGCCTGGTGAATGTTGGCTAATGGGAGAATCTCTGCATTTAGTAGAACTTTGTTGCTTCTGATAAACATCAGCTTTCCCTTGTCTGAACCATACTTGCTTGTGCCAGCAAGAAAGTCTAAAAGAAAATGCTGTCTATAAAGAGAGATATCGCAACAATTCAGGTAAAGGTTGGACCAGGTAATCTTTCGAGGTCCCTTCCAACCTGGACTCTTCTATGGTTCTATAAATGGGGGACAGGTAAACAGCAAGGTGTGTGCATTGATACTGAGAGACAGGGAACTGCACTTGCTTGGTGTCTCACAGGAGGAGGCCTGTTGCGCTGACTAATGTCCTTGGGCTGCTGAATCAGAAGCGTGCCGTTCAGTTAATCAGATTCTTTGCTTAAGATGATGTGGTTTCTTTATAGATATAAGGAGGTTTTATACTATGTGCAGCCTAACTATACTTTAAATAAGAAGTTCTCGGGTTTTAATTTTTCTGTGACTATTGTAAAGGATGGACAAAGAATATTTTATAAAGGACAAATAACTGCCCGCTTCAGGAAGCGGGGAAAATAGGAGCCAAATGTAAGAATGAGTAACAGCGTTTATACGCAATTGTGATTCAAGGGATAGAGTCACAGAACAACTTCAAAGATTCCTGCTAGTCGACAGGACATTTGGAACAGACTGAGATGAGAAAAAAGCATTCCCTCTGCATTACAAAACTCTGGCATTCTCTTTCAAACCGCTAATTAGGAAAAATAGGTAGCACTCACAGATGAAAGCACTGGATGTGTCAGTCTTAGAAATAAAGACACGATTATGGAATTCTTGGTGCTAAGCATCTAGATGTTGGTCCCCCGTAATCTTGTTTGTGTATCCAAGAAACAGATTTTAGAAGTGTATAAGACTAACTTCTCTAAATCATAGTGCAGAGTATATTTTTTTGCAGATTTGAATTGTTTTCTATTTAAAAGATTGATTTCCCAAGCATTTTTATGTGGTATTTCTACCTTAATACTCACAAATGTAAACCTATTTTACAGTAAAATGATTTGCAATTCACAGTATGATGTCTTTGATAATTACAAGCATTCTTTGAGGATACCTATGAAAGTTTACAGACACATCAACTCTTGCTAAATTGAAGCAGAGAGAAAGGCATCTGTTTGGTATGTACAAATACTTCTACGGTCCTAAACGAAGGCTTGACCAAAAAAATAAGTGCAGAACAGTGATGCTTATTTTGATTTTTGTTTCTTTTTTTTTTTTTTCATTGTGTTGCAGATATGGCACAACCCAGACAGGATAACAGTGCTTGGGAAATGTGTCTGCTAAGTTATGAATTAGTTTCTCTGGGTATGTTCGTGTGAAATACTGTTTAACAGCAGAGCCTTCGATGTGGCTGTTTCTAGCAAGATTGTCTGAAACTTGGCCATCAACACGGAATAGTTCTAGCCCGGTGAAGCGAAGCATAGGGATGGAGCATGGAAAATCCCCAATGATTAACTTGAAGCAGAAAAGTTAATGGAGGCTGGTTTTCAAAACCAGCAAATGAGATATCCAATGGAGAAGAAGTGAGAGAATTTTTCACTTCTATCTTGTAACACCGACAAAATTCTTGAGATTCTGAAGGCTGGCAAGGGACTTGGGGACAACTGCATTAAAGGATATATTGCTTTGTAACTCACTTTTTCTAAGAGTAGTAAATTGAAGGTGTTTGAGAATTTTCTTTGCATAGCCTGAATTAATTCTTTGAAATGTTGCATGGCTTCCTACTATGAAGCTGCTGTTCTGACTGCAGCTACGCAGGGCTCCAGGGTAGTGTTTATGATAAGATGGGAAGAGATGTGAGAAGACTCTGTCCTAACTCTGAGACTTAGTGTAGTTGTATTATGGAGCCTGTCTCTTCCCAGAAACAGTAACAAATAAGAGATTTGGCTCTTCATTGCGTGTATGGATGGCACATCTGAATTGTGTCATACGTATCTGCTCTTGTTGCAGTGATTCTATTTGCTTAGTTATCTGCTTGAAGGATGTCATCATGTCCCTTCAAAACTGAACTGAGATCAATCATCTTAAGCCCATTATATTGCCAAAAAGTCTTGTATTTTATCCTCATTGAGATCAACTGTTGAACTATATATTAGTCACCTGTATATTTTTCAGTAAAATGTGTTTGTCAGTTTTCAAAGGTGTATGAAATATTCAGGTAAATATATGGAAATATTTCACACTGGTATTTTTATATTGATTTATCTAATTGCAAAGTGTCTTTTATTCTTCTCTGGTTTAATTACTCTTACAAGATATGTTTAGGTACAGGAGTTGTGAAAGCAGCTGGTGATCCAGGAAGAGAGGGTCGACAGAGTCTCCTGAACAGATAAAGGTTCCTAATCATTCATATTTGCAGGGAAATGTAAGAAAGATGTTTAAATCTGAAGGAGTCTCCCCACCTTTCAGAGTCCCCTAAAAAGTTGGGTGGGTATAAAAGCTAGCATCCTTCCCTAAGCTGAAGTTCTTTCCTGTGAATGGGTGTAGACTGAGTCCTTGACTGGGGGGGCAGGTAGGCACCTGTGACTTGTCAGCTGGATGCAGAGAGGGAGAAGAGTTTCTTTTCTTTTAGTTAAGCATGATTTTCTTTCCTTTCTTTCCTTCAGTGTGTCTTTCCAGTTCTTTAGTGGTGGTGTGACTGAACTGTGATTGGTTGTGATGTTTGTAAATAAATAATTGTATTTACTTGCATTTTAATTTGGTTTGAGGTAACTATGATTTCAGGCTAAGGGGCATTGTATTCCTGCAAGGGTAGTGGTCCTTAAAATTTGGGCACTCTTGTAGTGCCCTGATTTCCAAGAAGTTTGTGGCGTGTAAAGGATAGCCGACCATACCAGATCTCTGTTGGACTGTTTGATTTAGGAAAGAATAACATAGCTACATGTGTGGAAAAAGTGCCTTCTGATGACCTGTAATAGCCCCAAGAATGTGTTGGCATATGGAAAGGTAATTAGGAACACCTGCATCTCAAGCGTGCAGGAGACCGTTTGTGGCACAAGAGCTGACCCCAGAAGCATAATGTGCTGAAGTTGTGCGTAGAACGACTAGTGACAGTGGTGTTAGTTATGCATGTTGGTAGCATATAAAAATATGCCAGTTGCATTGCTTCTTTATATGGTAGTTGCAGAGAAAAAGCATTACAATGAAAGTATGCAGCAAGAGCCATGGCCAGAATTAATTTCACCTCTGGTAACTTCTGGTATCCAACTACGTACCATTCATAAATTCTGTTTGAGCTGTACGTATCTCGTGTCTACCTGCAAACTCCAGTTGGATAGCAAGGCTCAGCTTCTGTCCTTGTATTTTCATCTTGGACTGAAATATTTAGTGCAGGACTAAGGCCCTTTGGAAAAGTGTAAAGGAAAACAAGGCAAAAAGCAAAGCTGCAGTTTACGGAGACCCAGACAAATTCTGAGTGTACACTCCAGAGCTAATGGGATCTAATGCGGATGTTGCTGTGTGACCAGGTGACAGGAGTGCTCCTGAAGATGTGTGGAGTCAGTTTGAAAATGTAAGGGCCAGATTAAGCAAGCGGAAAAGGACTGCTTTTCTACTGGGAGGTTCTGGAATACCAGCCTGGCAAAATGAATGCAGTGTGGGAAGAGATAATGCAATAGAGAAAGGAGGAGGCTGCCTATTTTTGCACCATTTATGCTCGTTGGGGGATTTACACCTGAACAGCAATAACTTTGTTGGAAACCTTGTCATACAGCTGGTGGATTAATGAACATTTTAATTGCACTGCCTTTGGTTGCCCTTTGCAGGACTACTCCCCTGTCCACTCAGCATGTTGTGCATCAGTCAGCCACTTTTATTTATATCATAATACTGTATGTTTATATCAGCAAAAGCTGGTTCTGCATCTGTGCGGTGAGTGAATAGTGCAATGTGATGTATTCTAAAGTGCTTCCCTGAAATTTAATTGCTATGCATGAAATGTCAGGAATAAGAAGGCCACTTTTTAATAAAAATTGCTATTACAAAATTTATTGGGCCCATCAAAGCTACCATCCAAAGCAGATTTTTATGGAGATGATCTCTTTTAATTCTCTGCTCAGCAAAGTCTCAGGTGAACTACCAGTATAGAAAACTAGCTGCTTAGAAGATGTTTTGCTCCAGACATTTTGTTACAGGCAGATGAATGGAAGACTGCATCAAAGAGCTTCTTTTTTTTTCATGGTTCAGTGTTCAGGTGGAATATGAGTGCAACCCAAGCAAATGCTGTCAGCCTTACATTCATCTCAGGAACCTTTCCTCCCTTCCCTTGAGAGAAAGTGAGCTAAGAAAAAGGAATCTATGGAGTTGCATCTAAAATTCCCTAATTATATCAAGTGATATTTCTGGGGGGAATTAAAAAGTGTAATGCTAAAATGAGGCAGATTTTTTTTTCTTCTCTGTGTGTTGCTTGTGTGTGACTGCCTGTTTTAAGCAGTCTGCAAGGCAATATGAACACATCATTTTGTAGGAATTTTTGTAGGAATTACTCAGGTTTTAAGCTACATTAACACTTTCAATGGTCTTTTTGAAAAGTTTGCATTACATTACTGGAGATAGATTTTTTTTTTTTTTTTTAATAAATTGGACACATCAATTAGATATGTGCGCTGAGATCTCTTGGGAGCTTAAGTTAGGTGGAGGCTTAGTTGATTACTGACCTCATGCGTGCTCAGCTTCCTGCATGGACATTGCTATTTCTGGTTTCACTGATATGAAATTGCATGAGCTTAAGTTCATCTAGCACTCTCTGTGTAATAAATTAACTTGCTAATGTATCTACACTTGTGAATAGCGAGACAGTTAGCCGCCTCAAAAAAACTGCCTAAACTCCGATGTCACACTGGCAAGCATATAATGAGGTTATGACTATGTAGCGGTAGAAAGTACAGGTGCTAATTGGAGAGATTTTGCAGGTGACTGGCATGTGAAAGTGGCATATACTTTTGAGACACTTCAGAAAAAGAAAATGTATAAAGGTGGTGCTCTCCATTAGTTGTTCCTCTTAAATCGTATTTTCCTGGAGATACCTCGCTAAATATTCTGCCATATGTTGTTGATCTAAAATTCTTAGCAACATTGATGAAAATTTAGAATGCTAATAAACTATTTTTTCCAGAGCGGCCTGCTTAGGGAAAGTTGTGATCCTGATGAGAAGGATGTCTTGCAGCATGATCTCTTACAGCTGCTGTTGCTATGATGTGGTTCTTTTGAGGCAGTACTTCTTAATCTGACATAACAATGATGATAGCGCAAACGGCAATTTATGAGGAAACGTAGCTGCAAATGTACCTGTGAATGTGGTATATCATTTAGTGGAGGTATTAAGTAGGAATCAGCCCACCTGTATAGGACCAGACACCTGGCAGGATTTTCGCTGTAAACACAGACACGGCTGTGTCTTTCACCAGAAGACAGATTTTGCTCAAGAAACCTGTAGAGTACCAGTCCTGTTCTTCTTTGCCTGGCCTCTCCTTGGTTTATCCTGTTCTGCTTTCAGGCCATGTGTCTTTATACTCTGGGAAACAATACCTTTAATGTAGCAGAAAGACAGTGAATTAAATATGGGCATATGAGAGAACACAAGGCAAGGCAAGGAGAACAGAAGCACGCCATGTTACCACTTGTGCAAGGGGGTCTCTTCAGGTGCTGACAAAAATGACCAGCATGAAAAGTCTGGTGTGTAGGAAGGTGGTGAGAGAAAAGGACATAATCTCTTGGTAAGAACAGGTACGGTTTTGTGTAACAGGTTAAGAACGTTAGTAGCAAAGTAATGATTAAATGTAAGGCCTTTGGTGCTCTCTAAAATGCATTGCAAGCACCATTAAAGGTGAACTGATTTCGCTTTTTAAAAAAACAAAGCAATATTAAAAAAGCAGCCATGAAAGCATCATTACTAGTAATCGGGAATTTATCATGCAACTACCGTGCTGCTGACTAGCATGAGTTTATTGCATAGAAAGTAACAAACTGGGGGTTTCTTAAATAGCAACCCTACTGTTAGTTCATTGGGTCTTGCAACTGCATTCACTTACATATTTGCAAACATTTCTGAGACATTAATAATTTAATTTAATTATTCAATTTAATTTCTGTAGTATAGACAAGTATGTTTATTTTAAAGTTGTGATAAGACAGAGGAGGATGCACAATGGCCATGTAATAAGCCTATGGCAGATCAAAGATAAAAATTAGGAGGTAAGAGTATAGTTTAGGATTTCTGATTCCTGCCCTGAAGTTAGGCACCCAGAAAATTTACAGTGAAAAAAAGTTGTCTTTAGACTTTAGTGTATGTTGGGCTACATGGCAGCTAAGGGAGAGTTTTCATGATCAGAATTTTGGTCATAGATGTTCATGTATATTGTCTGTCCCAAATCAGAGACCAGGTTTTGGTTTGGGTGGGTTTTTTTTTTTTTTAATCTTGCCATGTGTCATTAATCCTACAATCTGTTCTTAATCTAAAATTCTTGAATAGTTCTGCCTGGAAAGAGATGGTAGAATTGGATTGATGGTCGGTTTTATTTTACAGTTGGGCAAATACAAACTTCTGCAGTTGAATGGACTTGTAAGTGGATGTCACATTCCCTTGGACTAGTGGGCTAAATCACAGCTTAAGGCTTACAAGTCAAAATAATTTTTTTCATGATAACTACATACCCGTTGTCTTTTAGTTATTATGAAATCAAGACTTTGTGGTGGAGGAGTGGGACGTTTTTATGTAAGAAGAGTAAGTTACTGGTTGAGACTTTCTATTTTACAGCATGGCTCATAGTACATTAATATACCCCTTTAGAATGCTAGTTGCTCTGTCAGACTGGTCCATCAGACCGACCCATTTTATATGGGAATTACATTTATAATTTCTTGTATTTATATTTTTCTTCTTCTTCTGTTTTTTTTTTGTTTTTTTGTTTTTTTTTTAATGACTCTCCCTTACTGATGTCCTCGAATAAAGAACTAATTTTAAATGAGTTGTTGCCAGCCTAGGGTCTGGCCTTTATCCTCATTCCTTAATGTTAGCCTGAAGGTTTAATTCAACTTGTATTTAGTGGAATACTTTTGTAGTCCTTCATTTACATGTATGCCAACAAGCTTAAATGCACTGCAACCTTGGAAGACTTTCAAAGGAAGTAATAATTCCTCTGAAATAGGTCTTTTGAAAGCTTTATCTTGTTCTTTCTCTTTTTGTTAATCTTGGAGCCCCTTAGCATGTCAAAGCAATTTTTCTAATGTCACATCTTCCAGACATTAGCATGAAAGAGCTTTAAAAGATGATTTGAGAAAGAATAAATGTTGAATGAGCATTTATTATAGAGCCGTTTATGCTACATTTGCATTTTGACTATATTTTTGACGTGAAACGTTTGAAAAGCAGGCTAATTTGAAAGTCAATAGTCTCTAAACAATGTATACTACAAGTCTGTTTACACTGAACTGTTTCCTTTGTGCATTAATTTACAAAAATAAGATTTCATTAGGCTTAAGCTGATTTGTTTATAGGGATGAGATTAAACTAGTCTCATTAGTCTTAACATTGAAGTGGTATTCCCTTTAGAAATTTGGTAGTGATCAATTGTTCCTCTTTAAATTATGTTCAAGAGAATAGGAGCAAACTCAACAGTCAATTGATATTGATCTTTTTTGAGTTCTGCTTCCTTCCAGTTCAGCTATTACGGAAATTAGTTACTGAAGAATACCCAGGTCTGGAATGAGAGGAATAATATTTATTTGTCAGAGTACTACAAGGAAATTTAAACAATTAGTTTTCAGTTTTGAAAACATGGCAGACTGAAGTTGTCTGTGTATATAGTAGCTAACAGACTTAAGTTCTGCATAATTTGAATGAGTTTGTTTATCTTTGCACACGGAGACTGGCCAGATAGCATTTGAAACATTGATAGCAGTAGTTGTATGCTCCCAGGGTAGCGCATCATGTGTCGTCCATGTGGGTATGTTGTCCAAGATATCCTGGAGAAAGTGTCTAAAAGAATTTTGGTTTTCAGGCATCACAATGGTGTATATATGTCACTTTAAAAGTCCATGCTATTGTGGAGTTGTATTACTTTGCAGACAGCTTGCTAATTACCAAAATTTAAAGGACAGTAAGAAAAAAAGTGAATCTTCCTTCCATTTCTGCATTTTCGGTGAAACCTCAGCTTTAGTAGCAGGATCAAAATATTAAGAAAGAGGAAAAGAATAAGCAAGATTGATATCTGTAATCGTTGAGAAAAAGATAAAAGCAGGGATGATGTGAGCACCCAGCAGGCAGCAAAAGAGAGCTAGATGAGCTGTACCTTCAGATGGCCACCCTACGTGGTAGGCAGGACTCCTATCTTAGCCCCCAAGTCTGTGATATGATAGGAACTTGGAGAGCTGTTGATCTTTTAACTCCAGAAGAGAAATTCCCTCTTCTCTATAGAGGCCCAGTAGCCCCATGAGTTATCACAAATATTCTTTTAAAAATTGTTATGCATGTTCGTACGTATTAATGTAAGTTAATATTATTTTTGAAAACTACTGATTTGGAAGTTGGGTTTTTTTAATATAGTGGGTTTTGTCACAATGATGGGATTATTATTATTTCCCGGATGACATTTGTGTTGGAATTTCTGACATTTTCACCGAGTCCTCAGTGCGGGAAAGACTCTATTGGTGCAATAACAAAAGAAGTTGTTACGTAGAGAAGGGAGGGAGTGAGCAAGCACTTAACCATTGCCGAAATCCCATAAGGAATAGTCTTCGATTTAAGTGATGCAGTAGTGAACCCACGTTTTCCTCCTCTTCACTATAGATTCAACTGGTTTTGCCATCCAGAGAGGAACTGCTTTTCCCTTAGCCTAGAAAACTTAAAATACTGCTAATAACCCATCATTCTGATGTCAAGAAAGCCATAATCATTCTAAGTATGGCTAATGTGCAATTACACAGAAGCTGCTGTCCTTAAACAATCCTTTTTAAGTTCTCACAACATACAGAGGGCAAATCTTGTGGCGCCAAGTTGTAGAGATCAAAGGGCCTGGGCCGTAGCAAGAATTCTAAAGTGCCAATAATATCAGAAAAAGAGCAATCCATAAAAATGAGCAGATTCTCCATGGGTGTTCTTGGAAGGTGTATTTTTCATTCCCCTTGAGATATCTGGGTTACTTTTTTTAAAAAGCTCTGTTGAAATACATATTCTCAGAGCAGCAACTCACTGAAGAAGATTGACGATATGACTAAATAAAATATGGCCTAGTGTAGGTATGTATACAGCTTCAAGTATAGAAAAGATGTCTGGACTATTTGATTAGGTGCTTGTATGTACTTATGTGGAGACAGATATACACACACAAGTCTGTGTGTTTGTGTTATATGTTTAAACATACATATGTATAGTTGCCAGCGCTATCTGAGTATCTTATAAGAATTAATCTAATGCTTGAAGTGACAATCTAATTGAGAGGGGATGGCAGGGAAAGGTTTAAATCTGAAATATAACAGAACTTCAATGGACCCCCTCTGACTCTTCAGATGGTATTTGCTGGAAGAGAGTACATAAAGAATAAGTGAAAGACTTACACTCTTACTGTCATTTTCAGACACACACATACATATATACAGAGAAAGAAAAAGAAACTCTTTATTTGTGAATTTTCTGAATAAGGTAACAGCGTTCTCATAAAAGTAGGGTTTTTAAAAGGGAACTGTTGAAAATGTCCTAAGAATAAAACTTTTGAACACTGTCTCCTTTTTTTCCTTGGTATGAATAAAAGCTCTAAAAGCTCTAGCCTTTAACCTTTTCAGGTCTTTCTATTCATTTTCTGAAGAGATTTACATGAGAGATGTTCTTTTTTGTTTGAGATGTTTCATATAGGTGATGATCATGTAAGTGCAAGGGCCTATCTTTCTCAGGATCTTAGACCTTGGCACTGAGCTAAAAGCTTGCTCTCAGCAGTGCTTAGCAGATGAAAATACCTCTGTCCTCCTTCAAATGTTATTTCCCTGGAAGTTTTATCATTTCAGGGCTAACGCTTTACTACTTGGGTGCTTCCAAACCCTAGCGTTCAGATAAAACCGTAAGAGGTGGTATAGTATCCTGGGCAATCCTAAGAGGACATCTACTAGTAGGAAGTAGTTGCCCAGAGGCTGAACTTCATCAGTCGTGTTATCTGTAGTAGTCTCTGTCCCTTCTCTCTTTCTATATATGCAAGTGGATTTTGCCCATGCATTTAAAGATGAGAACAGAAACATTCTTTAAATGGGGGACTTGTAGGGAAAGACAAATTCTGAGTGAACAGTCCTATTGTCTGTGTAAATTCTTGCCCTGTGCATGTCTTTTGGAAACTCACTCAATATTAAAGCATAGCAATTCAAGAAACAGAATGCTTGTAGTTGGAATTTGACATAAAGTTCCAATCACTTCCATATCGTAGAGGTTTTGTGGCTTCTTTTAGATGAATAAATAATAACAGACTAGGCAAATGATGGCCTTCCTGAAGTCAATTTAAAAAAAATGATCCCATTCCATTTACTAGGTCCTAGGTCTAGGATTTAATTTATTTGCCCTAATGGATTTTCTTTTTCGAATTTCATCTGAATTAGTTTTCCTGCTTGCTGCGTATGTATCTTGCAGCTTGACCACTTCTTTCTTTGTTGTCACTCAAGACTTGCTTTCCAAAATTTATTCCATGTTATTTCCTCTTCAGCAGGAGGAATTATTGAACTGTTAGGAGGAGCAGTTCAGCAATTTCACCGTGTTTCACAGTGTGTTGCACAATGACTGCCTTACATTATGTTCTCATCTTTCTCCCCCAACTCTCACTTATTGTATCAGTGATTGCCCAAGGGGTTTTTTGTGCTACTGTCTGGGGTAGTAGCAGCAGTGACCGCTAAGCTGACAACAGCTACTACTGTATTTTGTCAAGCTTGCTTTGAATACTGTGACAAGAACAAGTAGTTTTGAACCTACCTGTGACAGGTGAGAGAAAAAGGACTGGATTTTTTTTCCAGTTGTGATAATCTGTTCTAATAAAAACCTTATCTAAATAAATCTTACTTCACTAGAAATGTAGAGACATAGGGACTAGGAAGCACACAGAACTGAATTTTCAGAAAGACAAGAACTGGAGACTGCAGCGGCCACCTCCTCTGACAACTGCCTTGTGCCCCCTCTTGAGCAAACCCTAGCCGTACAAACAGGGTCAAAGTTCAGTGTTTAGCAGAATTCTGGATTGTATTTACATGTTTAGATATGGGCCACAATATCCCATTTGATATGATAGTGTCTGCAATTTCTGCACCTTTGGGTCACTTCCACCCTTCTTAAATTATCACTTTTTACTTTCCTATTCTGAATGAGCCTTGGTTTTTCAGGTTAGCTTAATCCGGTTCATCCATCCAATAGCTTTATTCTTTGCTTCTATACTCTCTTGATCTTTTTTGAGCTTCTCCCGGTTTTTGTTTTCGTCATGTCAATGTTATGAATATATCCTTGGAAAAATGTAATAATGACCATGGTCAGGTGAAAATATTAATTCTACATTTAATCTTTTGTAATTTTTACATTGTCCCTCTTCCAGCTTCCTTGCTGAAAAGAAAATCAGCGTTCAGATGATAAAACAACTGTGTGTAGGACAGGTATTGTATTACAGTACCCCCTTCTACTTAAATTTAGAAGACTCAGAACAGTGCACATAGTCTGAAAGTTTATCAGGTGATTATTTTAGAAGGAATCACAGATTTGCCAAGTGTTACCATTGTGTAACTTTCTAAAAGTTACCACTCCTAGTTAATTCTTCTGCAGGCAGAAGTTTCTGGTTAAAACTTCTGCCTAGCTGTGTTTTTGGAAGGTGAGGGAATGTTAAGTGTAGTGTAGCAAAAGCTGACCCCCTGATAACTGCGCTCTTAACTAAAATTCATTAAAAAAAAATCACCAAGGGTTGCTATATTCACTTCCCTGAAAATGGAAAAGAAGGAATGAAAGAGAGAGGTGCCCAAGAGATTTTGAACAGGTTATTCCCTTTTGCGGTACAGTATGATTAGGAGCTCCTGGAAAGGGCAGAAGTCTAACTTTAGAATCAGTGAATCCCCTTGAAAGTTAAACAGCTCACTGGTTTCTCAGACTGGTTTCTCATTGCTCCTGGCTCCCTGTAGGAGCCCCGTAACCTTAGAACCAGAGCTGATCTACTTCTGTTGTTGCTGTTTCTATGTTCTTGAACGTGTTAAGCTATTCAGATGGAGAACAGTGTCTGAGGTTGAGTTGTTGATCAGCAATTGAACAGAATATGTAACTTAACCGGGTGTTAATTAATTAAAATATTAATTCACAATGCAGCTTTACAGTGATCTCAAATGGGATGTGCTACACGGAATTATATTCTAGTAACGCTTCCTGCTGACTACAGTCTTTTACTAACATGTCATCTTTTTTCATGTGTCTGGGTCCTGGTTAGTCAACCTTTGCTTTGCTACTTTTGCTGGTATAAACAAAACTTTCATGTTGAATAGCAGTTTGTGTGCTTCCATGGAGAGAATAAACACAATGCTGATGTATATCCAATCCCCATGGCTCCTACATCGTCTCATAAATAGGCATTAAGCCCTATTTATGCCTATTCATCGCTGTTCATTGACATGGAGTATAAGAATGTGCTGATCCTGCTATTTTTCCATGCTATAATTACACTGAACAACTCCAAGTTACACCACAGTGTGATGTGGTCTGTACGTGAAATAGGGCTCCAGGGATGCTGTTTTATTGGCCATGGGAGGTTGACATTTGGAACACTGAGGTGTGATACAGATGGGTTTCTGTGGAGCAAGGCTGGTTTACCCCAGCTTGGTATCTGGCTGCTGTTTTTCTTTGGGTCCAATTTGGTTTTCGGTGATTGAGCAAAAGTCCAACTGACTTCAATTAAGAGGTTACCCTGAGTATGCACTAGTGTTGTAGGTCTTTTTAAGGTGTTAACATCACAAGTTTCATATGCATGTGGAGGTAAAAACTGTTTTCATATAGGACACCGGAACAAACGCATGAACTGTTCCCAGGCTACTCAGGTCGAAGGTCCCCCATAGCTCTGTACCACCCAGGATGAGTATTGTTTGGATCCTGGAGGAGGAGAATCCCGCAAGTACCAATAACTGGGACTTGTCTATCCAATTAATAATCAGAAAAAAATTGCAAATATAAAGAGGAACTGGTAGTGATCCTGCTATTAAAGCATTAAATATTTTGTAGCATGACAGCACTAAGTCAGACTTCACTAAAGCATTTGAAATTAGGACCTCTTCAAAAAAATACAGCAGTTGGAGGGGAAAAAAAAAGCTTCAAAGCTGCTTTTTCTCCCCCTTGGAAGCCTGCTGGTGTTAGGATAAAATGAATAGAGAAAAGAGAAAGGTTTGCCTTCTAATAAAGCATCTGTTGCACACTTTGAACATTTCTTACTTCTTTGTGAGTGTGTCTCTTCAGTTATGGCGACTACTGACAATGAAGAACAGAGGTATAGAAAAAGACAATACCTGTTATATAGCCGATATTTCTGATTTCGTGTCACTTTGAACAGAATCTTCATTTGACCACATGCTGTGTCCAAAAGGAATTTCTTTGTTGGCTGATCCAAAGATGCTGTAAGATGCTCAAAAAAGTAAACTGCAGGAATCTGTTCAATAAGAAAGATAAAAACAAATCCTACAATTCATTCAGTGAACTGCTCTCACTTTTAACTTCAGCCTATTTTGGCATGCTGCATAAAAACTGAATTCAAATGACTTGTGCTTTTTTCCCTTTCTTTTAATGTTGTTAATTCTGGTTATGGACTGTAGATTTCCTTCATCTTGGAAATAAAAGGTAATAAAATAAACAACTTCACATAGATTAAAAATGTTAGAAGGAATAAGAGGTGCACATACGTTGCTGGATTGTTTAGAAACCTGTGGACAGTTATTATTGCCACCGAATTTTAGCTGCTGTAACCAAGCTTTCTGAGGGCTACCCTCCGCAAAAGATTTGCAGCCTTTCACAGCTGGAGGTTCTCAGATTTGGCCGAGGTACTTACCTGAGTGATTCAGCAAAATTTTGGCAGGACCTCAGACACTTTATTTTTCTGTCTTCTGTGAATGCTTATAATTCAAGGCCAAAATGGAAGGAGGTTGTATTCTAAGGGCTACCTTCATCTCTTCCCAGTCAGCTCTTGTCCTGCTTGCAATGGATAAAGTCAGCTCGTGACTGGCCATTGAAGCATTAAGCAAAGGCAAAGTAATGAAATTTAATCTTAAAGCTTGACCTAATTAAACTGAGTATAATGAAAAAAACCCCTACTTTCATTTAAAATGGATATGGGAAAAGATGAAGTTTTGAATGGATGAACATTTGGACCTTTGAATTATTTAGAGCAGATAAGGTTGCAAAGATGACTTCCTTTGCAATCCTTTTTCTCCTCAGATGCCTTCCTACTTTAGCCTCAAGTCTATTTTAGAATTAGAAGAAAAGCACTTGTAGGTTGGAGGTGGTTTTGTCCTTAAAAATATGCATTCTTTTTCTCTTGACTCACACTACTCATGAACGGAAGGAGGGCAGTTGTGTGTCTGGGCATAACTCAATCAAGAGTTGTAAGGCATTCTATTCAACAAAGATGTTTTTAATTACTCAGATTTTGTTAATGACACAGATTTCCTGTATGCCTGAATTGTAAAGATGCTCTGAGATGCTCACGTGGTAGAACAGTGAGAGTCTTTAGCACATGGATGTAATTACTACAGTTGAATTTTGTTGCGACTACAGTCTAGTACTATTAGTCATGTGAACTATTATATTGGATTGTTAAATATTCAGGCTAGTTTTAATTTCTCACTCACAATGTCTTCGACATAAGAAATATAGCATGCTTTTGGAAGGAGTTAAGGCAGGTTATGTAGAAATTACATGTATCTGACACTTTATGGTACTTGTGTGAAGCCTTGTGGTGATAAAGGGAAAATAGGACGTGCATGTTTCTTGCAATGGTGTTACATAGACGGAAACCGAGGCTGGTTTCAACAGCAGTATGGCTCATACCGCAATACAATATGAAAATTGGCATACAAAATCAAACATGCCATCAATCAAATTTAGTGTCAGAGACGGCGCAGGATTTTGCAAGAAATAATCTTGTTACGTGATCCTGTGCTTTGAACTCAATAGGAAAGCTCATTGACGTTAATGGAGCAGGGCTGAGTCCTTGCAGAATAAACTGTTCCTACAGAGAAAAATGTCTCCGTAACCTTTTTTTTTTAACAGCGATTGGCTTATAAAGAGACTGATGAAGACTTAGAACCCTTCTAATAATAACTTAACCTACTTATTTTATAATGATGCTCTTGTAAATAGCTAATTCCTTTTTCAGTCTCATTCATGTCTCAGACTCAAATTTGTCATTTTGCAGTGAGTTCCATAGGTTTAATAACTGTTAAATGTTTCCTTTCGTTGGTTTTATGTTTATGCCTTTCCTTTTGAATTCACCTTTGTATGTATTTTAAAAGAGAGCAAACAAGAAAATTCAATCTGTTATTCATATCCTTCATTACTGCCAAATACTTTTTTAGGTCACCTCTCATTTTCTCCACAAAATAGGAGTATTTCCCTGAACCCTAAGTAAGTTTACCTGGAAAAATACCTGTGTCAGCTTGCAAAAAGTTAGGTGAGATCAAAAGAATAGTCTGAAAATAGAGTTTCTAGAATATTTTCTGTTCATTCCCTAATATTCTTAAATCCTTTCTTTTGTTTCTCACTGAAAAGTCAAAATACTAATTATGGGAGCCCTGGAGTCATGAAGGAGCAATGCATCTACTTCACGTACGTCTTTGAGAAAAATCTAGAAGAACCTAGCCATTTGAGAAAAGATGACACAAGCTTTGGAAACATAGGTTTGTGCATGGCACACAAGACGTGCAAATGAACTCCGCCTTGTATAAGCTTCTCTGAACCAGTAGTTCCTTCGCCTGGTATGGCAGAAATGTTCAGGTTCTGCTGTGAAGCTGACAACGTTTGCTCTGGGGAGGGTGGCAGAATTTGTGCTGGTAGATTGTATTACTAACCAGATTTGAGCAAGAGTCCCTTCCTTTCGCTGTTACGTTCCATTTCAGATGAGGCCACAGCAGATAATCCCATGTAATCATTAGCAACTTACCTCTAGGCTGGCCGCTCTCTGTCTCATTTGAATTCCTTGGTCCACAGCCACTGCCAGCTTTCCCGAAAGGTTTACTTTCTGAATTATGCATTCCTTCTCTCAAGTCATCAATAATATTACTCAGAGCAGATGTACGTTCTGTAATTGATTAGTTATCTCTTCATGACAAATAGTAGAGTTTGTGATCAAGTAAGCAGGTTCATAGATTCCCTTGATCAAAGCATCAGAATCTGATTATGTTTCCTATAAAGAACATCCTTTGAAGCGAATCAGCACTCAGGTAATTCAATTATCTTCTTTCTGGAGAATTCCTCTTGAAAGGAGGTCATTTGCTGAGGTACAAAGAGGTGGAAGATACTGTTCCCATTATGACCCATCTGGTGGCTTTATGTCAACCTCAGAAGAAAAGGAGTATGTGAAGATTATTTACTGTATCCGAGAGCTAAAGATGTGAACTTATTTTTTTATTATTCTGTAGATTAAATAGATAGTATTTCCCCAAAATGGATCTCATATTATATTCATCTGCATTGCACCCTTACTACACTTCTAGAAAAAATGAACAGTTCCCAAGTTTAAACTTAAACTGTAGTAGGACTTTTCAGAATGCTATACGAACTCAAATTTTAACTGACATTTGCTAGTCAGCCAATTTATTGGCTCTTATCCTCCTCATAATTCTGGATGGAAGTCAATTTTTCAAACCAGGCAACACTCTTCTTTTTTCTCTCCTTTTACAGAGGGCTGAAAGTTTCCAAGGGATATCCAGGAATTATTTTTCCACACTTTTTATTTCCCAGGTGTGTGTCAACAGTTCTTATTTCAGTATTAAAAGAGATCAATGGTTCCAATTAGGTACCAAAAGAACTTTGATACGAGGAATTGAAAAGTACTGCCAAATACTGTTTTGAAGCTGAGAATTCTGAAGAAAAGTAATGGAAAAAAGTGAAAGGCATTTTTTTTTTTCAAGCCCTTTTAAAGATTAGAATTAGGTTATTAATTTCCTTCTTAAACATGGACTTCTTAGTGTCATTTATACTGTAGATGGATTTGAAATTTGCAGCACAGTTCCCCAATGCAATGGACAGGTGCTTCAGACAAGGCCTGTAGCAGATCCTGTTAGTACTGAAATCTTTTTTCAGTTTTCAGTTAAGGAGATAGGAGATCGAAGTGGTGCATAATTCCTTTGTAGCATGATAGAGTTCATCCTGAGAGCATCAGGAAGACTCCAAATGAATGGAAGAGATTTTTCCTCAGACGTGGAGATAGTATAAAAATGTGCTAAAACAAAATAATTAATTTGTTCTTTTTTTCTTCTACTTCACAACACCCCTGCTATAATCTTTCCTTTCTTCTTCCCAATGGGTAGATCAGACACTCGAAGGACTTTTTTTTTCCTCTTTAACATGGGTCCGATGGCTGTAGGATCTGACAAACATTGCAGGGTTAAAAGCTAACGTGAAGGCTGAATGAGTGAAAAGAAGTCAGATTAAGAAAATGGAAAAATCAGCCTTTTAAAACAACTACAAAAGTAACAGCCTCTTTCTGTGGCACGTGGAATATTTGAATGGAGGGGAAAAAATAGATAATCCTTTATTCTTTCTTTCTTTTTTCTTTCCTTTCTTTGTATTTGCTTGGATGAATTCCATGGCCAGAAGGATGCCCCAGTTCCTATCTCCGTAACAAACAAAGGGCAACACAACCTGACAGGATCCAGCAGGGAGCTTCCATTTAGGAGTCTCCACCTCAATGTTTTCTTTCCTGCCTTTCTTTAGCCTTCAGGATCATGCCTCCCTAGTGCAGAAAAAGAAAAGATGTGAAGGTATCATAACATTTATAAATACATTCTCTTACGCATTCTTTGTTATCAATGCACATCAGGGAAGAGATGACAATGGTACTTGTGGTGGTGGTATACATGGTGTATCTTTGTAGTTAGCTTGAATTAGGCGAGTTTCCACTTTACATCTCATGCCATACTCTGCTGGTGGATGTGCAGTGGCCCCTGGTAAATCTGTCCATAGTAGAGGACAAGGTGGTCCTCAGATTCGGTGTTTGTAAGAACTGACAAATCCTGCCAAATACATGTTTCTAGCCAGAAGGCAGAATGATAAAAATGGAAATAGGGGAAGGAAAACGAAAAATAGCCAGCCTTTGAGAGTTTTAAAGGGAGCAGTCTCCTTAGGACCATGTGGAATTTCTGAAAGAATTCTTTAAACCACTGGCTGTCAAGAAATGCCTCTTTTGTAAAAAGGAAGGAAGGCCCACAAAGGTGTGTTGAGGACTTAGTATCTTTTCTTTCTTCTCTCTTCAGCTGGTGTCACTCGTGTCTCCTCCTTGCTCTTTAGGCTCCTCCATGTTTGCCTGCCTGTGGCCCCTTTGAGAGACTTTCTGGGATAAGAAATTTTTCTCTGTGTACTTTTGATGGGAACTTTCAAGGCTTCGGGCTCCTTACTCTGGCTGTTTTTTTGTACGTTAGTTTTACCTCTTTTGGGTGACCCATGAGACTAGCCCAAGCTGATTAAGACTTCCACAACCTTCCATAATTTCTTAATCTTCCGTACACAAACTTTTTGTGTTAAAAATATTTCTGAAATTATGAAATCAGGAAATTCATGTGCAAATTTAGTTTGCCCAGCTCTGCTCTGTACCCATCTCATCTGTTCAGAAAGACAAGAAAACCAAATTACTTAACTGTTTCTTTGCTTCTACTGCTGCTGAAAAGTAAAGTCTGTTTAGTATAGTGAAGATGGTGGTTGCATTACAGCATGCGTGTGACCATGGAGTTATTCCATTGAAAACCATAGAACACCGCTAAGATGTAGACATGTGAATGCTGGAGCAGTAGCCAAGCAATGAGGACGTTTGGTGGGTGAGACTGTTGGAATGGAAATGGAAATAATTAAACGTAGGTGTCAGGATTTTGACATGTGACTGTGACTTTAGGCAGTTTTGCAACTGATACTGAAAAGAAAAGAAAAAAAGAGAAACATCCTATTAAAAGAAAAGAGTTTTTAAACTTTACAGACCAAAAATATAAGCTATGCAGACAAATCACTGACAACACTCCTACAGCTGCCGTGTGTTGTACGTTTTGAAGAGATGGGGTTTGTAGTGGCTTATCAGTGGAGTGGCAATGGAGCATCCGGACTGACCAGTTGGGGATGCCTGGAGCCCAGCTGGAGTGACGCTGCTCCCCACTGTGTCAGTGAGGCTCGGGCCTGCGGGCTCGGGAGCCCTGTCTGGTGGATGAATGAAACAGATGCTTAATTCTCCCCTCTCTCTCTCTGTCTATCTTACACAAACTTTGAGTCATTAGTGGACTGCCTGCTGTAGAAATCTCTGGGCTTTACACAATCTGGCAGTCTCTCTGTCACTGGAAAGGAGATCTAAATCAAATCACAGCAGAGAAGAAGAAAAATTTCTCTTATAAGAGCTGTCACCTTGCTTTTAAAGATGGCTAGGATTTGAAGGGGAAAAAAGTATTCCGAAAGAATGTATTTCCATAATCACGCAAACTTTTTCTAGCTTGAAACATTTTATCATTGTACTAGGAGTTTTCTTTTGTGTCCTTGGTCTCTGTGACCTCCTATGTGACTTCGCACACCGTGATGTGAGGGAGCACAGTAGTCTTACACCGTCCTATCCATGGGAGACAATAGCCCCTGACTGTGATAACTCCTGTGAACAACTTCTGGAATTAAATAATGTTATGTTGGTATCAATTATAAACGTTATAAATATACATCGGTTTCCAGCTAAATATTGAGTCTTGGGTTTTCTAGATTAAGTGGAGCTGTGGATCTGATGGGAACAGTTGTGGTATGTCTCTGCTCTGTATTCCATTTAAAAATAATTACAGTAAAAACCTCCTAATTATCTTGAACTCAACACTGCAGATGGACTACACTGAAGACTTGAATTTTATCTCTACTGTGGTGAAAAGTGTTTGGTTCTGTGTAAGAAACTTTGCCAAAATCATGTCTACACCTGTTTGTTGTGAATGCACAAGCCTTCTTGTGACTTTGTTTCATCACACCGAAATGGCTGAAATTTCTTTTTCCCTTTGTCTCTCTTCATGTGAAGAAAACAGAAGGCAACCAAACCCACCAGGCTCTGGTGCCAGGTTGTACTGCTGGAAGCCCCTCTGGCACCAGACAGAGTGAGCACCTAACTGCACCTGACTCAGTTTCTTGCACTTTTGACAAATCAGATCGGTATTAATTGCAGTATATTTTTCTTGATATGAAAACACTTTTAGCAGCCTGGTGAAAGACCTTGTCTTTCACAGTGCTGTGTTCACATCGCTGTCAAGTGACATCTGAAATAAGTTCATGATCTCTTCTTCCTCTTGCAAATATTCGTATGTAATATGTGCTTCAACTTCTACAAACTTCAGCTGCCTTCTAGAATTACAAGCTACAGGACATTTCCAATCCAAAATGCTTCACTTGAAAATTAAGTTGTCTACTAGTTGATAAGGCATCCCTTGTGTCCTTTTGAAAAAGTCAGGCTCTAAAAGACGGAGGAAATGAAAACTCCAGTCTGACAGCAATTCCACCCAAGCCGTATGATTAACGTGTTGGAATGGATTCTCAGCTGTGCTGAGTTTGGCCTTCCTGAAGCTGAGCAGAGCCAGAGAGAGCGGTGGCACTGAGCCACCTTTCCAGTCCTTTGATCCTGGGCCAGCCAGGGGCAGAACTGGCTGTCTGCGTACGTTAAAGCAACCTAAGAGGTGTTTCAAACTGTGCAGTTATAATGATGAGGTAGAGGCTGCTAGCCCGGATTGCTACCCCAGCCCCACTTCACTGGTATCCTGGGCATTGCTCTCCTCTGCTCCACAGCCTAGCTTGTGACCCTATCACTTGGCAGCAGGAATCCTAACTGCATCTTTACTGTTACTGCTTTTAGAAGTAGAAAAGCAACCAAAGTCAGAGACAAAATACTGCCTGTTACACTTACAAATAGAAGGAAATACCTCTTTCACCAGTACATTAATCTTACTTTGGAACAAACCCATTTTTAGTTATTCATCTTGATTTCAATGTCTAAATCCATTCTATTAAGTCCTACTATTAATCTTGAATAAATATTTTCTTTTTAAGAATTCTATTTACTGTTAAGTGTTTACCATTACAGGTATTTGAGGGAATGACACTTGCAATTTCGGAAAGCATTTGCGTATTGGAAGAAACGTGTTTCCTGGATAAGAGCAAAACACATATTTTGGAGTGAGAATGTTTCACTAGTTTCTTAAATCTGTAAAATGTTACTTCCCCACCAGGATTTTATTTTGTGGTAGTTTTGTAGTGATCTTAATTCTGAGAAAATATTCTTTCTTCATTAATTATGTTCATAGAGTACATACCTATGAACTGTTTGAGATGAATTATGACAAAAATAGCCTTTGGACTATTCTACTGTTGTGACGCAGTTTTCTGGATTTGAAGTTTTCAAACTATTCCTTTAAAATTTTTCTTTTCAAAGGTAAGAGCTATTTAAAATAGAAGACTTGCTACTTGCTGCTACTGTAGTGCTCTTTGAACTGGGTTGTCTAGATTTTTCCCTTTGGATGAGACCTTTATGGAAGGAGGGACAGATGATCCTGTGTATCTGCCCAGTGTGTGGTTTCTGAAACATCTGCTGCTGGCTCTGCTGGAGCCAGAGGAGTGGGGTAAAGGGGAAGTGGGGAGGAGGCATTCTTCTGGAAAACCTGCTTTTTCTATTTTGTTTATTTTAAAATCTTACTCTGAACATCTTTAGATTGCTCTAGTTCCCAAATTTCTGGCTATCTCTCCATTTGATATTAGTGAGTTTTTCTGTCCTCATGACATGTAAGTGTAAAAATAATACAAAAAATACAAGAGCTCTCTGATACGCCTGCTGAAATAATTCTGTTCAGTGATCAAGTTAGCAAAGTCTGCATCTTAGTACAAATCTGTACTTAACTTTCATGTTTGTAAATTGCGACTGCATTACCTTGCAGTTTAATGTTCCATTTTCCTATTTATTTTTTAAAGTTCACTGATGGAAAAAAACCTCTCAGCTTTCAGAGTCAAAGAAATAATATTTTTTTTTAATATGAGCATTTGAGTAAAATTTTTTCCTAAATATTTGTTCAGCTTTAATGTTTTGCTAATTATTTTCAAGGTTTTGTGTTTAAAAACTAAGTCCGTTTTGTAAAATGCCTTCATTTCACCTGATGCCATCGGAGCTGTGTGAAGCGCGTGCTGTCTCTGCTGCGAGACCAGTTTCGTTCAGGCCACGCTTCAGGATATGTGAATGCCTCACGCCTGTCTGCTCTGGCCGTGCATGCGTGAATGTACTGCGCAATGTGCTGCTGCCCTTAACAGCAGAGGCAGTGCTACCCTCACCCCCACCCCAGGCTCTATTAGATGGCATAATGGCACAACCTTTCTTTCTCTTGCCTTAAACCAGTAGAAAACAGTGATCATAGTTCAGATGTTCGAAATCTTTGGGTCTTACGTCATCTGGAAAAAGCAATGCATTTCCCTAATCCTTTGTCAATCTCTAGGTCTGAAAGGGAGAAGTTAATGAAAAATAGGTTAAAAAGAAGTGCCTCAAAATATACGAAAAGCTGTGTGATGGAGAAGTGCTAGTGCTTTGCTGCTTTGGAGCCAGGGACATGAAATTTGGCAGGAACAAAGGTGCCTTCAGATAAACCTTTTTCTGTTCCCATGAAAAACTTCCAAGTTATTAACTGCTGAAAAAATGTTTGTAAACTAAATTCTCATCTGTTTCTTCCTAAATGGTCCAGTTTTAGGGGTCAGAGTTTTGAAACCAGATTTGGCGGTTTGAAAAGGAAAGGCAGCACAGCTATAGGGATGCGTGGAGAAAAGCAGGAAGCCGACTGGGACAGGGAACTTCATAGAAGACTGAGACTGAGAGAGCAGCATTTTGGAGGGAGGAGACGGAGTTCAAAGGGAGAGCTTAGGCTGAGGACAGACAAGAGAGACTTTTAACTGGACTTAACTCCCCTAACCAATGACACAGAAGCTCTGCGCTACCCAGTTCTGACCTAGGTTTAGCGTGAGCCCTATCCTGTTCTCTCCCTTAGAGAAAACAGCTTTTGTTCCTTGTCAACAAAATCTGTTAGTGTGTTCAGAAGGGAACAGCATCCATTGCAAGACTGGAGGCCCTTGCGTGCCTTTTCTTCTCTATTTGCTTCACTGTTTTAGAAATATCTTCTCCTTCGTGACTCTACAATTCCTATTGATGGCAATGCACCAATGTTTTTCCTCTTTTTTTTTTTTTTTAAATGAGCTTCCAGTGGGAAACCATAAAGATCCTAATTCTGATATCAGGATTTGAAGATACTTGGTACTTAAAAGAATCAAGGCCTTAGAAAATTAACTTCTCCTAGTAGTGGTAAACCTGACCTAGAATATTTCCAAAAGAAAGTCTTTTCTGTGAGATATTAAGCAAACAAGATGTGTTAAACTCACATGTCATGCTTTCAAAGCTTGAGAGTTTACAAGTGGGAAGCTCTCTACATTCACAAGAAAGGTGGAAAAGGAAAGAAACAAAGGAACAAGAAGGGAAGTTTTTCCTAACCCTCTGTGACCAAGACAGGCAGACTGATAGAAACAATTGGCAGTTATTTTACTTAAATGAGTATGGTTTTTAAAATGGGAAAAATAATGAAGTGCTGTATCTTAAAGGTTTCCAAAGCTTTCCAAGAGCTCCTCTTCCACCAGTTACCTTCCTATACGTCAAGCAAAATGGCCTGTAGTCTTTTGAAAGATTTCTCTAACACATGTTTAGAAATATTTAACTCCAAAGTGTAAATCCGTATCTTTACAATGTAAAATTGATTCATGCATAAGTAGCTGTGTACTACTTTTCATATGTTATAAGAAAGTAATTAATTTATCCTTGAGCAAATTCCAAACCCGTGTGAATCTTGGACAGCAGAATGAGCGTTGCTTGTGTACTACATCAGGTATCTTGGATGGGCATCTATTTGTTATTATTATGTATGTAATCTTTTGGGTGAGTGCCTTAGAGAATAGGTAGGTAGACTGCAGTGGGAAATAGCCGTGTGGGGATTGTAGAGAAATACAGAGTTTTCAAGTAATACTTGCTTGTGTGCAGCATGGCACTGCTCTTTCCTAGTCCAGCGTGGCACTTACTGGGCACAGCAGGCTGGCACACAGCAATGCAGACTGGGAGAACAGCAGCAAAGCTGTGCTGTTGCGGGCCACGTGCTTGTCAGCAGCGTCCTTGCTCTGAGCAACCTTCCTAGCCCAGGAAAATATTCCTCCCACGATCAAACCCCCCACTGTCTGTCCTTTGCATGAGTCAATGCATCAGGGTCACACTGAGATGAGAGGATCAGCCATACTGTGTTGTCACCCCTAAGTACTGAAAATTAATGGTATCTTAAATAAATAAAATTAGAATTTTATTTTCTGGTTTGTGGGCTTGTAGGGTATGTTCGAGGGACTTTTCTCAGAAACCTCAAAGGCTAGATACTTTCCTTCTTTTGTGATTCTTACGTTATTAACTGGCTCCAGATGTTGAAACTGTAGGAAAATAAGTACTGGGAGAGTTGTAACTATATCGTTCATGTAGCAACATCGGGAAGAGTGGTCCAAAGAGGCTGATAGTTGTTCCTTCTCTGAGAGGCAACGTTGAAGGCAATTAACGTGTAGCTGAGAGAAGTAAAATGTGGCCATTGAGGATAATGAAAGATAGTTTGGGGTTTCTGTGAGACCACTAACTACAGAATGGCCATCAGATTAAATGGGAGTAAGAGGAAAGTAGGTATCATCTGGCTTATTTTCCACTTCAACACCATGTACCAAAGTTCTTTAAGGGAGCTTTTACAGAATGCATCTTTGAGACGCCGAAGTTTAGTGTAAAAAGGAGAAAACTGTCTCTAGAATAATTTGCACGTACATAAAATAGATTCGAACTTTGCATATTCTTTATGCGAGATCTGAGATGTTTTATGTGTATGAAAGAGCGTATTGCTGGTCTTGCACTGACAAATATGAACTCTACTAGCGCGTGTGAACAGACAAACTTGTAGCAAAGTGTTCAAAGCATAGAGGTTAAAAAAGCTGTCTGTAGAGGGATGGATTCTCCAGAAAACATTCCCTTTGAGAAAATGTGTCATAGTATATATTCTCCTCTATAAATTGTACTGGCTTGTGGTTTAGAAAAACTGCAGGGAAATTGGATATTAGAATTAGGTTTGCTTCCTTGACTGTAAGAAATATTGGCTTAATAGCAAAATTCAAGACAGTATGCGAAAAATATGAGCAAATCAACGTATCAGGTCACAGCAGATGTGCTATATTTATGCATTTAATGCCTCCTTTTGGACTGTCTTATTGATATGACTAGGTTTTATCTGATTACCTCATCGATGTTCAAGAACATGCACAGACCAACACACATTGAACTCTTCTTTTGTTAAAGCATTTTGAAAAATAGCAGGATATCAATTAATTCCATGCAAACTGCTCAAGTGAAATCCCTCCCAATGCTGAGGATGACAGTTGCATTCACTGACACGCAGGTCTAGGTGTACTTGAAGAGATTATGACACAAGCAGCAACAGAATTGTAGTGAATTAAAGCAGCGTTATCAGATTAGGCTGGGGCTTAGATTTCTTTCTTTGTGAGGAGAGCAAATCTACATTTATTTTCAGGCAGTTTAGAAGTTGCCCCAAGAAGCCTGGCTCACGTTCTCAAGCACTGTAACCTCCTTTGTATGTAAAGTGTGCGGAAGGGGCAAGGCAGCACGGCAGGAGCTGTGTGGGAAGCACGGGGCAAACCGCTGTGTGGAACAGCCGCAGCGGTACCTGCGCCACGCGGAACAACCGCAGCGGTACCTGAGCTCTGACCGCCAGCCCCTGCCACGCGTGCCGCTGCCAGCTGCACTGCCCCGTGAATTATGCACTGTTTATACGCTATGAAAATCAACTTCCAGTTAAGACGGCACTGACACCACCTAACTCATACTCACAGAGTCTGGGGCACATTATAGCCTGGTCTCTGAGATGAAAGGCCGGCCGTGAACTAGCCATTCTCCCATCAAATCCTTTCAGTCAGTCAGTCCCTAATGAGAAACACTAAGGAACATGTTTCCAGCTCTTCTCTGGGTTTGGCCAGCTTCTAAAACAAGGCTAATTGCCTACATGTGTGTTGTTCGGTTGAAACACTGTCAAGAAAACAGTCTATCTGGCTCAGTTTAAAAGTTAGCTCTGATCCTGTGAACCACTTAGCTCTACTTTAAGCTGGAGGTTAAATTCCATTGATATTTTAGATGCATGTTCTACTACAATACACAAAGAAAAACTAAGGCATTTCATTCAGGCTGAGACCCCACTGGGTTAATGAAATGTTCTTAAAATAAATAGCTTGCTGATATATTTGCTAGCTGAGTAATCAACATAAAGATATTGCTTTGCGAATATAGCCTACAAGTAAGTGGACTGAGTTGACAATTAATACTTCTGTGGGTAAAATTATTTGTATAATTAAAAAAATTGAAATGCTCTTTAACGCATTTGAAAGAGAAAAGGTGTGTTTTGTTAACAGCAATTTTTTAACCTTTCCCACCGTTAGAAAAAAGGCTTATTTTTAATATGCGTTATGTCATATTACAAGTCAGTTTTCCTTTAGCAAGAAGAAGGAAGTTCTTAAAATGAATACAGGCTCACCTTATCACAAATTAAAATCATGACTTGTTCTGCCTACATTAGCATCCGATTGTTAACCGATTTCTAAAGACAAGCTTTAACTTAAGAATAATCCTGGGAGCTTTTTGCTTTTGATTAATTATTTTGCATTGTCCAAAGTGAATAAATGTAATAGAAATATATTTAACTACAATTCAAATTGGATGCTAGCCTATTGGGTTCGTATGTTTGATAGCTTCAGTGACATATTTTGTGCTTTCTTGTTGCCCATAATTTTCACATGCACTAAGGCTCTCTTTTGCCTACTGGGACTGAAGTTTTGGAGAGGAATAAAACAATCTTTTCCTTGCTATTTACTTTAAAGAAGAAAGCTACATGGAGGCTCTGATATTTTTGGTAGGCACATGTGGAAAAAACATGTGCAACTGTATGACTGATCCAGCAGATTGTTTAGCTGTATATTGTGGTATGCCGTTTAGGGGAACAATCTGAAGTATGAGACAAAGTCAAGTTTGTGTGAAAGTTCTGTGAAGCGAAAGGAGCTTTATGTATGAAAATGCCCTACTAACATACCCCGTGTGTAATTATGCAGACTATTGCATGCGTCTCTATAATGCACGCATTTTACGTTTAATCTAGTCCAATCTGCTATGTCCATGAGAACATACAGACCAAAAAATATATTGGTCATTTGCCAGATGTCTTAAGATGATGAAGTGGCTAATATAGTCCAAGTGGGTGGAACATCGCAACTGGGTTGCATAGGGCTGTAGCAATGTGATGTAGTGTGTGTTTAGTGGCCTTCAGTTATTCTCACTTTCGTTATAAGCTGGAAATGCTTGGGGTAAGTTAAATACCCCGAAGGTGTTTGGCATGCATGCAACATTTGTTTTATTTTTACTTTTTTTATCTTTCGAATCTAACTTCATCAAACAGCCCCACAAGGTAAAAGTACTTACCAGAGATGCTTGTGTAACCAGTTTTGTTTGTTTATTTTTTTTCAGACAGTGCATCAGTACTTCAGGCGGCTTCTTCATGCCTCGAAGTACTTCAAACCTCCGTGCACCTTAAAGCACCCTTAGAGCATGGCGACACACGGCATCCTGGGCCGCCTGGAAACAGAATCATTACAAAGCAGCAGCAACCATCTGTTGTTTTTCTGACATCAGTGAACTGCAACAAGAAAAGGTAAGGGGAAACTAAACTGTGGGGCAGAGAGCTTAAGCAGCAAGTTCCTGGACTTGTTTCTGTGCTATGTAAATGGAGAGAAAGCGCAGCAGATGCACTTCGTATCTGTTCACATACATTAACATGAATATAAAGGAGACATTAATGCTATGAAGTAATGTTGGTAAGTAAACTCTTACTGTGTTGCTTCACTCAAAGGATTACATTAACTTCAGTGGAGGTTAGAGAACTAGATGTTGTTACTGTATGGATGGACATGTAAAACAATGTCTGCCTTCTGTAGAATGCTAACTTAGGACTGTTTTAAGGAGTGATTTTTTTTGCTGGTGTCATGCGATGTGAGTTGCTGGTTACATACAAGTTCTCTGTTGACTCTCCTTTTTCCTGGAACATTCCGTAATAGTGCTGTGCAATACTGTGATGTCCATTAACACTGGAAAATCTGTGATCAGCAACACTGGGGAAGACTTCTTTTTTACAAAGGAGACAACTGAAGCACAGGCCAAAGCTTATCTAAGTAAGTCAGTTAGTGGCAATACTTGAAAGAGGAATGATGAATTTTGACTGTGTTCATTTGAACAAAATGCAAAAGTTGCTACTGTGCAGCCCTTTTCCTTATACAACTTGCCCGCAAGGTAGAGGTTGCTATAAAGGCTTGCCTAATCTATGGAGATTTGCAAGAACAATTTGAGAGTCCAATTAGTGAGTCAGGAAATGAATAATCATGAATAAATAGATTGTTACAATGATGGAAGGAGACATAGTACAGTTGGAAATGGTTACTCACGTTTTGACGATATCTGTCTAGTTCCTAATATTATCTAATACAGAAGAGTGCAAAGAAGCAGATCTTCTATGTGTTTATAGAATGTTATGTATATAAATTTGCTATTCATGTAATTCACATGTTATCAATTGCAAAAAACAAAGAATCTGGAAAAAAATACTCAGAACAATTCAACAAACTAATGCTTTTTTGCTTAAGCCTTGAGAGCCTGATTTTGCAAAGCCCAGGCCTCCTCAAAGGTACCAAGGAATCACAGCTTTTGTGGCTGCTAAGAATGTTGAATGTGCTCAGCAGCACTTCTCTGGATTGGACCTTAGGCCACCAAATTCATCTGATAGATTACAAGATCCAACAAATTGAAAGGAAAGAGCGTATCTAAGAGACAGTATGTGGACTGTTTGGGGAAATTCTGTTATAGCTTTTAATCTGATGATATGTTCAGTTTGCCTGTTGTTCCATTCTGGCCATATTGTGATGAAATGTTTAAACTAGCAAGCTATTTTACTCCTTGGATAATGATTTAAAGAAGTATTCTGATTTGGCAGGAAATACAAAGGATGAAACATCCAACACTTGACAGATTGTTTCAAGTGTTTGCACGATCACATCAGATGGGTAAAATATTCAGAAAAGTAAATTCTGACTGATATGACTGAGTTCACACATATCATACCTATACAGGATTGATAGAAATTTTGAAGGTAGGTCTGATCTGAGATACTCAGCATGTCTATGAAATGTCTTAATTTTTTGTTCCTTCCATTAGGCTAGTGTGTGGGGCCCAGGGGTGTGAAATAGTTAAGTTACAAATATTTGAGCACTTACAGTTTGCCTTTAAGAGCAAAAAGATGGGTCAGTTTCAGGGGAAAGTGTTCCTTTTTGAGGTAAAAGCCTGTTTTTCTGGGGAAAAGGTTCATTTTGAAGAGACAACAGCTTAAATAAACTAAAATCATCTCCCAAAGGAACGCAGGAAATACTTGCAACTAAGTGTCCATTTACAAGATGTTGTGAACTCTTCCCTTTAAAAATGACTTCTAAAGTTCAAATTAAGAAGTCCCCCATTTTTGTGGTGAGTGTATATCACTGTCATTAGCGTTGCTGTCAAGGGGGAAGAGTGGGAAGAACCATGAATACAAGTTTGATTGCGTTATTCGATGTAAAGCTGTCTGCTTTTTGCTGTGATGTGAGAGACGTACAACTGGAGCAAGTAGAGGCACCACCATCTCTACCCTAACAAAGGTGTGTGATTTCCAAAGGGTACTGATTTCTTTTTAATACTTAAGAGAAACCAACCAAACTTCTCTGTCCAACTTCAGGATTGAGACTTCCGAGCTTTTCTTTTAAGGCCAAGTTATGAACCGCTGAAACGTAGAGGTTTATCATAGAAACCCCGATGCAAGCTGTGCTCTGGCCATAGTACAATTTAAATTATTTATGCACAGCGCTGTGTTCAAACCGTGTGCACATTTGTCCTTGTCAGTCAACAAGTGTTCTATTAATCAAACAGGAACCCTGGCGCATTCATTACAAAAGTAAGAACATTGAATTTGGGATGGTATTTTTAGTGCCTTTGACAGACAGGGATTATTAAGCTGTCACTCCCTCTTTTCTGCCAGCTCCCCAATCTTCCTCCCCTTCTTCTGCAATTCATTGTCATTTTATTATTAAGAGCACACTAATAGTTAAACGACAGGAACCCTAAACCCCTGAGTAGTTCACTGACATGACAGGTTATTTTTTCCCTCTATTCCCTGTCCAAGAACCCCTGCTGATGTTCCCAGCATGCAGTGCTGTGTGACCCTTAACATCTGGCAGTGATTAATTGTCTTAGTGTCATAGCGATCGCCTTCCTCCCTCTGATCCTCACTTACTTTGTTCTCCCTTTTAAAGCCAGTGTGCTGGAACCTTTTCTTCCCACTTTTAAATCTGTCCAGTATCCAGGATACTGTGTGTGTCTACTGCGATACAACTTGAAAGAAACCGAAACAGTCAGTTATCTGGCCCTGAAAGTCTGGTCATGGATTCAGAGGGCTTTCTGTTCACTGAAGGGGTGTGCTTGAAAAACAGCACTAACTAGAATGACACAGATCTTGTTGAACTTGATCCGGAGCTCAGGTCCCTTCTAAGCAAACAATGCAACTATGGGAAACACCATTTTCAGCAGACACATGCGGTGTTGTGTAGAAGGCTGTTGGCCGAAGCTTACACAACGTTACATAGATTAAGGACCTGACACCTCCTGACAGCAGTTGCCCCTTTGTGCTCAACTCACCCTGCTGTAGCACGCCGCTGCAAAGGTCTGAGCCCTATCTGGGCCTGAGCTCTTCTCGCTCAACTCCCGCCAAGTTAGGCAGGGTTCCTCCACGTGAACCGAGGACTGGTGTATAGGCTTCAGCGACATGATCGCCTGGAGTTAGAGCTAAAACAGAGATGGTGTTTGCAAGGAAATGTTATTGGCTGAGCGGTGTCTACAGAGTCCTCATGCCTGCTTTAGGTACCTGTATAATAAGAATAGTAGTGGAAGAGGAGGAGACGGTACCGCAAAGATAAATGTCAGATGTCCTCGTTCTGCTCTGAAACCTCAGTAGACTTCCCGTGTGATTTTCAAGAATCATTTTAATCCCTGCCTCAGATTCTCCTATTGGAAAATAAAAACAGTAAGTGCTTTGAGATGTGGGAGACTTAGAGTTTTCAGAGACTTCTATTTTTCCTGTATTAAGTATTGCTAGGCATTTATTTATATCTGCATATTAAAGACCAGCTGCCAGGCATGGGGGGAGCTGTGTAAGAGGGAGGAAGGAGGCCACGTTATGAAGAAGGTTTTTTAGATTGCTTAGATTCAGGATGCCTGTGATCTATTCACAGTTTGGCAACTTGCACGGGTAAATTACCAACTGTTCTAAACTTCCATTTCCTTGCATGCAAGCTGAGGATGAGCTAATAGTCTTCTTTGCAAAACAGCCTAACCCTCTTAACTTTTGAAGATGAAAGGTAAAAATAAACAATTGTTTTAAATCCTGCTTGAACAGCAGAATACATGCACTGAGCTTAAAACTACTGGTACATTTAAATTTTAAGGCAAAATATCTAAAAGGCAGTTTCTCCACTTACCTATTGAATGCTGAGTTCAGAGTCTCTCTGTCTCCCGTGACACACACTCCTCACAAATAGATTTCTCCAGAGCAGTATTATGTTCTAGCTCTCCATGTATTTCGAATAACTATACGGCCATTTATTTTCTATTTCAAACCAAACTAGTAAAATGGAGTGCATGGCTTTTTGTAGTTGCTAAGCAACTCTTCGTAACGTGCATCCTGCATTTTGCTGTGCCGTTTGGCAATTCACACAAGATCTTGTTTGTTCATTTCCAGTCTAGTAACATCGGTTGCTATATTTCAAGTGCCAGTATAGATCAAAGTATTTCCTAGAAGGATAAACATGTTAACTGGCAGAGAGTGAATGATTAACATCAAGCACAAGCCTTTTAGTATAAAGGACTTGGCATGTCATCCATTGGCAAAGCTGTTCAAATGAATGCCATCTATACCTAACAGATGTGCCACTAAGGAGTTATCCGCTTCTTTCCAAAGTACTGCTTGCTGTGCTGGTGTGACTGAATAAGGATGATAGCCGCTGCTGAGCTTTGTAAGCAACTGAGCCAAATGCTGTTGTCAGCCATGGTAGTGTACCTGGAGATCTCTGCTGACTTTGCTCAAGCTACTTCAGTTCTGCATCCATATAACTAATGGTAGAATTACAGTAAACTGCTATTTTCTCTTCCTCTGCCCTTTATGAACACTTACAAACAAGCCAGAGTCTAATGTTTCACTATTTAGTGTTACTTGTCTCCGATAAACTCTGAAGTGTATGCCTGATGAAAGTTATCTTTAAGTAGGGAACACTCATTCCTCATAACGAGGCAGGACATCGCTGGTTTTTCCTATANCTTAAAACTACTGGTACATTTAAATTTTAAGGCAAAATATCTAAAAGGCAGTTTCTCCACTTACCTATTGAATGCTGAGTTCAGAGTCTCTCTGTCTCCCGTGACACACACTCCTCACAAATAGATTTCTCCAGAGCAGTATTATGTTCTAGCTCTCCATGTATTTCGAATAACTATACGGCCATTTATTTTCTATTTCAAACCAAACTAGTAAAATGGAGTGCATGGCTTTTTGTAGTTGCTAAGCAACTCTTCGTAACGTGCATCCTGCATTTTGCTGTGCCGTTTGGCAATTCACACAAGATCTTGTTTGTTCATTTCCAGTCTAGTAACATCGGTTGCTATATTTCAAGTGCCAGTATAGATCAAAGTATTTCCTAGAAGGATAAACATGTTAACTGGCAGAGAGTGAATGATTAACATCAAGCACAAGCCTTTTAGTATAAAGGACTTGGCATGTCATCCATTGGCAAAGCTGTTCAAATGAATGCCATCTATACCTAACAGATGTGCCACTAAGGAGTTATCCGCTTCTTTCCAAAGTACTGCTTGCTGTGCTGGTGTGACTGAATAAGGATGATAGCCGCTGCTGAGCTTTGTAAGCAACTGAGCCAAATGCTGTTGTCAGCCATGGTAGTGTACCTGGAGATCTCTGCTGACTTTGCTCAAGCTACTTCAGTTCTGCATCCATATAACTAATGGTAGAATTACAGTAAACTGCTATTTTCTCTTCCTCTGCCCTTTATGAACACTTACAAACAAGCCAGAGTCTAATGTTTCACTATTTAGTGTTACTTGTCTCCGATAAACTCTGAAGTGTATGCCTGATGAAAGTTATCTTTAAGTAGGGAACACTCATTCCTCATAACGAGGCAGGACATCGCTGGTTTTTCCTATATTCTCTGCATTTCCAAACTTCTAATTAAAAGCTGCAGATGATCAGAATCCCTTTGTTAGCCTGCAGTTTGAAGGGGAGGGTTGTTTGGGCAATGCTTTTAAAAATATGTAAGACGGGCAATTTTGAAAAGCTACGCATAGCACGCATTTTTTCCCCTTGCGTCTGTTTTGTCATCGGTAGCTGCTTGTGCATTCGTGTGGCATCTTTAATTTGCAACGTGTCGGATTCTTGTGGTACTGCATACACTGGACCAAATGTCAGATACTGACAGACATATTCGTTAGAGATACTGCTACTTGAGGAATGGTGTGGCGCAGTGGTAGGTTCGATGTGGGTGGCAACAATTTTGACTCACCATATTCCAAACCCTATGGAAAACCTGAGGGAAATTTTAAAAAACCTGCATTCTTGTTGTAGAATGCTAGAGGATAGTTCCAAGAAGTGCAAATTTCCCATTACAGCCACTAAAATTAGCAGATTATCTGATTAATTCTTATAAAATTTTATTGGCTTAGTCAGTTGTATGTCATTGTGAGTGTATTTGATAAAGTTTCTCTGGACAAATTTTACCCGCCAGCAGTACTGGTGGAATTGTAAGCGCTAGAAGTGATTTGTTAATTGAAGAAGCAAGCATGGTATGCCCCTGTTCATGCAGTCGTATTATTATCTGAATCTGATAGCGTGTCCAAGGTCAGCCAGAGGATAAATCTGTTCATACCATTTTTTCCTTGATCATATACCCTATCTCAGGCATGGTTGTGAAGAAGAGGATGAAGAGAGAGGTAAGGCAGATATGCCGTGTGCGATCAGAGAGCAAACGCAAGAGGCAGATTCTTTACACTGCCAGAAGTGTGTACAGCTGGAGAGAACCAGCCTTCGCATTTCATGGCAAATAATCAGTTTAATATTTTCTGTGGCAACCATTAATACACTACAGCCTTAGCTCTAGGCCTATAGGTAAAGCTGTTATCTTTTAGCTGTGTTGGTAGATACTTCTAACAGATCTAGAAATATGTTAAAGAAGCTCTTTCTCACACACACACCCCCCAGGAATGCACGAGAGTCAAAAGATATATTTTAAAATTGACACGTACTATCTCTATATCATATTCTCTGTTCATTTTGCTTTTTCTTAATATTAGAATCATTATGCTGAGTTCTACTGAACTGACTAGATCCTTTAGCCAAGCTGTGATGCTGAAGTAGTATGAAATGAGAACAGCACCTCAGTAATACTCTAAATGCCATGGTTCTTACGTTTTCATTTCTAAACTGCTTGAATGTCCATTTGGGAGCTCATCATTTGCTTCTCAGAGTGGAGTATGGGTTTTGTAGGGTATGGCTTTAATAATTGTGGTTAAAAATTAAATTAACTGGCATGACAAAAATATTCTGAAAAGACTTAAAGTGTTTGTAATAGCATGAAGAAAACTAACTTGTGTACTCTTGTCCGAGACTCATGCAACTATCTAACACTGATTGTAAGCTTAAACGCCCATAATGTAACATCAGTTTTTCAATCCAGCATTTGTTTTTGAGAGTACCTAGCACTCCAGTATAAACACTCAGGGGTTGAAAAGGACGGGGGACAGGGAGTCATACTGCTCCTTCGTTATGTTACGCCGGTTTCGGCCTCAAGTTTAAAAGCTCTGAATTGCTTTTCTGTGTATACTTCTCTCTTCTCTGCGTAAGTAGCAAATTTATGCTCCTAATGTTTGCCACTGTGACCTGCACCTAGACTGTATTCCTAAACCAGCCTTAAGTAGATGATGTGATGACAAGATGACATCTTTTTAGTGTCAAATGGTGGTTTNGTGTATACTTCTCTCTTCTCTGCGTAAGTAGCAAATTTATGCTCCTAATGTTTGCCACTGTGACCTGCACCTAGACTGTATTCCTAAACCAGCCTTAAGTAGATGATGTGATGACAAGATGACATCTTTTTAGTGTCAAATGATGGTTTCCCATGGCAGATACTCACCAGAGAGGAAGCAGCAAGCTGTACGTGGGAGCAGCCCCAGCGGTCCCCAGCTCATGTCAGGGGACGTGGCGGGAGGGCACAGCGGGGTCCTTGCAGAACAGGTCCCCCACCGCAGTGTGCACACACACGATGCACACGAGCAGCCCCAAGGCAGCTTGCAAATGAAATTGAAACAGCCCAGCCCTTTCTCTGCGCTATACGTACAGCGCTGCAAAAGGCTTACAGAGGCTGCTGCTGCCCTGACACCTGAGCAAAGCAAACCAGGGAGATTGTCCTACAGAGAGACCAAGGCTAAAAAAAAAAAATGTTGGAGACACATGTATCTCTCCCTCACTCAGGCACTTGACGAGCATGTGTGCCCCGTCGCCAGAGCGGTGCTGCCTGCTGTGGGTCACGCCGTGCCTGACCCATGCCTCTCCTGCCCTGCGTGGGCGCCACTTTGGCAGGCAGGAGGTAACTTATGCTTGGAGCAGCAGCTGCTGTTGTCTGCGGCCGTGGGTGTGACTGCAAAGGCACTTGGGCATAGTTGGTCTTGGAGGGCAGGACTCTGGACAGCATCAGCTGTAGGGCTGCAGGCAATAAATAATACTAAGCTCCGGTTGTCATTTCAACTGAGTATTATGTAAATCAAATAGAGTAGCTGTTAAATTAAAGCGTGAGAAGGTGATGCCTTCAGGTAATGTCCGCTGCAGCCAAGGCACTGGCTTGTAAAGGAATATGGAATTTGCTCTTTCCTTATTTCTTTCAACAGGAGATGGAAGTAAAGGCTCAGAAAAAACCCTAATTATTGACTTCCCCAAGGAGACACACTGACAGCCCCCCACACAGAGAATTTAAGAGTGTCAGGGCAAACTGGTGTGGCCACAGAGCTGAGCAGTTTATCGCGCAGATCCTTTCCGAGGGAAAACTAGACACATTTTTACACCCTGTGGGAAATAAGTGACTTTTTCAACAGGACTTGCAATAATGAAGAAATTCTCAGAATGGAAAATTTAAAAAATCTGCCTTCAGAAATCTCCATATTGAAGTATCTTGGACATTCGATCGAATACCAATTCTGATATTTCATAGTAAGGTCTCATTCGGAATGAAGCATCTAAATTTAAAAATATTTCATCTTATTGATCTAGTGTCTATATCAGCTGTGAAAGTTACTTAAGAAAATCTCACTCCAAAAAATTAAAACACTTTGCTAAGGTTAGTCTATCCATTAAATACTGTTAACTGTGCAATTAATAAAGTTTTTGAGGCATAGCAAAAGGGTCAGAGTTCTAGATTAGGACTACATCTTAGTGATATTTCAAATTAAAATGCAGGTTGAGGTTTGTTAAAAAAAAAAAAAAAATTGCCAAACATCAAAATAGCTTCTCACTTTTTTTCTAAAAAAAATCCATACTGTTTTCTTTAAAAAAGAAATTCTACCATTCTACCAAAATGTTCCAACTATTGTTCAAGTATTGAGAAAACACTTCAGGCACAGACCACTGATGGTGCTCTAATGGAAGGTGACATTGATATTCTGAACAATTAGATGAGCAATATTGCTGGGCACACTATGATTACCCTAACTCATGAGAATTTTCAAGATTTAGTATTTTTGCTGGAGCTAGGAGGAAAAGCCTATTTAAGTATGATTCAAATGTAAAAACTCCTAGAAATTTGGACTGAGTCTATAGAGACATTCCAGTTTTATTTGAAAACTTTCAATGTTATAAATTCAGTTTAATTTACTTTTCTAAAAATCTGAATGAAAAAGGGTACTTTCTCATTTGAAGATATGCTCTTTTAAGTTCAATGCCCCGTTTCCATTTTTTCTCCTTGTTTCAAAAGATTTTTTTTTCCCCAGATTTTAATTTTTTCATGAATTGGCATTTTCAGATGGAAATGCATTGTGAATATACTCCTGGCCATCTACGTTTAAACTCTATGTGTATTTAAAACATAAATATCACTTGGAATTGGATCTCAAACTCACGTAGGCATCAAAATACAGTTTATATAAACACTGTCATCTGTTCCATTTCATAATAGATAGTTTATAAAATGTTTTGTGTAAAATGTATAAAATGTTTAATAAAATTTATAGAATTATCAGACAGCAAAGATAAAATCACAGTGGAGGAAAAATAATTGATACAATGGAGACAGTTATCTTTTCTACAGTTTTTTACTGCTTTTCGTTGCCTTGCTGTGCGTTTACATTAATGCCTGAAAAATAGTATGTGACCAGGTAATTCACAGATTAAACAGTCGCTGACTGAAATAATTATTGTTCTAAGACGCTTGATGCTTACTGAAGACTGAATTTAGTCTTTTACTTTGCTGCATTGCAAATTGTCAGGTAACTTCCTGAAGTCAGATTCTGATCTCATTTACACCAAAATAAACATTACAATACACCATTAGCTTCCGAGGAGCTACTGCACATATACATTGCTTAACTAAGAACAGAATCTAATCCTTTATCATTTTCGTTTGTGAATATCTTGGTATACAGCGACAGAAGAGCAGTCAGTGGAGTGGTAGTTATGTCCAAGATAAATCTGAGGTTGATTTACACTGAACTTTTTCAGTCCTTTGCGTTTGATAAATCCCTCTCCTACGTAACCAGGTGTGGGGGTTCTCTTGGGTGCTGGCAGCATCGCAGCAGGTCTGCTTCAAGCACAGATTACTTGCAGGAAATACCGTTGACTACCACAGGGGTTTCACACCTGGAGCTTTTGGAAGCTGGGCCAAGAGAGCACCCACAGATTAAATCAACATTGTGGACTTGACAAATGACCTTATAGCACAGCATATCCCGTAACTTCTTTTAGATATCTGGGATATCTTAGATCCCTGTGATATACTGTCTAGGAAGCTGTGCTGCACCAGTGCAACGGGGTAATATTTCAGCCTGTACCCAGCACATTAACCTCTGCAGAGGCTCTCTTGGCGAGGATATGCGATCTCGGTAGCCTTAGTGAGAAAAGCTGTGATGTGGGCCCCCTTGATATTCTTAGAAATCATAATGATTCATGTACAAACACACAGTTTATATTCCCTCCATAACCTTACCAGCAAGGGAAGGAAAACTTCTGTCCCTTGGCAAGAGTCCCCAGTGTACTCAGAGCTGTTGGCTGCATTTGTGTGTTTATGAATTCTAACAACTCCATCACGAATGTTGTCACCAGATACCTGGGCTCTAGCCACAATAACTACATTTCCAAATGTTTAAGCGTGGTTTGCTGTTAGGAACGTGCTCTCAACTGTATTATACAGTTACTATAAACAGTAAGATATCTCTTTTTTTATTTATTTATTCCCTAACCTTTGTAGTCAAGGATGAAATACGCATGACATTACTTCCAGACTTCTTGTGTTTTCTATGTTTCAGTGCTATAGAGATGGCTCTTTTTTTTTTTTTTTCCCCTAAGACCTTATATGCTGAGATACAGCGTAGAGAGACACAGTAGAGAGACCAGCACCACTGGAGTTAGTACAGAACGTGCATCTGGCATTTCGAAAACGTCATTTGGCCTCCTGGAGAGAACCAGAATAATTTTTCATCTGGAAAGTATTCAAAGAGTATTTGCTGGGAAGGAAAGTTGTAGCTGTGTAATACAATTACTCAGACAAAGGTTGCAGATCCATTGTCTAAATAAAGTGGGGTTACGGTATGTGGGGGGAAAGCAGGATGACAAAAAGTCGTGATTAACTGTTTTGTTGCAAAGGGAACAGTATGTCTTCTCATGAAGGGACGTGAACAAATGTCTCTTCATCTCTTCAAAGTGTCTGTTCATTTTGGATTAATAACAATGTCCTAAAAGACAGAACTCTGAGGGAAAAGGAACCATCTCCATAGAGAAAGGAAGAAACTTACTGTATTTTTGTGTACCATTGGAAGAATCACCAAGTGCCTATCAGTCTGACTGATGAGACAATGAAAACTCTCCTTTTGATTTCCACAAACGTTGGTTGAACCCAAATCTGCATAAAGGGTTCCAAGAGGGTCGAAGGGCTAAACAGTTTCTTCGCTAGGCTGAAGGAAAGCAGCAGAATAATAAGAGCAGAACATCCCAAAGTGGCCACAGGGAAAGAAACTGCTTTCTGTAGATCACATGGAAATTTCCAGTGCAATGTTGATAATTAGGATTTTAGGGATGAGATCAATTTTTGGCCTAAGGGATTCTGTTAGAAGTGTATATAAATAAACAAAACCGATTTAAGTTTCAAGTAGGTGTAAAACAAAAAATAGTTTTTAATAAATACTGTGAAGCAGGAAAGAGCAAAAGAGCAGATGTTTACAGTATTTTATTCCTTGGCTATAACTCAGTTTTGCAAATCTCACAGAGAAATATTCGATCTGCCATGTTTTCTTTAAGTATGGGGAAAGCTCGGATGATTCACCTCGGAGTAAGAAACCAATTTTCTGTACGTCTCTATAGACTTCTGTTCCATAGCAGCTCAGCCTCAGTGTGTTTCTCTCAGAGAGATAATGTATAGATAGGAAGAGTCACCAAGTGACCAGCCTAAAGTCACACAGAGAACCAACTCGTCGTAGGGCAGTTAATCACTCTGCGTAGCGATAGACTGTCCCAGTAATCACTGGACTGAAACCTTGCCTGGTCTGTGAAGAGACCTAAGCGCTGTATGTGTGCACTAGTTTTGCCTGCCCACTTCCAGATAACTCATCTCTTTTGCATATTGCAGGGTGTTTCTTCATTTTCCATAAGGAATCACTTCTAAGTTTGCTAAATGCAGGAAAGGGACCTCAATTCCATTCGCATAAGATCAGCTTTTTGGCAGCCATACAGCTTTCAGGAGAAACATGGGAGGAAGAAAAAAAAAAAAAAGGAAGAGCCCATTAGGAATAAGAAGATGTCAGGCTGTTTTAAGTGCAGGAGTTGTTCAAACAGCAGGTCCTTGTTGAAAGTGTGTAGTTTTTGGACAAGTCCCTAGCCTAGACTATGTGTAGCACAGTAGCATTTCCAGAAATGAGTAGCGGGAGGAGTTTTTAATCATTAAATCACACAACATAAGACAAAATCTGTTTTTTAAAACCTCAAGTCTTTGAGTGCATGAAAGGCATTATTTCTGCGTGGTTATTTTTGTTACCTTATTATAAGCTTTGAAAAAGCCAGCACATTTTTATTCTTCAGTTTTGGAGGGAAAAAAGTTGCTTCCAGGGTGAGATTTGGCACGCCAAGTCTCTGGCCAGAGCAGATTTTTAAAGCTGTATCATAAACCTCTGAAAATGGGAGTTTATAATAGAAAAGCAGACATACAGTTAATTATATCGTCATGAATGGCGCCACTATAATTAGCTAACTTCTATATGATGCCAAGTTTTAAAGTATTTTACTTTTATGGCACTGGATGTCAAAAGCTATTTATGTTAATTTCTTTCATTTTTTCCTTTATTGTCTTACTAACCTGGCTTACCAGGTTAGGAAAATAGCTTGCAGATTTTTCTTCAGCTCTGAAGAACCTTTGCAGCCTCGATGGTTAGCAGGTTCCTAGAACCTGGGGTGTCACAGGGAGTGGATTCCCTCTGAAGGCAGGCAGGAGGGTATCAGCAGATGCAGGCTTCTCTGAATAACCTTGGACTTGTGATTCCCATTGAAGGGCTTACTCTGCGATCACTGACAATCTCAGCTGGACAGGAATCTGCTAATATTTGAGTATTATATGTACTTTTAAGGTGACAGTTTTAAAGAAAGATAAAATAGAGAGAAGAAAAGGAACATAATCTGTTTTATAAATGCGATCTTTCCTACAGGTTCAAAACCAGAGAAAGGTGCTAACAACACAACCAAGGAGATTATGGGATGAGAAAAGCTCCCTCCTTAGGTTTCTGTTTCCAGGTAACTGCAGCCCTTTTGCAGCTCATGGCTTTTTAGGTGCTTTAGGGCGCACACAGGCATCTCTGTTTCACCCATCACTGAAATCCACTTTCCTCTGGAGTTGAATACAAAAACCATTACAAAAATGCGACCAGGGCTATTGTTTAGGCTGCACAGTAAAGGTGAACGTATTGTTCGGTTGAAGAACCAGGAGAATCTGTGAATTAACCACACACGCTCAAATATTATTTGAATTGATAATGATAGCTTAACAAACTTAATCATAGAGAACAGTCTTTGAATGTCCAGGCAAAGTCCATGCATGGTTTTTAAGGTAAGTTGGATTTTCGTGATTTTTTTCAGAATGAATTTAAAATGTTATTTTATCAAAGAATATCCGTATGCATATAATAGTATCCTTAAGTTAATAATTGTCCTTGTTATTTAACATACCCATATTTATGTGTGTATATTAAAATTGTTATTAACTGCATATGCTTGATATAAATTTTATCAATTATAACTGATAAGGATCTGAAGCTGAAACTTCAGTTCAAATATACTGCACCCTGTAGGCTGTTGCTCTTCAGGGATGGTCTAAATTGTGCTGCCTCGGAGAGGTGTTTTTCTCTGTGCATGATACGTAAGGTGACGTGTAAGGCAGTCCTACTTCTGTTTTTTTGTATGAGGCTATGTGAACTACGGCCATTCTAGGAGTGTCTGAGCAAGCAGCCGTTAAGAGTCTTTACAGTGTGGTAGTCCTGAGTTACTGTCCTATTGGCTATTTTCTGCTGATCTGCATTTCTTCGGGTCTGCCATCTAATTGCATCCCTTCCAATAAAACTTCCAATGGTAATTTTTAAACTATTTTGTTACGCGGTAATCAACAACACAGTAGGAATTAACACGGATTGTCTCGTACTTTTGGGGCAATCTCTTCCTTCCCTTGGCCTTTCCATGGCAGTGCTTCTTTTTATGATCATTTTTGGTTATGTGCTGTGTACTGGCCGCAAGGAGTTCCACACATACTATTACCCTGTACAGAGCTGATAATGAAAACTAATGACATGAACTCAGTTACCCCACATTCCCTTTTTTCACGTTGGCTTACTAAAGCATCCTCGGGTGGATTCTTCCAGCTCGGATGCGTGTGAGAAATCCTGCTGATTGCAGCAGAACTGCCCAAGTGAGTAAGGAATGAGGGACTGGCCGCTCAGTGAAGAACAGTAATTTCTGCTCAAGCAGGGCATGTCAAATTAGTGGCCACCAGCCAGTGTGATGGAATTAATGAGGGGAAACAGTAGCCAGCACTGACAAGTTGGGATAAACTCAGAGTTGCAGTGCCACATCCAATTACTATACTTCATTGTTGTTCCCTGGAGATGGGGACCCCCTGACAACCTCCGTGAAAGCTGAACTGGAAATCCTAGGAATAGAAAAAGCAAGTATGAGTAAAGCTTGTGCTGATCTTTTAAAAAAACCCCAAACACCTAATACTCGAAAATCTTGCCTTTCTTTTCTGTCCCTGACTGTGCTGCAAAGTCTGCCCTTCGCTGCCTGGCAGGAAGCATTAAAATAAATTGCTGTCAAATGAAAAGAGAAATTAAAGTTAGGAAAACATTTTTTGTCTGTGCTTAATTTTGTTCTTCTGTTGGAAGTGCACTTTTACGTTTTAGTGCAAAGCATATTTTGAGCTAAACTTCTTGTATAAACCAAATTGGACTATCAAGACTGCTGGGACTGCTTTAAAAAAAACAAAACCGAGGGTGTCTTTTTTCCATTCCAAATAAGGGCACTTACTAGTGAAGGAGCCAGAGAATTAGTCCAGAGAGTGCAAAAATCATGTTCATGCCAATGATATTTTACTTCATACTACTTCACTCAACCGTAGATTCCAACACATATGAGCAAAATAACAGCCTGGAGGAATGATTCATGTGGAATTATTTAATTCTGCTCAGCAGAGCGCTACTTTTAGCTGGGAAAAATCTTCTCATACACTGGTAGGCAACAAAATATCCAGTACAAAGCCAAGCGACATCACCGGCTTCTCTGTGTAACAAAAGGCCAATGGCATCCCCCCTTGCTGAGTGAAAATTAGCAGCAGGTCTTTGCACGGTGCACATACTTTGAGAGGAGGGAATTGTGTCATTGTTATTTGCTATTTCCGCAAGCTGACACTTATCTTGTAAGCACATCAACTGTTTGCTTTAGCTCCGCGAGTCATTTCCTATACATTATATCGGTTAGTCATGCTGTTCTTGCATTGTGTGCAAAAGAGGTTAAATTCCACATGTAGAGAAATCAAAGATGAACGAGAACTATCTAAAGAATTCTTTCTTGGAATGGGAACAACAACTAATTTCTTTAAAGAGTGACTCTGTGGTAAACTGTTTCAGACTGTTGCTTCTGCTGCATTTGAAGCCAGATCAGCACATCAAACTCGCAAACTCCTTGAAGATAACGTAAATTAGATCAACTCAAACTCTGCCTAATAACTAAATTAGAATCGTAACTTTTTGTCATTTTCACATCCCCAAATGCACACAGAGTTATCAGGAGAAAAAACGGAGTTGACGACAGTTGCGAACAGTGGAAGATGTCAGGATTTTTTTCATATATATTCCCATATGTAGAGAAATATATTTTTGTAATAATTCATCTTCGCAGACATTGCCCACTTTTATTGGCAAATGTTTGTCTGCTTTATTGCTGCCAGGGAATCGTTATATCCTTGCTAGGGAATTGTATGTGATCTAGTAGGTTTTTTCCAGCTCTAATATCACTGAAGCTTTGGATTTGGTTCAGTCTTTTTACAGTAATGTTTGCTTACTGTTTGTTTTTATGTAATTAGAACTATACTGTCACGCAGTGCTGTACTGTACATCTGAGAAAACACCAAATAGAACAGTAACTCCTCAAGCACAAGGGGAAAGTAAGAGCAGAAAAAGACAGCAGAACTGTAAGCGAATACAGCATTCTTTGCCAAATAATAATGAATATTTTATTCAGCTTGGTTTGCAACATAGCATCGTAAGATTCTGTTAGAGAGCTAGAATATAGGCTTCTTTCAGTCTCTTGACTCTATAAGATGATTCTGAAAAATGAACTTCCTTAATTTGTGGTTGAATACAAACTTATCAGCCGAGATTTTCACAGTCTATAGATTTCTGCAGTAGAAAGAGTTCAAATACTCAAGTGATACAGAGTTCACATTTTTTTTCTTGTTCTCACTATCGCGTTCCTCTGTAAATGTATTAACATCACTGCCCTTCGTCTTTGTTTTTAAATATCCCAGGACAATATCATAAGATCCTTGTGAAGAGAAATGTAAAAACTTACGGCTTCAATTCACCAAACACTTAAGCAAGTGCTTAATTTAAAGCGTATGGATAATCCAAATTTGCTTCAGTCATTGGCTTCTGGACCAGAGCCAACACATTTGGAATGCATCCTGCATATTTATTCTACTATATACATGATTCTATCACTTGTGTGCAAAGTTGTTTGTGATTAAATTTGTCAATTAGAGTACCTGGATTGAAATTGAACCTGAGAAAAATTTACAGTGAGCGACACTCCTACAGTAAAGGTAACACCTGAAGGCAGAGAAATCTTTCATTTCTCAAAAAAACTCTAGCATTTGAGGCGAAATAGCTGTGTAAATTTTGTGTTTTCCTTTCTGGAAAAGTAGTAAAAAAATGTAAATTGGTTTGATTTTTAAAATAAGGAAAAATGATCAGATTCGTTGCCTTTTATGTTCTCCAGATATTCCTTCTGCTTAAGTGTACTAGAAATACCTGGAGAAACTGCAGCCAGCGTTCTCATCAGATTTCTCGATAACTTTGTTTGATTCTCCAAATATTGCCCGGAACAGATTCTGTGGAAAAAGCTTCCATTTTAGCAGTTCATCTGAAAAAGATTTCTTTTGAGATTTGATATTGATTGTTTGTAGTGTTAAAATAAAGTGCTGATGTTCCAGGGTCTGTTCTTTGTACCTGTCCTCCCTGGTGGATGTTTTCTGAAAACTTTAAAGGACAGTCTGGTAGTTGAATGCCACCCAGATCGTATATGTATATTCAGACTTGGGAGGCGTGTGTCTAAATGTGTGTGCATGTGTATGTATATATTCATATATATATTGTATGTGCATGACAGAGACAGAGGAAAAGAATTCTTATTCCATTGGTAACAACTGGCTGGCAGTAAAGAGCAGATAAAAAGCTCTAAAAAATGTTTCTAAATGATCTGGGTAAACTCCTCCATGAAGTACTTTTATTCTTAAAGAAGCTGTAATCTCCATCAGTTGCTGTTCTGCTATGTCATTATCTGTATACTTTGTCGTACAGAACAAATACAACTTTTTGCAAAAGAATAATACATTCTTGTATGGGCCTAACTGATAAAGTCCATCCTTCGCCATCAACAGGAAGGACTGATGTATTTGTACTAGTATTCATATTACTCATTTCAGAAACAGTGTTGAGGGTGAAGGGCTTCCAGGATGGCTAGAGTGACCCTACAAAATGTTTGATGTGCTACTCTGGGAAGCAGAAGTTTCCTTTGGTTTCCTCGCATGGAAACGTAGACTCTTTGTTCCCTAGTTCTCTAATTCCTGGACTACTCTCTTCAAAAGATATTTCAGCTTTTTGTGTTATTTTTAAAACAGGAAGAAAACGGCTTTTCTTTGTTTTTAAGTTTATCACTGAAGGCAAAGCTTGAAAGAACTTTTTAACATAAGTATAAAAACACGAGCATCTGTTTTCCTATCACTGATGAACAGTTAAATGTCTCAAAGGAAGCTCCATTCCAGCATGACTTGCTTCCATCCGCACCTAAGCTACCAGCATGTGCTGTAGCCACCAGTGGCATCAGGGGAGTTGATATTGCTTGGGCATGCTAACGAGTGGAAACCTTCTTTGTGGAAACTTCCTCATGGCAATAGTGTACAAAGCTGACTATTTATAAAGTGCTTTTTGAAAGAGATACCCAGATGAAAATCTTTGGTATTTGTGCAAGGTCACAGATTATTAGTATCTTCTGGTTTACAAGGGCCAAATTCAAGTCAACCAAAGCATGAGCACCAAAGAGATTGTTCCTATGGTGCTGGGATCTTACTTTTATTTGCATGGGATGTGGCCCAAATTTGGACATGAAGCTGAATTTTATGTCCTCTCTGTGGTTCCTCTGGGGATTTAACTCGTGGAAGTGGGAGCATGAGGCCTACTCAAAGAGATTTTAAAAAAAAAAAAGGTCAATATGCTGAACATTGTTGAAGATAAGGATCGAACGCATTAGCTGTGACACTACTAGAGGCCACAGGTCTTTCTTGAGACTCCAGTCATTTCCCATCACTTCACCAAAAACATAGTAAAACCACACTGAAATACATAGTAGTATTCTAGAACAAGTGACCAAAATGTCAGACTTGCTCTTGGGACCTTGGCATCTGTAAGGGTAAGTGGCACATGTGTGAGAGTTTCAATAGGAACAAATAAGTAGCAAGCAGAAGCGTTACCCCATTCAGAGTTATGCTTCCCTACAGTAATGTCACTATTTGGGATGAGTTTAATATGATGTTCTACATTTTGACCAGCTTGCTTTCCTCCTCCTGTTCTCCTTTGGGCATGGTAGAAGTTATACTGAGTTGTTGGTTCTGCTTTCATCTTCAGAGCCATCTGGTTTCCTGAATCCATACATATTTTTTTTTTCACTAAAGACAGTCAATAGAGAGTATGAAATTACTAATGGAAGAATCGAGGCTCCTGAACAACTTACTGGTATTCTTTTTCATCATCCAGCTTTCCTTTTCCTTTTTCTTCTCCATGTGAGCATTTATGCAAAAGTTTTAAGGGCCATAGATGATGTCTTCTTTATTTACCCACTAATTGCTTGATAAGAGAGTCAACTCAGATCCTGTTCGGTAAGTCAAAATCTGAAATCTCAGCACTAATTACAGCTTTTCATTTGATGATTATGAATACTTAACCTTGTCAGCTCAGATTTGAGTGCTTCATTCTGAAATCTGCAAGTCAAGGCTCCTATGTTTAAGTGTTTTAAAGGAGGGGCTGCTAGTTTTCACGACGTAGTGACAGATAATCATTACCTACGCACTTCAACTGAACAGTAATATCCTCTCTTGCGTATCTGTGCAGGCAGTCTAGAAATACAGAGTGGAAGGATATAAGATATTCAGTCTCGTTAACCCCGGAGTTACCTGTCGTTCTTGTTGTTAGACACAAAGGTAATGATGACTTCCAATTAGCATGAACCAGTGTAATGCTAAAGGAATGACTGGAAAACAGAGAGAGGATAGCAGCGGAACCGTCAAGTGGGACACTAAACATTAGATGAAGATTTGGGTTCGTTAAAATTCACCTAACCAAGCTCATTTTTTGTCTCTCTCTGACATTCCACTTATGTATGGTGGCAACCTTTGTTTCCTTAGGATGACTTGCTATCTGGAAGTAAACAGTGAATTAGCACCAGTGTAAACTTCATACTCATCCACTTGCAAACCGCGGTGCTTCTGTCATCAGGGGTGCCATAAAGCATACCTTGAAAGGAAAGTACATGGCCAATTTCTTGACGTGCATTCCTGATCTAAGTGCTGAAGAATGATGATTCTTTGGGCATACAGTTTTGTGGGTGACTTTCAAATGGCTTTTGAACTGATTTAAAGCGTGCCTTTGGCTAAGAAATCACTAGTTGCTCTGAAGTGAACAAGCGGACTATACTGGTCACCAACTACTACTGTGTAACATCAGAGAATTTCACTTCTAAAGTGTGTCAGCAGCGGTGCAGGCAGAGGAACCTACTATATTCATGTTGACAAACAGAACGTACAGAAACGTGGATGTTGACATGCTGCAGCTGAATGCATAGAGAGGCTCGGTTAGGCAAAGCAGGTGATGTATGAGAAGTGTTTCATATACAGAAATGCAAGATGCGATGTTTGTTCTTTTAGGAGACATTGTTTGACTTGAGATAAGATACTGAATTTCAAAGAACTCAAGTGCTTACAAACCAATGGTGAAACAAAAAACTAGTTTGGCTACTCACGCATGCTGAGAGAGCATGGTGGGGAATCCATGTTTTATTAGCCTGAGGTTGGTACGGCTGTTAGTTGTATGACTGTGAAACTTAAGGAAATTTGCATGAAAATTCATTAAAAACACTGTCCTTAAAACATTTAAGAAATCACCTTCATGCATGACTTAAAAGAATTCTGGTTTGTAGGAGAAAATATATTATATTATTAAAATATAGGGGGTTTGTAATAGATTTTGAGACGATATTTCTCCCCTAGCAGTTTCCTTAGGCGCAAGAGTCTAACCGTCCAGGCCTAGGAAACAGAAAACAGTATTACACAGAATCACAGGACGGCAGGGGTTGGAAGGGATCTCCGGAGATCATCCAGTCCAACCCCCCTGCTAAAGCAGGTGTGCCTAGAGCAGGGTATTGCTTGAAGTTACAGTAAAATCACTTTACCTACCCACCCATCTGTCCACAGTAGCTGCCTGGCTCACATGCTGTAATAATTAGGCATTATACCATAACAATGGATTTCTTTTAGGCAAAGTATTTAGAGTTTTGCAGGTTAGAATCAATGCAGTGCTTATTTCTGGAAGCGTCAGACCTGTGTGACTGGCTGGCCGACTGCCCCGTTGTGTGTCTGTTGCAGGCAGGGGTTTCTGGTTTTCTGTGACTTTTCACAGTAAAAATAAAGTCTGAGCCAGTCAATACAATTAACAGAAAAGTGCAGACATACTCTATAGAATTCAATAAACTTGGATTAAAGGTATTGTATACAAAGAAGTACTGTAAATCCAAACATTTTGAATTTTTGAATTCCAGAAGTAATTTTTTTTTAAAACTTAACCAAAGAAGCCATATAAAGATTCTATACCTGCTTTTGTATTTCAAAGGCTGTGTATCTCCCAATGGTAGTTGGTGCTGGGGGAAGGAGTTGATGAGGGAAAGACAGCGGATCCAGGAAACATCTGACAAAATTTCATCAGTGACGTGTAGGTATGAGACAACAGCTTGTCATTGACCTTGCTGACTGACTACGTTCTTACATCCTTTCTGTAAAAAATACCGTTTACTGGAGAGGCGTTTCCTAGAGCAGTGTCTCAGCCTGCTAACAGAACCATTGCTAGCACAGTAGTAGCAATACTAGGATGTAGTCACAAAATTTCTAAGGATGCTCTGGACCTAGCACTTCAAAACAGTTTCAGTGAGTGAATCGCAAGTTTGACTAAGGGAAAATTAGGGGATGGAGGAGGAAACAATTATGCAAAGCTACCCAAGCTTTTAATTAATAGTAGGGAAAATGCAGTTAGGCTTGGATGATTTTTTAAAATAATTTTCAGGTTAACTGGATTAATTCAGCTATGCGAAGAGGGAAATATTTAAATGAACTGAGCAACAATCTGTTTTGACTTACAGGCTTGCCGTAGCTACTCCACTAAAGTCAATGTGAAGGATGGGAGTGTCTGCATTTTGGAGTTAGATGCTAACAGCTGGCCAGATCTGTGATCTTTTACCTCTTGATCTTTTCTTAATCCTCCAAGCGTACGCTTAGAAGCAACAGCTTTCTATGCCAAAGTGTAACTGCTGATATTTTCCAAGCCCTGTTTTCCAGCTCTAATAGTTCTGGTACAGTTAAGCTATATGCTTGACAACATATGACTTTATCATCTTGGAAGGAGCATTACGTTTGGAACCCAGGGGGACCAAAGTAGAATTCAGTACTTTCTAAAGGGCAATTTAGAGTTTGTTGTTTAGGACAAGTATACCAAGTTACTAAAAATTAAAAGGAGATACTTTTGTAATAAATTCCTTCAACAGTCTTGAAGATAATTTTAATCTAATGTTATACTCTAACAAATTTGCAAGCAATAATTATTTGGTGACATCATCCCGTCAGAGATGCCGTTTATACTTATGAATCTCTGTAATTGTTACAGGTAACTTCTGTTTCCCGGAGCATTTTGTTTGTACCGTTTACTTTTTAGAGTCTGTCGTCTATTAAACAAATCTCAGACGGTTTTCTGAAAACTCACTAGAGTACAACGTCTCCATGTACCCTTGTTCTGTTTTTCTAAAACTACACCAAAGCTGGAACCCAAGTATGTGTGTGGGAAGGACATATGGCTAGGTAGAAGACAGCATATGTCTTTAGTATGCACTTACCATGCAGTTAGTTTAGACAGCATCTGTTGTTTGTTTAAACAGCTTTTTTTTTTCCTCTTCTTTTTGTAGGGGAAACAGTGCAATCTGTTTAAAGGGGACCTGCAAAGAGAGGGAGGGGAAGGGTTTATGTCTGGTTTCTTCTTTTTTTTCCCCTTCATGTTTAAAGAAGAATTGCTTTGGCTTCCCTTTTGCCTTAGAAGTATCAGAACTTTGAAGTATTATCTTTCGTTATTTTGTTGTGGACATTTTTGGATCACTGAGGCTCTGGGAGTTTTTGTCAGCTTTAAATGGAAGGGGGAGTAGGTGTGGATTTCTAACAAAGAGCGTTTCTCCAAGCTCTCCCAGTGAAATGCATTTGTATTTCATTACCATTAAAACACTCAGCCACCTCATGTACAGGAAGGACCCTGCAAGGCTGTTTGGTGTCATGCACCTTGTTTAACATATGCATTTGCCATATATTGTGGTGATCTATTATTGCAGTTCAGGTTGAATGTATTTATTTTGTGGGAGCAGATGTTGCACCCCTTGCCCCTGGGAGCCCTTGCAGCAGGCAGCTGCTGCTGTACCGGGGCGCTGAAGAAGCAGAAGAGGTGCAAGGAGAGAGGTCCACCATGGCCCCAGATTTATTCCAAGTGCTGGACTGGCACAGCTGCCCCGAGCTCTCCGGAGCTGCACCCTTCGCTGAGTGGGCACCTACGTGAATCGACAAGCCTTAGCTGTCTCAAATTCGCGACTGAAACTTCCCACTCCAAAACCCTGACATACTCGGCAAGCTTTGAGTGGCTCCATGACCTCCCTCCTCTGCATCATTTTTTAATAGTCATGAGCCTGCAACCAAAATCAGCTATTAAAGAATTTACATGAAACCTCACACGTGGAGTAGGCCAGAACTTGGCAGCTGCGGCAGTGTTTTGCTAAGCAAGTACAAATATAGAGGCAGACTCAGTTTTGGCAGGAAAGAATTCCCATCTCAGTTAATAGGCCTTTCACATGTGCGATCTCTCAGATGTCTCAAATTAACTGGTTTGCCACTTGTCTTCTAATTTCCAAGGAAAAGCAGAGTAGGCAGACCTGGATTTCTGCGGTAGTGCTTATTGTTTTAAGAATTCCCACGCCAGAAATCAAAAAAGGAGACAGGAGGAGATGGGAGTGTCATTTGTCGTATAAGCATTGTAATTACTCAAATGAATACTTTCAGTATTTTAAATTGATTTATTTTAAGGCCTCTTGATATTATGAAAAAGAATATGTTCAGTTAGGAACTTCAGCTTTAAGTTGGCCCTCAAATCTCAGAGGCCAGGTAAACTCCGGGAAGTCTGGACCATGGGTACGCTGCCTGGTTCCACAGCCTTGAGTGAGCGGAGCAGACAAATCAATTAGCTAAAGGAAGACACGTTTTAAAAATGTTTCACTGTTGTCTCCATTCATTGTTTATTCGTTATTATTTTTTATGCTAAAGCCTCAGCCAACAAGCAGAGTGAATAGATTTCGTAATTTTAAATGAGACAATAAATCATGTCTTTTGTTTAATATGAAAAAAGTGCCCTTGATTCTAGTAACTGATGAGGGGATTAACTTCTTCATGGAGATCAATAGGTTACTGTAGGAAACAGGAAGCAGAAGACAAAAACAATTTGAGTAGAAAGAGACATTTGTCACTCTTCCCAAACACTTTCTAACAGTTGTGGGAGAACCATTACAGAGCTGCATCAAAGATGTCCTCCTTCTCTACAAGTCGTCTTTGCTGTAGCAGTTACATGAGGAAGCTCTAGTTTGAGTGCAAAATCATCTGGAAGATGGTACTTGAAGAGTAATCACCAATAGTTCCCTCTCAAAGTTGCTGTTGAATTTCTGCGGATGTCTCTTATGGATCCATTACGGCTCAATGATGTTATCAATGAGTGCAGATGAAAAAGGAAATACGTGTTTCAGATACACAGTGGTGAAAGGCTGCAAGGAGGTGGGAAGAGAGTGTTGGAATTCAAAAAGAGTTTGCAGGCTGGGAAAATGTCCACGTTTTCCTCTTTCAGAGAAGATGCGCTTCTGGCAGACTCACGCAAAATACTATGCAAATAGTGGATGAGGACAATCAACTAGACAACACTTATTGCAGACATATCTGAGGGCTGTAGCAGTTCACACGCTGGAAGTGAGTCAGGAATATTTTTACCTTGCATAAGAGCATGCTGCATAAGAAATGCCTCATTCTTTCTGCCCCCGTCATCATGCATGTAGCCTTGGCTGGAGAGTTATGTAGCTGTGAACAAATTGGAAAGAACCCAGAGGAAAGCAAGGAGAACGATCAGAGGTGTTGCAAACATGACTTAGGATAAATGATTGAAAGAAATAGCGTTCTCTATTTAAAGAAGACAAATAGAAGACATAATATGCAAGTGTGCAAAAGCTGTGAAAAGAAGAAAGGAATAATCTATCCTCCACATCTGTGAGGCACAGGAAGGGAAACAAAGAGCTTAGCTTGTGTCAAATGACTTCTGGCTTAATGTTTTTTTAAAAAACCTCTCTAATACGTAAGATTAAAAAAAATGCTGATGCGCAGGGAGGTGCTGAAGCTTCATTTTGGATGTCTTTGATAAACATCTGCCAGAAATAACAAGTGTAATTGACCCTGCTCTGGTTGTAAAGTTTCACTAAATACCTTTTTGAAGTCCTTTCTGGCCTTATTTACCGCGATTCTCTACTTCTGAGTCCTTCAGACTCGGCACATAGCTTGCTTATTCCTGCTTCTCTTCTCTATGTCTTTCTGCATATCTGTGACACAGGGTACACAGTTTGGGCCCAGGATACCTCAGTTCTCCTGTACCAATAGGCACAGTGAATTTCTTTTGCTAAACCCTATGTTCCTTTTAGACCTACATAATTTGAATTCAGTTCTCAGCAGCTTTTCTCCCAGTGAAGACACCTGAGTTCCCCTTTTGGACCTACTGTGCAGTGACTACGCTGCCAAACCTGCCTGGGTGCTGATTTGCGTATTCAGTTAGAAGAGCGGGACACCCTTTGAAGATGTGTATGTTTGAACACCGGTTTGGCTGCGTTAAAGGAAAAACGAAGACAAGGAAATATATAAGCAATGTTAAGTAGTTGCTAGAGGTTTGGTTGGGGTGTTCTAAGGAGCAAATGCAAAATTTATTTTTGGACAATATTTAACTGTTGTATCGCAGTACTCTTCAACTACTGATCTATATAATATGCCTTGTATTTTAAGATTTCTGGGCAGGAAGAATGCAGAAGTAATTTTAATTTAAGTAATTTTATTTATACGCACTCCAAACATATTTGTATACACACGGAGCTCCGATTACAGTGTAATTAGAGTAACATGAGAGCCTTAAGATCAGGAGTTCAAATTTATATTTGTAAATACTCCACTAACTTCTAAAACACTCTTCAAATATGTTTATTATCTCCATTTTCTGATTGATGGGGTTGTTGTACCTTTAAATAGAAACCACGCTAGTATTAACATAGAGAGAGTTTCACCTATATACAAGACCTTTATTGCTTAAATGTTTGAATGATAGTAACTGTTAAGGTAATTGAAGCAAGAAATGTAAATACACGGATGGGAGGAGGAAAAAGGTAAAGAGCCTGCACACGTCTTTCCCTTGCGTCTAGATATAATTAGATTATTATTCGTATTTTTGCTAAACACTAATAGCTGCTCATGTAAAAAGCAAAATGATACTATAAGCAGCATGGCAAACTGTGGTTTTATTTTACAGGAGAGGTTTGGGGATTTGGCAGATGATGCAGACTTCCAGGTTCTCGAAAAGAAAATTTCATTTGTTTTAAAAAGTGTATGACAACATCGATCCATCCATTGCTGTCCAAAGAAAATTTTGTTCTATGTGATCAAGTTACTTACTGGCATGCAATGCTGGAAGTGATGTGCATGCTGCAGATTCATCTGTTGGTTCACATGTTACCAATAGGTTACGGCACAGTTTAGTCTCTGGATATTGTCTGATCTATTCCTTTCAGGAAGAAGTCTTTCAGACTAGTTGTTATTTCTGGAAATAACCTGTTTAGAGAAACCTGGCAAATATCTATTGATCCAAGACAAATGTGGAAACACAGGGGATTTTTGGCAAAAACAAATTAGATGTAACATTTCTTAAATTATAGATTTAAAAAATCTGTTCTTACACTCTTTACTCAAGTAAGTTACTGTCAGCCTTAGCTGGGATTTCTGTAATGATGTCTGCAAGGAAGGAGTCTTCTTTTCTCTTTTTGTTCTTTTGTTTTTCAGTAGTTGATTCTGGGGAATATTTTATGATTGATTACTGAGAGTGATTCAGCTTTATATCAGGTCAACCCTTTAAGATTACGCACTCTGGGATAACAGGTTAGGATTAGGGTTTGGGAACTGAAGGCCTTCAGGGCTGGAAATCCACTGAATTCTGCTCACCCAGAGAGCTCAGCCACCTGTGTCATCCATTCTGCTCTGTGGCGGCCACCAGAGCTGGATTTCCTGTGGACGTATGCCCAGCGTGGAGACCTGGGCTAAGGGCTGGCTTGAAGATGGAGCTTTAGCTCAATGCATGTTTGGGCTCAGAGGGACTGAGTCAACGACTTAAAGGAGAAGTTTCCGTTTTTAATGAATAGATACCTTATTCCAGTGTAAGACATTCGATTTGCAGTTACTGTAGAAAGTCAATGTCGTGTTGCTGTTCGAGTGCCTTGTAGCAGAAAATATAAAACATTATTCCTCAGTGAATTGTGGGCCACACCTGGTCTAATCCTTGGTGACTGCTGTCATTTCAAATGAGCCTCAGTTGATCAAACTTAGCTTTAATAGTAAGCAATGAGTGCAGTAAAGCTTAGATAGCCATTTTTTGTTAGTTTGCGGATTTGTTTCTTCTGACACCTTAAGTAAAGAAATTTACTTTTGTAAGCTGTTGGAGAAAAGATAAACTGACATTATTTTTTCTTTGGGAGACTGTAATTCCATCTGCTAGTTTATTCTCAAGTGCAGCCATATTGTCAATTGGTTAACTCTTTCAGTAGGGAAAGAAAGAGGACAAAATAGTCTCTCTTTTGCTCCACTGAGACTTCCTAAAGCTAGTATGTTCCATTAGTTGAAAAGAAAAAGAAGGCGAAAGGTGTGTGTTTCCTAACACCATTGGTATCACACACATGAAGGATGAATGCCTCACACAGCAAAAGAGCTGAAAGAAACATCCTTGGGATAAGTAGCTAAGTGGTAGCTCTGTTGATATGACTGAGGTGGGATGGGAGAGAGATGATTTTACTAACAGCTAGGATTAGGTTTGTGGTTTCTAGAAAAGACTAATTTCTTAGGAGGCCTTCTCCCTGCCGCGGGAGAAATGATGTTGAATCTGGGCATGAAAGCAGTTGCAAAGGCTGTGGAGGCAGAGGGCTCTTTCAGAGACGTGCACGTGTAGGTGGCTGGGCACCAATCCAGCCCTGGGGGGGTGGGCGGACACCACTTGCATTTCTCCCTCCTCGTGTTTGGGTTGCTCGGGATCTCTGAGGAGAGAGAATGGCTTTGCTGCAGTGAGGGCCCAAGAGTGACGGGATGGAGCTGAATCTTAAGTGGGTCTTTGCCTGCTCTTTGGAGCTGCATTATTTTTGTGTTGTAAGCACCATGCTCAAAACATCCAAGGAAGGAGAGGTTTTTTGTTACCCTTTGGAGATTGTTTTTGCCCTTTCTAGCCCTATGGACATAGGTCTAGAAATGAATCTGGTAGTCATTGGGTCCACGATCTGACTAATTTTCCTATTCTGAGCCATAAATATGAGTATGAATAGCACCCTCTTTATTCTAAGACAGTAGTCGTGGACAGTGAATGCTTTTCTAGCAGCATTACATTATTACTGAATAAATGTTTGGCAAAGCATTTTTCAAAGACAGGTCAGAGCCATGGCTTGAACAAGAACTGGGGATGCATTGCCGGGTTTAGCACCAAGAAACGGGACTGACTGAATGTGAAACAGCACAGGCCACAGTTGTTGCAGCATATAATCTAATGTGAAAATCCAAACAACTGGGACTCACCCAACAGACAAAAAAGTTTAATGGGACTAGATGGAACAGTAGACTTGAAAAGGTGCTGGTTTTGCTGAAATCTGAGTCTATGCTGGGGGCAGGAGAGTAGCTGGGATACTATCTCCACTAAATTGCTGTTTATTGCTTTTTGGAATTCTCTACAATTCCCGCTTCTCCCAGTGTTTCATTAATCAAAGTGAGGAATTGTGCTGAAAGTCGCAAGGGTGTTCCTTCTGCACCACTTGATTGAGTAAGGAGGAGGGATTCACTGTGTCTTCGGAGGGTCTGACAGTTTCTGCCCCTTCCTTGTTCCCTCCTTTGGCCTCCATTTTGTTGTAGGAAAAACACTGCTGGAACACACCTGTGAGTAGATGGGCTAGAAAGGGATTTAGTGTTTCAAATGCCGTTGACTCGTAGATGTGAGCACTACCTACTGTTCTCCTATCTGTCTGTCTCGTTTAATAAATTCGTCCTTCCTTGCAAAGGAGACTTTGATAAGAGGACATTACGTCCTCAGCTGAATCACTTGCCATGAAGGACTACAAAGCAGCTTTCTTCAGTTCATTCTACCTCAAATGATGGCTTTTAAGAAACTGTTGCCTAGTAAGAAATGCTTCTTGAACCAGTCTGTTTTGTTCTCTCTTAAATGCAAATCTCTCACTGTGTTCTTAGCATTTTGCGTTTATATGATACATTTCATCTGAGGCTTTTTTAAACTGCAGTATGTTATAGTTTTGTTGAAAGTAAGAAAATTTTACCTAAGATACATGGCTTTAATTAGACTACACAAATAGTAATGAAATCATGGCCCTCATTCTGCAGGCTGATCCCACTGATTGAACCCAGCTCTCACATGAATTCTTTGTGAAACAGGGGCCTAACTTCAGGTGCCTTTCTTCTGGAAATGAAGGAGCTCAGCTGCACCACATGATTAGTTTTTTAAGCAAATAACTTTTTGGCTATCAATGGAGGGAGCCCAGGAGGAATGACCTGCAGGTGTGGAGGAAAATTTAACTTCCCAACCATGCAGTACTAATTCTTTGTTCTGCTGATGCAGGATTAGAGCTCAATGGGAAAGAAAAAGATCAATGACATTTAAGGCTTTGTCTGTACCGGGGTAGGATTTTTATGTTCTCAGCACCCATAACTGGGACCAGATTTTTCAGTACTACTCAGCTTCCACTAGGTGCTTAAGTATGTAATTGACATTAAAAACACCAAATATGGGGAACTCCTGAAAATCTATCCACTTATTTGCATACCTAAATTCTCTTTTCAGAAATATAACTCTATGTTTTTGTCACACACCCCGAAACAGCACATAAAACGTGTAGTGTGGGTGATGCTTCTGTGAACCTAAGCTAGTTGCAACTAAGGGTGTCTGGTCACTGTGTGGAAATTCCGTTAGCAAAAATCTCAAAGTAGACCCAACCTAGAGGTAAGCAAACTGTTTAGGAGAGAATTAGAAATTATTCAAACTGTTTCTCAAGACTCTATGGAAACTTGAAACTTAAACCACAACACTATTTGAAGTTTAAAGCATTCTTTTATTAGTAATTCATATTTCTCATTTCTGGAATTTGGATAGATCTGAATAGATGGTTTTAAACACGAAGATTTTATCCCCTAATTTTTTTATTGTCGAAGCAGCAAAGTAANGCTCTCAGCCGCTCCCCATAAGAGAGATGCTCCAGTCCCCCCATCATCTTTGCTGCCCTCCATTGGACTGTCTCCAGTATATTTGTAATATTTGAAGGAGATTAATTTAATGGATCATAACTTAGAAGATGGTCCCATTAATCTAATTCTTAAATTAAAAAACCGCATTATGCAGGCAAATTTGAACCAGTTGACAATATTATAGTCATTTCTGGTCTCCAGGTTTTTGAACATCCTTAGATTTCTTCTGGAGCCAAGTCGATGCTGTAGAATTTTGCCCTCCAGCAGCCTCTCTCTGGGTGCTGAAGAGGTGGGACTTCACCGAAAGCATTGCTGACATGACACCCAGATCTGCTGATGAGACTGCTTTACAAATATTGCTTGTTTTGCATGAGTGGGAGAGGTCCTAGTACTGCAGTTATACAGTTAGCTTTGCTAATGTAGCTGAGAGCCCGTGAAGAATACTTAGTCATGTTGATAAACAAGTACAATGGTCACAAATGCGGTGGAAACACAACCTGGCTGGGCGGTGCAATTAAATTGACTATAAGATTGCTTATGTGATTCCTCATGTGATGAAGGTCAGTTTATTTTGAGTTTTATATTCTGCTGAAAAAGTCTGTTAGCTAAGATTCCACTTTGAGGGGCTTAGAAGTTGTGGGGATTTTTGGTTTTTTGTTTTGTCGTGTTTTGAAGATATAATGAGGACTTTGCACTGGAAGCCTGCAGCAATCCTGTTACGCTGTGATTAATGTCGCTGTATAATTCCGACAAGTTGAAGCCCTCCCAGGGTGCTCATTCATCATGGATCTCTCTATAGCTCTTATTTATTTATTGAACAACATGTAAGCACAGTTCCCTTTTTTGTTTAATGTATCAGCATTTCAGTGTATGTGGACTTCAAGGTTTCAGTTTTGTTGACAATAATGAGATCATCCAGACAATTATTGTTTGATTTTCACTTCACTAGTGAGGAAGATTAAAGAAAAGTTAAGGAG
>VZSC01006298.1:55769-174190 GCA_013398225.1 Steatornis caripensis | reverse complement strand
TCGCTTTGGTCAGAAATAAAAACTGTCTACAACTCTTAGGAAAGGTCTGTAAAAGTACTTGCATTTACCAGCTATATGTGTATANTTCTGGTCTCCAGGTTTTTGAACATCCTTAGATTTCTTCTGGAGCCAAGTCGATGCTGTAGAATTTTGCCCTCCAGCAGCCTCTCTCTGGGTGCTGAAGAGGTGGGACTTCACCGAAAGCATTGCTGACATGACACCCAGATCTGCTGATGAGACTGCTTTACAAATATTGCTTGTTTTGCATGAGTGGGAGAGGTCCTAGTACTGCAGTTATACAGTTAGCTTTGCTAATGTAGCTGAGAGCCCGTGAAGAATACTTAGTCATGTTGATAAACAAGTACAATGGTCACAAATGCGGTGGAAACACAACCTGGCTGGGCGGTGCAATTAAATTGACTATAAGATTGCTTATGTGATTCTTCATGTGATGAAGGTCAGTTTATTTTGAGTTTTATATTCTGCTGAAAAAGTCTGTTAGCTAAGATTCCACTTTGAGGGGCTTAGAAGTTGTGGGGATTTTTGGTTTTTTGTTTTGTCGTGTTTTGAAGATATAATGAGGACTTTGCACTGGAAGCCTGCAGCAATCCTGTTACGCTGTGATTAATGTCGCTGTATAATTCCGACAAGTTGAAGCCCTCCCAGGGTGCTCATTCATCATGGATCTCTCTATAGCTCTTATTTATTTATTGAACAACATGTAAGCACAGTTCCCTTTTTTGTTTAATGTATCAGCATTTCAGTGTATGTGGACTTCAAGGTTTCAGTTTTGTTGACAATAATGAGATCATCCAGACAATTATTGTTTGATTTTCACTTCACTAGTGAGGAAGATTAAAGAAAAGTTAAGGAGCTTTGTCTGTTTCCTGTTATCCATTTACTGAGGGGAAGAAAAACTAACTGTTTAAAATGTATAAATTATGAGACTTTAGATCACGCTCAAACAGTACGTGAGGAGACTGCATACCATTAGTTCGTAGGAGTTTTGAATGGGTCAAGCTGGCTTTCAGCTTAACTAAACCATGATATGAATCCCCACTCAAACAGCATGTCTGACTTAAGGGCCAACACATACCCTACATGTGTACCATGTTTGTCCAGCTCATACACCATCCAGTTCTTCACAGCGCAAAAATTTGTTGCTTGCACAAGAAGGATCTGTACCTAGCATCAGCATTTTGCTAAGGCATCCTGCAGGTTGTTAAGGTTAAGGTTAAGGAACCTGTTAAGGTTCCCGCAGGCTCCCTGCACTGCCACCTTTCATTTGGACGATAAAATGAATGAGAAATTGAACATGAACTTGTAATAGGATGCCACATGAGGTGTAGTGGCATAGGCCAGGCTGGGAAGAAGGACACTGGTCACACTCTTTAACACAATGGAAACTGCTCGGATACAGCTGTGATGATAGGTGATGTGTAAGAGTCTGAAGAGAAAGTGTTTCTCAATACAGAAATAACACTACACCTACAAGAGAAAGTACTGCTATGGACACTTTAAGATCAGACAAAAAATATCAAGAAGTTGGAGGCAATTCAGAAAAGGGCCACAAACATGATTAAAGGTCACAGAAAGATGATGGCAAGAAAAAATGAAAAGAGCTAGACATGCGTAGCTATATGACGATTAAGAAGGCACGTGGGCATCTACGGCTAATTGAAGGGTATAGATGTAAAGGAAGGAGCATAACTGTCTGGGGTGTTGTGAGGGCCTGTAACTGGGAGTAGTTGAATGAAATTAATCAAACAAAAATTTAGGTTGGGAAATTTCCAAACAGTGGACCATATGTTCCCTTCTGGCATTAAAACGTGCGAAGGGGAACAAAACAATCTGAAAGCCATGTGGCTTTTGAAGTGCAGCTGTTGCTCCACATTCTGTCTCCTGCTCTGTGAAACTAAGGGCCAGAGCCAGGTTTCTCAAGTGCACATACTATCAACACAAGTGTTAGAAAAACCAGGAAATCACTAGTTAAGCTTATCCACCCCTTGAAGTCCCCGTTACAAGTTGTACCTTTGCCTTTCAACCTTGCCCATTTTTACTTCACACGTCTCCTCCCTCTGCCCAAACCTTAACTCCCACTGAGACAGAGAGTTTAAAAATTTATGGTTTTGCTTCGTTGGGAAAGTTGACTGAAGCTTTGAAGTATATGACTAATGTGTGGACAGCCTTTTAGTTCAGGTTATGTTCAAGTGTACACCATGGAAGGATGGATAAAGAAGGGAGTTGTACAGTGTTTAACAGTGTAGCAGTGTTTGATACAGTCCTGATAAATAAGTTTAGTTACTCCTTCTGCTTCAGCAGCTAATGTAAGTGGTAGAAGTTAACACAGCGTATGGAGAACAAAGTTCTTCGTGGCTTCTGGTTAGCAGGTAGGAGCGCTGTACAGAAAGAAATGTATTTTAATACCTTGCTAGGATAAGAACTCAGTACATAATTTCTGGGTTATTTTGGCTGTGTACAATGCAAAGATGTGGGTGACCTCCACAGGGGTTGGTTTTGGTTTGTTTTGGGGTTTTTTTTTGTGTGTGTGGTGTCAGTTTGTTGTTTTGTTGGGTTTGGTTTTTTGGGTTTTTGGTTTTGGGGGTTTTGTTTGTTTGGTTTGGTTTGGTTTATAATTTTAGGAAGAGCACAAGTAATTGTTTTGGCAAACCTAAGAATAATTCTTGGTTTTTGATGGGATTCTCAACCTCACATAGTCCCCGATACCCTTCAGATTGCCCTCCCAAATGCTTCCTAACTTCCCCCTGCTCCACACTCCTCACAGCTGCACTCCAGATTGTCCAGTAAAGAATTACTATGACATGTTTGGGGACTAAATCCAATCATTCATGTATTTCAGCAAGACTATTTGTTTAAATGCGTGTCTCAACATTAATTATACAGTCATTGCCGATTTCTTCTCAATAAAAGCCCACAAAGCAGAATATGTTATACAGTGATGGTATTTTGATTTTTCTGTTTGCATTTTTCTAAGGGAAACACTTTGTCCAAAACAGTTCTGCTGTTTCTAGATTTTAAAGAGACATTGGCCATTGGAAAGTAAGCCAAGGGAGTTTGAAGGAGTTTAGAGTATTCAAAGAAAGGTCCTTTAAAAAAAGAAATGGAATTTACATTTTCCATTAAGACAATTATATTTAGATGACATTTGCTGCTGATATAAAGAGGTAGTTTTTGCCAGCTTACACTGCCCAACAGTTTGGTCTACAGCTGTTCAGGGTAGCCTTCACATCTTTCTGTTAGATTGTAAAAGCTATAGACTGTCTAAGCATTATTGATGATAAATTCTGACAATAGTAATTGCTCTATTTTATTAACATCTAAGAGACTGTCAGCAGCTTGGAGTTTTCTTTTATCAATATATGCAAGTAAATAAGAGCATATTAACAAAAACCTAGCAACAAGTCTTTTTTTTAATGTTCCTTCTTATAGTCTCAAACACCAAACAATAAAAAACACCAGACCTGCACCCAAACTGAATTAAAATTTCAGCAAAAGCACAGAGGCAAGAGAATTCTGAATTAACAGAACCTTTGCCTCCTGCTGTGTATCTAGATGTTGCTGGAGTCGCCTAACCTTGATTGGTGTCGACACCAAAGGCTATATGTTACTGTAGATCAACTGGCACGATTACTGCTGACATCTTTAATCTAGCTTTTCAAGCAGAAAAAGATATAGCGGTCGAGTGTTCAGAAGCAGGAGCTAGACAAATTCAGAACTGAAGTAGTGTGCCCGTTTTTAACAGGAAGAGTAAATTAACCACTGGAACAATTTACCTAGGCACACATTGGTTTCTCCTTCACTTGAAGTCTTTGTGTTAAGACTGCGTATCTTTTTAAAAGAGGTGCCGTAGATCAAACAAAAATAATAGGTTTGATACATAAATTAATGGTTGAGGTTCGTTCGCCTGTGTAACCCAGGAGATCCAATACAATGGTCATAACAGCCTATTTTGGTTGCAACATCTAGAGATTCAGTGAGTGAATTATGTATTCAGCAAAATAGTTATAGACAAATAGATACTGAGACATTTGGCTTTCATGTATTTACTATTTATGTGAGAAACGCTTATCTTCAACATTTTCTGTGAAGAAAACAGTGACTAGATTTTAAAAAGTAAGACTTACAGGCAATTTAACAGACATGCTGCTTAACCTACTTTATTTCAGTAAATAGAAAGATTTCATGATTATGTTACCATGTGAAGTTTTTTCAAACAAAAAAAATGAGCTCACAATTGTAATAATTCCTATTACATTGTCAAGATTTTGTAAGTTCTAAAAGCTGCCTTAAAACGTGTTCACACGCATAGTGAGGTATTTCATTTCCCATTTCACCAGGACAAATGAACAGAGAGATGTGATTAATCTCCAGACAAAGAATTTGAACAGAGCGTGTATACTGAGTGTGTGGGATTTTTGTTTTGGTTTATTTTATTTTGTTTTTAGTAATAAATGCAATGACCTCAGTCAATTTGTTTAACAAAGCAGACTGGGACCTTAATAGGTTTCAGAGATGACTTTTTAATTCATTGCAGTTCTTAAGCTATTGCAAGCAGAAAATGAATAAATTATGTCTTTTAAAAACAATAACAACAAACTCATGTCTAATGACTTCATGGAATGATTTCAAAGTAACATTGCCCCTGGTGGAAAAATAGGAGCCGCCTGCTTTCCAAATGGGCTGCACCTGTGCAGCTCTCACAGAGGTTAAAAACATATCAAAGAGTTTCATCCGTGCAGGGCCGTCTGAGATGTGCTAAATGGATTCAGAAGTTGGAGGAGGACCAGTATGCCTGGCATCATGTGCTGTGTTACTGTTGGTCCTTGTTTCCCGTTAATTGTCACACTGCCAGAGAAAGACCTTTTTTCCGGTCTCATATAAAAAAAAAAAAAAGACTCAGCCTGCAGGCGTGGGATCTGAATCTGATGCCTTTTCTTGATGCAGAGATGTAGTCATCTGGTTTTAGTGCTCAACATCTAATAGCTGGCATATGGACAGAGCACACTGTTCTGTGCAGCTCCCCTTGCTTCTCATAATCAGCAATTGAGATCCATTATTTCAGCAGGTGTGCTAATATCTACCAGCATGGCTGCCTTGCTGTGAGAAACTGAAGATGTGTGGCTGTGGCCTCTCACATTAAAATGTTAGTAAAATTATTATTGCACAGAATGGGTTACATTCGCATTCTAGAAAGTGGCCAGTGTCCTTGGGGAAACACGTAAGTAAAAATCTCTGGTGTCTAGTGCCGTAAAACTAACTGAAGAATGATAAAATGAATTGTAAACCCCAAATTATTTAAGTACTACACATGAACGTGCTCTTAAGGACGTATTTGTCTTCAGGAATGCAGTTGGATGCTGAATGCGTGTGGCTTTTTCCTAGGTTTGTACTTCCTATCGTTATCCCATGTGCTCAAATTAACATAATTGGTAGAAACCAGATATTAGAAATTTTAGTATTGGCCAGGTTTGGTTGGATTTCTCTTGCAAAATACATTCAATAAAGGGAAGCTGATGTACAGCTCCCGTCGTGCTCCACCTCTACCATTAACAGCAAAGTTTGAGTAAGATGTGTCAGTAACAAGCTGTTGGAACTAAAAGATGGTGGCAGCAGCAGGAGGCTGGTAACACCCCATGACGTAGCTATTCTGAAAGTGCACATCTCTTTAAAGATGTGTTTAAATTTTGGAGTAGTTCCTTCCCCTACAAACAAGAAACTCCAGTAGCACATTTAGCACCGTCGCCCTCACCAGCTGCCATATTTTTAAGAAGAAAATCAAAAGAAGTGTTTATCTTTGTACATCTGTTTCCATGTTCCAAAATTATCTATCACATGATATACAGGGAGGCTGAGTTAGTAATGCCTGTAGAAACTTTAATGTTTGTACTTGTATTTATTTATTTTTAGACAGGCCTACTCTTGTTTCATTCTTTGCAATTCGCTTCATTTCAAGAGGCGGAGCCATTCAGTTGTCTAGTTACAGGAGAATTACAAGTCAATTTTATGACAACGTTGGCATATAACACTCCCGGCTAGGAGCATGGTCTTGAGATCATTTATTCCCTGGAATATGAGGGCTGTGTATGAGAATAAGTCTCTGCAGGATAAGGCTACATTCTTGCAAGCTTAATGAGACTGAGGGAGTTGAAAGAATGGAGAGCTACCATTTAGCCAAGGCTTGCTTTGAATGGACACATTTTTCTGCAGTGCTGCTTAAATCTGTGCTGTCTGAATTGCAGTGGCAATAGTGCGTGGCTCGGAAAGACAAAGAGCTAGACCCCGATGTCGCTAAGCCTGGAAAGTCCAACAGAAATCAAGGGACATTAAACATTTCATTCATTCCAAATGAATAATCTTGAGCTCAACGTCAACATTTTCTGTATGTAAATGAATACTGATTAGATGTAGCAACAAGATAGCAATCCTAGTAGTGCAGAAATCACAGTTATCCTCTTCATTTTTTTCAGAGATCAGTGCTGACACACTATGGCGAACGTTAGAGCACATCCATGACTTCCTCATGCTAGCTGCCAGCCACGGACGGCACTGAGCGCCTGTGAGTGCCTAGAGGCTGCTGTGTACACTCCCCAGCTGCCTGATGGCAGGAGCTCTGCAGTCACAAGCTCCAGAAAAAGCACGGGGTGATTGTACAAATAATCAGATTTGACTATTACTTTTTCTCTGCCTTCTGAGTTTTTTAACTATAAAGGAAACCACCATTAACTAAATATCCCCACCAGGATGCCTCTCAGTGGGGTGATTTCAACTAGGAAGTTCACCATGGTTGCTGTGTACTCACTGAATTTAAGTCTCCAATGCAATGTAGATGTCATTGTCTCTAACTCTTCTTTCTGTCTTATGAGGCCTTTCACTACTCCAGACATCTTTCCTCAAAGTTTGCCTACTTCTCTTTCATGCCTATGTTCTTACAGACAATTCTCTTCCCCTCTTTCCTTTTCATAAAGTTTCAGTGTGTGACAGGAGGCAGGGTGAACAGTGTTGTAGCTCACAAGGTGGAAGCATGGAGCCATACGGAGTGAAAGTAGCTGAGCTTCAAGCTGTGAAAGATGTGGTGGAAGCTGTGTCTTTATTAGAGGCAGAATATTTTTCACGTGCAAGTAAACACTATTGATAGCTGAGGAATTTTTGTCCCAAATCTATAGAGGAAAAAATCTTTTAGCATATCTTTTCTAAGTGGAAGAGAAGTCACAATGCATTCAAATTTGTATGTGTATATATGGAGAAATTTTTAAGCATCACTTTAGGTCGTGAAACTGGAATTGAAACGATGAAAGCTGTTTAAGCTTTTGCAGTTTCTTGAGACCTCAGTGGATATACACTGGTCATGCTCAGAAAGTATTTTCCTGTCTTTTATTATCTAATGAACTCTCCTTTCCCATAGACTGTTACCTTGTTACTAAAAAGAAAGCAAATCAACTGTTTAAAATGTATGAACTATAAGACTCTATGTTACATCCAGACAATACATGAGGACTCCGTGTGCCATTAGGAGTTCTGAATAAGCTAAACTGGTGTGTGCACTTGATTTGGCACTGAGTCAGCCCCCTGCTTAGAGTACGATTCGATGGTCAAGATGCATCTTAGTATGCTGTGTTGGAGGTGTTTGTCCAGTCCACGGGCTGTGACATTCATTACAGTGTCACTTTTCTTCTCAAAAAGGATTTGTAGAAAGGATTTGTTTATAACTTTAGTGTCTTGCTAAGGTCACAATTTAAGTCTTTGGAGTAGGGGGAGGTGTTTCAATTAAAAAGCAACTGCTTGTGCAAGCAGAAAGGTTTTTCTAAAAGAGACGTATGCTTACTAAAAAAGTCAGTCAAATCAACCAGAAATAAAGTAGAAAAATCTTTCCTGTTTTGAGTGCAACTCAGATTTTGATGTTTGCCTAGAAACAACTCTAGACAACACCTGGTTTTCATTTACCAGCACCTGGTCAGCAAGACTTTGAAAACTGTTGCTACCTCTGTCTGTCTCTGTATATATTGCCCTGAATGTATTTCATAGTATTCTGAATACAGGCCTGTGTTTTAGCCCAACGCTGCTTTGTATCAATACACATGATTGTCGTGCTTTAATGTTCTACCTATACTACGTGAAGGTATATGATATAACACCTTTGTGGAATCCGCCCTGAAACGTCAGCATTCCTCATAGAAGAGATGGGATTTTTAAGTCTCCAGGACAGTACATTTCAAAACAACTGAGCTTGCATGGCCTATAGTTTTCTCCTCCACTGGAGAAATATCCTGTACGAAGGAATTTGAGAAGGGGGGTGTAATATGTCTTCTGCAAAGGGATTTTTTTCAGTTTCTAAATCTGCTGCAGCTCAGACAGACACCCAGTTAACTACTAGCCATTTGTCTAATCTGCAAAACTCTGCACATTAAAAAAGTGCCACCAGTGATAGAGCAGACAAAGTGACTGAGCTAGAAATCCCATTCCTGAACAGCTTACTCCATTTGTTAGACTTATTTTTTTTAATGGAAATGTGTTGAAAAATTTGCCTTTATAAGGCAAGCTGGTACAGTGTAAACGCAATCTGCTGGACAAATTCACATTCAGCTATGTTTATTGGTATTTGGAGAAGGTTGTGTAGTAAACTCGTTCATTGCTCTGCTTTGCTTTTATCTTTGGTTGTAGGGATGTGAAATTTCAGGCTCCTCCACAAAGCCAGACAGTATAGAGAAGAGACTGTTTTTCGGAGAAATTTAGGGGGAAAAAAAGAGCTAAAATAGCTATATGAAACACTTTTCCCTTATTTTAATAGTGTTTATTAACTAATGTTGTCATAGTGTAGTCATGTACTATCTAGTTGTCGATGACTTGTGAAAAATATGTGCTTGGTGATGCTTCCTCTAGGCATTTCTGTATAGATGAGGTTCATTTCACATGAAGACCTGCCTACTTTTTATCATTTGTTCTTGCCCTTTACAGTAAGCCTGCCACTAGACATGCAGAGATATGTACAGAATATTTGCACTATATTTGAACTCTGACTTGGGTGTTTAGAGACTAACTTAAGCTTTGTTCTTCGCACTTCTTACAGAGCTTAAACTACAGTATGTGATATTTTGAATATGGTCCCTGAGCCAAGTTGTTTCCTCCCTAGAACATGCGTTAGGCATCAGCTCTCGCCCGTCATTTGCTAGGGTTGATAATGTGCCAAGTCTTGAAGTCTTGACTCGGTTCTTACTCTGACAAGACTCCCATGGAAATCAATGGAAGTTTTGCTCGATTAAATACTTCTGGATTCCTCTCCAAAACACTTGGCTTATTTATGTCAGGCACGTTTGGAAAAATCCAACATTTTAGCCCCTGTAAAGTAGGATTATCAAAATCTTAACTGATGGAGGACATTCTGAAGGCAAAATACTCGGGGGCCTGCTTGCTGACAGTGAAACACTGCCTATGTTTGAAAATCAAATCAAACCCAAGGGCTGCGGGACAATATATCATCTAAAAAGCAGTGAAACTTACCTGGCAGTACCCACATATGGACAACATAAGATGGCAGTGTCTTCTTCCGCTGTAAGGTGATCGATCGATGACTTAGGTTATTCAGAGTGGCTGTGAAACTAAACAATAGGCCGTGAGGAATTATATATAAAATTTTTATCCTGTTTGTGAAAATCAAAGAAACTAAGCGTGCAATAGGTTCAAACAGAAAGAGGTGCTGTAGTTTAGTAAACATTTCATTGCAATCAATTTCAATGAATACCACAAAAACACTTCAGGATGAACGTAATCACCAGAAATAAACAGAGATTAACTTTAATGATCACCTTCTAATGTATTAGTATCATCCAACTCTTATTTCATAAACATGCTTAGGTTTTCATGAAACTTGGCATGCTTTATGTCATACAATACATGTTGCTTTGAAAACTATGGAATTTGCATCTGGAAAAAGAAGCCGTTTGGGGGGTGTAGGAAAAACTAACGTCTATACATTCTCCAGCATTCTGCCATGGAGTAAATCTAGTTACTGTGAGACACGGGCAACTTTCATTTCTTGGTGAAAGCCAAGAAGTGAAACACAGTTTTCAGACAGAGTAAGAAGTAACATCACATGAGCTAAAATTAAATGTAATTTTTTAGTTATTCTACTAAGTCTGTGCCACGCTGTGGAGCATGAGAATTCTGTTCTGTACCTCTCAGTCCTGGTGGTACGAGTGTCCTGTTCAGGCCCTGGTCAGTTCCTTAGGGTGATGTGCATCTTTGCTGCGTCTTCGTTTGGAGCCAGAGTACATCCTTGTGAGGTATGTGTACTGGTCCCACTGTAGAGTACGCTTGTCCTGCAGTGTAGACGCAGCTTATTTACCATACCTCGGACTATGCGAACGAAGGTCAGATCGTGATTCTTTCCATTGCCTGGAGAGATGTGTCAAAGGAGTAGGGCCTTGGCTTCTGGAAAGAAAGCATATCGTATTTCTCTCCAAAGTCTTTCTCCAGCTGTCCAGGAACTGCACAATGAGATTGTGGGATTATGTCTACACTGTGAGATGAAGAGTTGTTAAAGCCTACCGAACCCTGTGACTCACGCTTTCTTTCCCAATGACTATTAGCCCAGCTGCAGTTTTGACTTAAAGCATTCACCCATTCAGGAAGAATTGGCTTGAGTTATCTCTTGGCAGACTATTTTGTAGCGTGCGTGGTTTGCTTGTGTCTGGTCCATCCAGACTTACGAACAATAGCTTAGGCCCATGCTAAAATACCAGGCATGCTTCAGCAGCTATGAGCACTGTTTCCTGCTCTGATACCTGCCTGTTATTTTCCTTTCTTTTACTATCAAGCAAAGCTTATGATCTTAGAACGTATTTACTATTGCTGTGTAACCTGCCCAGACAGTACCTTTTTCCTGTACTTTTTTTTCCTCCAAAAAGTACAGAGTTTGTGCTGAGACACACTCTTAACATGGTCATGAGGTTTTCACTATGAACTGCGGGCAGGCCAAGCACTGAAAATGCACGTTAAAAAGTCAACAAAGCTGTCTTTGTGGCCATACACTGTGACAGACCGTATGAAGGGTAAAGGCAAAAAAAGCCGTTGAGGGGGAATTCTTTAGGATGGGAGCTGCTGAGTTCGAGATGCAACAGAGCTAGGCAAGAGCCCAACTTGCTCTCTGCAAAACGTTGTTCCCTGTCCCTACAAGAGCAAGCTGGAAGGAAAACTGCCTCCAGTCACCTCACAGCTGTGTTTGGAACCAGATTGCACTGCAAGTTTTGAATGCTTCTTGCTTTAGTTCCCGTATGGTCAATTAGCAAGGGGAAGATATATGTCAGAAGGACAGATGCAACAGTAATGACAACTAAATCTAGGGAGTCGTAATCTGGTCAGCTGCTCTCCAGACTCTTAGCTCTTATGTACAGAGTAGTCGTAAGGCCACTAAAAACATAAGCATGATTGCACCATGAAGTATGAACAAAGTTGCCTTCTTTGAAGCAGGGTGACATATTTTAAAGGTTTGGGGTTTTTTTTTCCACCAGTTGATTTGTCTTTCTACTTTCCTATCTAATACCTCTGGGAATCCCCCTGCTTCCACAGGGCCTGTGGATGCTCCTCACAGGCTAGCATCACTCCCTGCTAAACCAGAAAAAGTTAAAAAAGCTTTATGCTACTTCCATTCTCTGAATCTCTTGAAGTGAGTCTGTTTTATCTTCTCTGCCTTTCAGTTTGTATGATCTTTTGGCAGGAGCTGTTGGCCTGATTCTGATCTTATTTGAAGCGTGTAAATCAGAACAAAGCTCCGTGCCTTTGAGTGNTCTCTGAATCTCTTGAAGTGAGTCTGTTTTATCTTCTCTGCCTTTCAGTTTGTATGATCTTTTGGCAGGAGCTGTTGGCCTGATTCTGATCTTATTTGAAGCATGTAAATCAGAACAAAGCTCTGTGCCTTTGAGTGAGATATGGGAGCAAACACTCTGGCACGGGGTATGGCATTATGTACTGCCGAGAATTCCATTCGGATTCGCAGCAAAAGGGAATTCTTAACCAGGTTCAGTTTATACAAAGGGCAGTTTGCTACTACAAAGGGAGTCAAATAAATAGAATGACTCAAGACTGAAACAGAAGTGGAGGCAGGCATCACGGTAGTGAGTTTTAAAGGCATTTATTGGAAAGTCTATAGAAAGAGGAGAAAGTGAAAAAGAGGATGTGAGTCAGTTCAGCACAGGCGTGAACAGTCAGTAGAGATGCATTTTTCTGGAACATCCTAAGCTGATAAGACACCTGGCATTTTGACCAAAATCCAATGGTTATTCTTTCATTGGCTAGTATGACTACACTTAAACTGTCTAGAAGGGATGAAGGCATGGTAGCATCAGATCGAATGGAGAGCAGCCGTGGTAGTTAAACACAGTATAAGAAAAAGCATAATTTTAAAGAGTGATTTTCTGTTTTAAGGTTTAGTGTTCTGGCCAGCAGTGATTTTGGCAGGAATATAGAAGAAAATGTGCAACATTTTAAAGTGACTAGCGGTAGCACGACAGTAATTAATTTTTAGTTTTAGAGTGACACAGCTATGTTACTCCTGATAACATCTTTGCAATTTGCCTTTGATCTTAAAAGTTGTCTTTTAGGGAAAAAAAAAATCTCTATTTCCAAGTTTCTTTCTTTGCATTTTTGCAGCCAATACCTATGTACACATACAGATTTACCAGCCAATCTAGAATACATTATGATAGCTATATTGCTCTAAGTCCTGGGTGAACTGACCTATTTTGGAGTGTCTTCACATGAGAAATTACCCCACTAGAAGTCTAGTGGAAAAACTTCACTGGGATAATTCTGATGGCAAACTTTATTATGCAGAGAAATTCTCAAAGGATACTAACATTTGCTATCTCAACAGTTTCTCTGCACTAGAAAGTTTGAAAACATCCTCAAGATCCATTGCCACTGAAGTTGCATAACAGTGCTAGCACCTTAGTCTCTCTGGCTTCCAATACAACATTGCTAAAACTGGGAGAGCTCGGTTTGTTTCACACGTGAAGGAAGCACTTTTTCAGAATTTATAATTCAACTACAGCACTTACCACCACAGAATTCTGTGGAAACAAAATAGATTCCAGAAAGGATTAAACCTATGTCTAATTAAGCACCACTACTGGGTTGCAGACCAAGGAATTCCTAAATTTCCACTTGTTGGAATGAGGAAGGATGATGGAGATAGACCTGTGCGTGCCTTGTTCTTCCCTTCATAGCTTGTACTGCTAAGAAACATGATACTGAATCATTAGCTTGACAAAATGTTGCAGATCCTACACTTTGAGAACTCATCAGACTCTTCCGGGAGATGCACAGTGAAAGGTTGACAAACAGCAGTCATGGGCTGCACCCAGGGAAATTCTGAACAGGTATAATGGTAAAAAAGTTTACAGGGGTTTGGACTAGGTAACCTTCAGAGTCTCTTCCCATCTAGACTATTAAATAATCATGTGATTATCAAATTGGAAGGAACTTGGCAGTATGTCCAAATCACTGCTATTGCAGGAAATTTCCCCTTTCTGTCTCTTCATCCTCTTTCACAGGTTGATCAAATTCCCTCTTCAAAATAGTTGGTAGGGTCAGTGGGAAAAAAATATCGAGAGAGTTTTCCAGCTTCAGCTTCTGGGCGAACTGCTCTTCCTCTTCCCGGTTAGGTCTTTGTAATTTGAATGGCAGTTACATCTCATTGTTTTCCTCTTCACATAGGGCTATGGAGCAGACACCATCAGTCTAGAACTAGTGTACTTTGACCCACAGAGCTGGGGGTTCCCTGACTGAGGAGATCTCTCTCTTCCCTCCAGTAACTTTAGAGTAATAAGACAGTGTGTCAACCGAGATTTCCGAGCGCTTCTATTTGCCAAAATTAGACTTCAGTAAGCCTACCAGAAAGAGATTAGGACCTTTTCATTAGTTTCCTTGCTTTGTCTTTTCGTAAGTATTGAAACTAAATTCCTTTTCTATTTGTTATGCCTTCTGTTCCCAGCCTATCGAACAGGATCCGGTCCTGCCGGCAAATCCCCTGTCAGAGCACTCACTCTTACCGCGTCAGACAGCTGGATGAGCTCTGCTCTGCTTTGCTGATAGAGAAGCCCTAAGCTACTCATGGCTCTGCCAAAGTGCAAACACCAGATTATGTGCTTCTCCATGGGGAAAAAAAAAAATCAAGAAAACGGTAAATTTTTCGTTCTTAGTCAAACCTGCACTTTGGTTAGCAGACCCAAAATGTTATATGTGTCATATATATCTCATGCATTTTCAGTATTTCCCCACACTTTTCAAGAATAACTTACACTCATTAGTTTCCTTAGTATTGTTTATTCCTGTCATACTTTAATTCAGAATTTTTTTTCAAATTGCCATTATTCCAGCACGTGCAATGTAGGTGTATTATAGAGATGTTCACTTGAAAGGAATATTTAATTTAAATACAATTTAAATGTTAGAAATCTTTTTCTTTTGCCTGGCTCGTGACCTTATTGTAGTTCACAAAATATAGAAATCTATTCGTAGTACTGTAGTTCATAAAGTTTTTATCTTGAAAGTCTTTTGAAGTACAGATCTTGGATCTGTACTTCAAGCCACAAGAGCAATACCATCAATCTCAACTTTTTACATCTGCCCGATCCTCTTCTTACTGATTTCTCATTGATTTAATACTCTTCCAGATGAGCAATTGATCCCCTTGTCTAGTCTCTCACTTCCTGAGTGAAAAGAAGTGATCCTAATAACGTCCACCTTGCCTGCAGCCCAGCCGTGACAGAGCTCCCTGCCCATTGCGCTCAGCATTTCTCTCTCACAGCAATTTGCCTTCACAGGATTTTGTTTCATAACCAAGTTTGGCTGCAAGAGAACAGACTGTGGCTCTCCCCTGTGGGTATGGAGCCACTGTTTTTGGTGTGATTTGTTGTTTGGGGTTTTTTTTGTGTGTGTCGGTGTTCTACATATCTGGCCTCGTCAACTATGTTTACTCTAGAGTAGGAAACGAGAAGCTGGTCAAAAAAATGCCATGGAGCTGAGCAGCTGCTGAACTGCTGCTTGTATCATTCTTTAACTGGGTTATCAGTTCGCGTTCAGAGAGCTGAAACCTGATATTTCTGCATTAAATGCATAAGGAGACCTTTTGATTTGACGCGTATGTTCTCCATATCTAACTATTGCTTTGTGATATTTCTCTTGAGATTTCAAAAGGAAGATTAAATTTGAGACTTATTTTATAGATGGCTTTATGCTTGCTCTACTCACTCACTGCGTGATGGGCCTTTCCTGTACCAGCAGAGTTCTGAGCTCTTTCACATCCCAGGACTCCAGTTTTCACTGTTCTGACCTCACTGTCAGAGTGTACTAGCATTTCTGCCTTCTTTGGCTTTTTGAAGTATAAAAGTTGGTAACCCAGAGTTGGCTCCCAGAGAGTGTAGGACATCAGAATGAAAAAATACTGCTCAAAAAATATCATCTTAATGTTGTGTCCTAGTGTTAAAATTCATGTAAGTAGCTGTCAGTGTATGCAGACCAGAAGCTAAAGCTGTTTGTGTGCTGTGTAACATAGCAGGGGAGCCTTTTAATTTACTGAGTGGCTTTGTCTAGATCCATAGCTGCTTCTTTGCGTGCTTAATGTTATCTTTACAGTTCTAAGAACAGATAAGCTGTCCTGACCCTCAGCAGGATCATCAGATAGATCTTCTTAACAGCTATTATACTGATTATTTTTTTAATAGAAAATGAATTCTCAATTCCACATTAACATTGGCGTTGTTTTCAACATACAAACACCCTCAGAAGAGCCTTCAGAGTGAGTAGAGCTATTTTCCCATTTCATTATCTTTATATCAACAAATATAATCTGGCAATGAGTTTATCTGCTCTGATCATCATCTCAACATCAGTTATTATCCCCCCATAGTCACAGGCTATCACTGGCTGGCTACGCTAGAGACTCATCTAGAGTATTAATGCTGTGTGGTTATCAAGGTTTTGCATACTTGCTAGATTGCTTTCAAGCTTGATAAGTGTCCAGCAATGATACCTGGGTAATTTGTGGTTTTATGAAAACATCTAGATAGTTAATACTTCAGTTAAGCGTGGCTAACTTATTTCCAAGCACCCATTTAGTGACCTACTTGAGGAATCAATCCTCTTATAAATTGTAGATCTATTTCTGTTACGAGAAGCATTTGCTATCTGATCATGAGCTAATATTTTCTGTTTGTTCAATAGCCCTACTTTTACATGTGACTCTACTGATAAATACCTGGATTCCAACCAACGTTACTGCTGTGACGCTGCTAATATGGTTCATCCCATGCATGTTATACCTGAACCCAGTGTAGTATCTTCAACCTAATGCATTCTAAGCTCTGAACTGACTTAGAGAACTTTAACAATCTCTTTCACGTAACTTCAGCATTTGTTTAGACCTTTTTCCTGAATAATACTGTAACACAGTCAATTGAGATGATCTTACAACACAGTTCTTCTGTGCAGGCAACTGTTCCTTACCATTTATCTCCAACTGGCTCTCCTTTTCTTTCCATCATGCTCTATGGCAAGACGAGCTCATGCTTCATATTTTGTTAGCTGAGGCTATTTGAAATAATATCTAGGCTTTGTTAGGATTCATAGATCTTAATGCATTTGAGGAATATAGTAAATGTAGGCAGGACAAGATGGCATTGTGGCATTTTGCGTGAATACTGTGAGCTGTGTTAGAAGGGTGTGGGAGGTCCTAATTATGCTTAGCATGTGGTGGGTTTTGCTGTGATGAAAACAGGACCTACAGAATTGAATCTCTGTGAATCACTGTTGTCATTTCACATGCCTAAAACTTTTGGGAAGGCTTTGAAAATAAGAAGGAAATGGACGTGACTTGATGGAAAAGCAGATACTGGGAGGTGTTAGCCTGTAGGGCACTTGATAAAGGCCCTGTTTTGTAGCAACTTTCTGATGTCAGAGCTGTGTGAACGCATGTCTCAAAGACATAAAAGTGTTCAAGTGTCCTAGAAGTGTTTGTCCCAGATCTGGGACTAGCAAATCAGGGGCACTTCCACTCTACTCTGTTTGGAAGTTAGAAGTTCAGAATTGAAATCTGTTTTTCCTTCTCCTTTTTGAAAGGAGACCATGCCTTATTTTTGCTGCAGGTCTGGCTTTGTTTAGCAGTCACGTAATAGGATGAACAAACAGCTTCGAAAGAGACACAATGAAATGTTCATTGTTGGTCGTTTAGAAAAACTGATAATCAGGGTGTTTAGTAAGACGAAAGACTTCATCATCTAAGCTAAAACACAATATAGATGTTTGTCAGCTTGCCAGCTTCAGCAGTCTCTAACAGCAACAGCTTTAACCAGAGTATTTCAGTCTCTTCAAAGGCCAGTAGTAACTCATACATAGTTCCATATCCTGCACCTTTTTTTTCTATTTGAAATACCGGGATTTCCTTCTGTGATGGAAAAAGCATTAGCCATGACTATCTGAAGATGTACTGCATATTGGAATAGAGTGCTTCATTTACCAGATGATTTCACTGTGGCATACCTTAGGTAAGTATTTCAGCACTCCGTAGGCTGTTCTTGAAAGAAGAAATCCATTGTTCCAGTCAGTGAAATGGGAACATTTTGAGATGTGTAAATTCTGGGTGTAGTCATGCGTTTTGATGAGCCAATTCTTTCAGGTATATTTACCCTAGGTATTAATAGGAGTTAACAGAGGCACAAGGATCCATCTGGTTTTTGTCTTGCGTAGTTTTGTTTGGATGACTTTACCAGGTAAGTGCTCTGGTTGGGATAGCATTTGCTGTTAATTTCTCAACCTAGTGATAAGCATTATTACCTAGACAAAGCATTATTACCGTCCTTATATGTGAGGCTGTTTGTGGTTTAAATCTATAAAGCTATGACAGCAATGCATGGTTTGTCCAGATCATAAATTTGCTTTCCTGAAAATCCAAGTAGAAATGCCCTAGTGATCTAAAATCTGTTGCCAGGAGGTACAGTACTATGGAACATAAACATTACCTCTACTAAAGCACCACTCTTAGTTCTCTTGCATGCTCGCCCTCCATCACTAGACTCTGGGTCCACTCTGTAAAAACTTTGACTCATGGGTAGGCTAGAAAATGAGCTGTCTTTGTGTGTGCTGTGTGCATTTGTGTGTATATCTGTATGGAAGGGATTCATGAACTCTTAAAACTGCCAAACCACAATTTGCTGATCACTAGAATGGTTTCTCTTTCTCCTCCAACCTATGCTGAAGTTTTCGCATACGGGCAAACTCACAAATAAGCCTCCTATAACCTTCAAAGCTCTCTGATCATCTGGGGACTTGGCCAGTTCTTTTTAGGGGCAATTTTTTCATGCTGCCATGTTTAGTGACTTCATTTAACGTTTCAGTTGTTCCCGTTTACTTTTTTTTCTACCTACTGAATTGATTGCTTTTGCTAATTGCACAAAAATATCTCAAAATACCTCAGACTTCCTCTTTCCCGAAATACAGATCGGGCTCTGAGTTGTGCTGCCTCAGCTCGCAGCAATCAGCTGGCATTTTTTTCAGCTCCAGTTGCCTTCCTGTTCAGTGGGCTGATGAAGGGAAAGATTCGAGTTCTACGGGCAAATCTACAGCCTCTTGGAATGACTTTTGCTTCTTTTTTCTCCCCTGATCTTGATTTGCAAGCCCAAATGCATCTGAGTGTGTATAAACTGGTTCATTGCCTGTTTACCCTGGAAGACCTTACGAGTACTTGAATATGCCAAAAATACAAGTTTCTTCAAGTCCTTTGCCAGTTCAAGTGGGGTCTCTTCCTTCCCTCCTGACTTCTGCCTCTTAGTCGTGCTGTGGCCAGCTATGCCCCGGGCTGGCTGGTTGAAGCGTATCAAGGACGGATCCTGGATTGTAATTATTCGGGTTTTGGGAGGGGAAAAAAATTTTGCAGCATCATTGGTGCTAGATCAGACTAGCTGACTGCTAAAACAACTCCTGCCCTTTCTGACCATCTCGTGAGCCATTTGTTTGGGTTTGACATTGAAAAAATGCCAGAGCTTGCACTTTGGTTTAGCAGGAATAGCAACTTGAAATTTCAGTGTTTATACTTCAGATCTCATCGCTAACACCACTAATCCCTTTTTGACCTAAGGGGCTCGCCAATTTTAGCTTGTTTCTGTCGGGAGGAGAAGTTGACTATGGACTGAAGTATTTCTCTGGGACAAATCTGTTCAGTTACAAAGAATATGCGCTGGGGCCTGTTCGCCTGAGCACAGCTGGGATTAACAACAGGACTCAGAGATCCAGGCCTTTGTCCAGCCAGCCCTCTACTCTAACACTCTTTTTCTTAACTCTTCCCAGATCATGTCGCCTCTGCTTTGGATTTCTTTTTGCTGCCTTCATCTGTTCTTTCAGTGCTTCTTTCACATGCTCGAAGACGCAGCACAAAAATTCAGTACAAACCCCTCTGTCACCGCATTTTTTAATTGAACCCCAATTCAATTTCTGCCTGCAAGGATCAGCCCATTCCCAAGTTTTCCCAGGGCTTCTTTTCTTTCAGCTGTCACTTAAACAAAGGAAAACTAATGGAAATTATCTCACATTCAGTAGAATGACTCGTTTGTCCAGTGCCAACCAGAGTATTTTGAAACAAGAATCCTCCACTGATGTTCACTAGAGCAAACAGCTAACAAATGGAGTCGCATTTCTGTGCGCATATCCTGGAAGCTGATGCGTATCTGCAGAAATGTACCCATTCAGGAATTAACTGTGATTTGGGTCTGCTTGTGACAAAAGTTATAGATGAATTTATGGAGGTGGAAGCAGAATGAATGCATCACTTCAGTTCGGAAGAATGGTGCATTACTTGTTCATCTACCCGAGAAAGAACTTACTTCAGAAATGCATGCCTATGAAACTAAGCTGGGAGTGACTTACTCTTAACTGTATGTTTCTTGTCTATCTTTTGGTGTTTGGGGAAGAAGGTGGAGGAGGATGTTCTTAACAGAGAATGTTGTGTCAAAGATAATGTCCTACTTTCTTGCATCAGCTGAATTGCAAGTACAAAGTGAGGATGGCCATTCCATTTTCAGCTGTAATGGATAGCCTCTAGAAAGGGGTGGAAAAGAAAGTTCTGTGACTGGTCAGCCTACAAGTTCTGGTGATCTCTAGCAAACTTACAAACTAATCCAGATGCTCGGTCTCTATCTGTCTTTAATAATAATTTAAAATAATTTGTGATGGTTTAACCTCAGAGAAAATAGCAGATTACACAGAAGTAGTGGCATCAAGAGTTCATGGTAGTATGTTAAGAGGTAATTTTAAAGGTTCTGCTGGGAAGGAAAGAATCTGTAGAGATACAATCAGGAAAGTTTCTATGGCGCAACACAATGCTAACATTTGGGTGGTTATGATCATATTTCATTTGACTTCTCAGTGTGAGCAGTGCTTCTCTTTCCCTCAGCGTTGGGCACTTGCTTATTTCCATGGTCTAGANGCTGGGAAGGAAAGAATCTGTAGAGATACAATCAGGAAAGTTTCTATGGTGCAATACAACGCTAACATTTGGGTGGTTATGATCATATTTCATTTGACTTCTCAGTGTGAGCAGTGCTTCTCTTTCCCTCAGCGTAGGGCACTTACTTATTTCCATGGTCTAGAGCTGGAGCTGGTAACTATCAGGTAACTTCCTTGTGACGGACCAAATGTAGACTGTCTCACATTCAAATATTAGATTCTTATTTACTGTGTCCATTATAAATGCTCTTCCTGGAGAGCTGATAGAAAGGCCAGAGCCCTACTCATGGCAATTTGGAAGCGTTGAGGCTCTTAGTAATTCTTTATTTAAAAAAAGAATACTCTAAAAAGTACAATGAAGGGCTTGACTGTAGAGACAATCAGGCAATGTATTTTTGATCCTCTTAATAAAATCAGTGGAAGCTGAAAAGAGAAAGAATTCTCAGGCAAAATCCCGTCTCTTTCAGTTTTGTGCTGACATTCTTTTCTAAGTTCTTGATCTCTCTATACTATGAACAAAAATTTTCCATTAAAATGTTTGGGTTTTTTACCCAAAAAGAGAATTTTTTTTTTTTACTAAAAAGGTTGAGTAACAAATTTCAGCCAGCATCATTTAGTATTTTACGTACATAGCTGTGACCTAGGATGGTCACGTGTCCAGAATACAAGACATTTCTGATGCAACCCTAGAGTTTTCAAGACCGTTAAATTACTCATAAAAAAAGGAATATTAAATCTTTTTCTCCCAGGTATTTTGTTGCTACTGAAAAATCAAACTGAGAAGCAGCACACACATTACTTGGGAAGGAGGGAATCTTTCAAACAGTGTAAGGTTTTGAACAGGTTCGCCATGTCATACCAAAGAGGTGCTATCTGAAAAGTGCTATGTGCAAAGGAAGAGTTTTTGATGGTTCCTATGACTATTTATTTTTCCCGTGAACTCTTAGTACCATTCGTCACTCAGCGCTGCTTCCCCCGACTCTTATGTTCTTGGTAAACATAAAGCCAGTTGTACTTTCGATAGCAGTATGCTTCTAGCTATCATTGTGTACTAAAAAAATATGTCAAATTGATGGGAGAAAGCTCTTATTTAAATTTAAATTTGTGGAGCACCTATTGAGAACTTGGTCTGCCCGGGAAGACCAAGGCACACAACTTTAAACACATGCTGCTTGGGAAGGCCTTTGAATGAGAATGTTCAGATTCCAAATCATAATGGGTCTCATTGTCTTACACCTTGTCAGTAAAGTGATTTGAATCTACATAAGTAAGTAAAAAACCACAAAGCAAATATGTTCAGGAACACATTCCTGTCATCTGGTATTCATGTGACATGCAAACATCAGAAGTACCTGTCCCCCTGCTCCTCCTGAGAGGCAATTCAGACTTTATCACTATTTCAGACCTTTGTGAAAACAGCCATAAATACATGCATTTGGGTGACAATCATAAATATGTGAAATGTATTGCATACTTTGAAGTCTGTAGAGTTCAGCCCCTGGGGAAAAAAAAAAAAAGTAACATATCAAGAGTTTATAGAAGTGTAGGAGCAAGGGAAAGAATTTGTGCTGAAAGCGAAATCCCCAACTCCGTAGATGTCTGACCTTCTAAAACTAGGGGATTCACTGTAAGTGCTTCATATTCCCTAACACATCCATTCTCATATTAGATGATCACTGTAGCCCTTTGTACCCATTGTGGTGAACTGCCAGAAAAAGGCATAGTTTAGCTGCTCCTCATTAAGAAAAACATCTGAGGAAAATTTCTAAGAACTAGACTTTCAGCTGTGTTTCTTCTACGTTTTCATGTTCTTAAAAAAGAATTTTTATTGCCACCAAAGAATCTTCAGCACAAATATCTTCAGGCTTGAAAGCAAGAATGGAAAGCATTATTTACTGATACTTTGTAAAGTTTTGTGTGAATTTCAGAGCACATTTTACATATAGAGAATGTGCACATCTGCCAGCAGAATAGGAGCTCGTGTCTGAACTGCCAACAGCAATAGACTGCGCATGTATCAGGACGGGTTTGTCAACTGCTCCCTTCTTTTAATTTGCACGGTTAGTGCTGTGAGGTTTATGCAAGGCAGCTCTCAGGGGAGGGGACTGAAAGTTCTTTGAAGTCCTTTGTGGTGGCTGTCTAATCTGGCGAAGAGGATTACTTTCTTTCTGCCAGAAGCACATGACAGTTTGGTAATTAATGAGCATCATAAAGTTCTCTTTTTCTATTAGATACCCATTAGTAAACCTGGGATGGTTGTCATTTTGGACAAAACCATGCATATCCTCATTTTATCCCAACATCAAAGGGGATCTCCTACTGTCTGATGCTGAATGCTCTAATTGTGTTTGCATTTGGTGGAGTTGGTGCAGAATGCATCTGAAACAAGGCTTGGCATAAACTGTAGGTCCTGTGATTGGACACACAGCCTGAGCCTTCGCAGAGCTAACAGCTTAAATGAGTGGTGGGTTTTGCTATTATTTTAAACGTACTGCTCTCTTCCTCTCCTGTCTGTCTGTTTATGCTATTTGTTTTCCTTTGAGGATACCGGAATTAACATACTTTCCACATCCATATCGTGCTGAAAAAAGGAAAGCACTGTGTTGGGCTATTTCCCTTTCCCCTTTTGATATAGTATTACAAAAAGTCTTTCTTTAGGATTTAAGAGCATTTCAGGTACTAAAGCTCTCTTGGGTTGTCTTTTTCACATTATTCTGAGAGTACAGAATGGTTTCCTGCTCTTTATATTTGGCTCTTTTATACTGAAACAGTTGAAAAGTCCTAGTCTGTGGACTTTTTCTTTTTGAGAAAATGTCACCCTTTTTTCCAAAGGGTCCAATTTCTGAATGCGGTGTAGTTTCTTCAACTGCATTTAATCTCCTTTAGAAATAAGAAGAATGGCTAAGCAGCCTGTTTTATATATTCTGAATTTACAATTTTTTTGAAGGTCAGATGCTCATCCTATACTTGAAATCGATGCCAAATATAGACAGGGAAAGAACTCAAGGATACGCAGGCGCTTTTTCTGTAAGCAAGGTTGGACCAGAACGCTCAACTGTAATGAAATGTGATGGCTTCAGAGGGACTGTACAGTCGCAAAGCCAAAAGAGGAATACCCGTGCTTACGATTCCTTTTGGTTTGTTTTCTCTTATATTATTTCATCTTTTTAATAGGATTATGTCTGTCCCCATCGGGTACTACAAATAATACAGAATTCTTGTTCAAGGTGAGGCTGGATGCTGTACATTGTGACTGTTAACTCAGTCGTAGCAAACAAAGTATTATTAGGTTTTGCATCTCACGTGGGGAAAAAGTCCTGGTGTTCTAACAACAACGCAACTGTAAACATCTTCAGTATGAAAATACATAAAATAAAGCCAACTGCCTTTAGCTAGCCAAAATGCTTAGCATGATCAGAGGCACCCTGTAGTATGGTGGAAAGGAAACTGGCAAAAATAAGATGTTCTTCCTTTATAGTAAAACTGGAATAGAGAGAATGAAGTGCTTCTGAAATGAAGGTGTACCTTCCTCACTGACTCACTGGGAAGATCAACTTAGGTAAATAAAGTCACATGAATCAGAACTTGACGTATTTTTTCGAGATGATATCCTAAATGTTTAAAATATGATAAAATAATACATGTAATTATTGTATTTATTATATCTAGGCCCTGGACTTTCAATCATGATTTCTGAGTCGTCTTTGCCCTTAGGAGATGAAAGGGATGAGTAATATCATTGGAGATGCAAAACCACTTGTAAATATAATCCCTGTATTCTCTCATGTTTCAAGTTGGAACTGATCAGAAAGTTTATTGTGGAACAGCTTTTCATTGCAAAATGGCAATCCATATAAATATTTCACTTTTGACAATTTTCTATGTATTAAAAATACTGGCGCAGGATATTTGAATAGACTTGAAACAGAAATTCTTGGTATTTTTGGAATAGAACAATTTTGACCTTGAGAAGTAGCTTTTTAGCCCATTGTTTAAAATTAAGAAGATAAACTGTGCTTTGTAATAGAAAAAGCCTAAAAATCAGAACGATCTGTTTCAATTCAAAAGAACATCTAAAAAATTATGAAAATTTCAAGGGTTTTTTCCTCTTTCAGAATGACCAAAAAAAATACTTGTGCAATTTCCTACAAAGCAGAAAACGTACTTTCTGTACAGCTCTGATCCCAGCTATAAGCTTGACAAAGTCTCGGGTCATTGTAGCGGTTTTGCTACATTTGCTACATTATATTAGCTTGTCATATTTACTTCAAATGAAAACAGGGAATTACATCTAGATTCTTTTAATTGCTAACGTGAAAATTAGGATGGCTGGGCTATTTTGAGGTCCCTGCAAAATCAGTCTCTCCTGCCAGTTAGTACACAAAAGACCATTCCATGCTTAGTTCTGAGATTGGTACATTACATTTGTAGTCGACTCTAGACACAAACTCTAGACATGTTCCACAGGGTAGCCTCTGGCAACCTATACCAGTGTGAGGATGGGGCTGGGAAAGCCAAAGCGCACCTGGAGTTGAATCTGGCAAGGGATGTGAGGGCAACAAGAACGGCTTCTGCAAGTGTATCAGCAGGGAAAACGTGGGTCAGCTGCTGAATAGGGGCAGTGGGCCTGGTGACAGAGGACATGACAGCAGCCAAGGTGTTCAGTGTCCTCGTCGGCTCGGTCTCTACTGGTAAGACCAACCTTCCGCAACCCCAGGTTCCTGAGTCCAGTGAGAAAGTCTGAAGCAATAAAGACTCACCCTCAGTGGAAGAGGGTCAAGTTGGGTACATTTCAGGAAACTGGAGGTATACAAGTCTATGGGAGCTGGTGGGATGCATTCACAAGGGAGCTGGCTGGTATCACAGCAAGGCCACCTTCTGTTATCTTCGAAAGGTCATGGCTGTTGGAGGAGGTTCATGAGGACTGAAATAAAGCAAATGTCACTCCAGTCTTCAAGAAGGGCAAAAAGGAGGATCTGAGAAATTACAGGCCAGTCAACTTCACCTTGGTTCCAGGGAAGGTGATGGAGCAAATAATCCTAATCACGTATGCTAAGGACAGAAGGTGACTGCCAGTAGTCAGCACTGGTTTATGAAGGGGGAAATCATCCCGACAAATCTGGTAGCCTTCCGCAGTGAAAGGTGGATGTTGCTGTGGACATTGTTTATCTTTACTTCTGTAAGACTTTTGATGCTGTCTCACATAACATCCTTGCTGGCGGACTGGTGAAGTACGAGCAAGATGAGTGAGCAGTGAGGTGGACTGAAAACTGGCTGAACTGCTGGGCTCAGAGTCTTCTGATCAGCAGTATGAAGTCCAGCTGGAGGCCAGTCACCAGTGGTGTACTCAAGGAATGAATACAGGAGCCAAATACTGTTTAACATCTTCATTAATGACCAGGGTGAGGCTATGTTATCTTTTAGATTGTTAATCCTGTTTGACCTGCTTGAAGACTGATATATTTAAACTCCTGAACTATTTGCCAGGGTGCCGTAATTTGGAGTATTCATTTCAATTGTGTGAAAGGTTAGCTCTTAAAATATGAGACTTTATAGTGAAGAGAATATAGAATTTATAAACAAAAGTTACATTATCCATCTCATTGGTTTGTGCTACAGAAAAGAATTTGTGGAGAACCATAGGGTATTCAACAATAATCCAACAGCAGGGAAGAGCTGAAGTATATTCTTTTTCCATAGAGATTTGTGCTGATTTGTAGAATTTTAAATCCAGTTTTATTAATGCCTCCCCACTCTCAGTAGGAAATACTCAGAACATATGAGGAAACTGTCTTATGAAACAAGATTTTATTTTAATAATGTGGATATTATTGTACAGCTACTCAGACATAAAGAGAATGAATTGTACCTCATGGGTCTCTTGAAATCAGTATAGAGTCTCCAGACCAGCTCGGTGGCTTAGTTGAACTCAGCACAGGATTTTTCTTCCTCTCCTCCATAGGGACAATACTAATTGAACTTCTTCAGTTGGTCTCAAACACTCATAATCTACTTTATTTCTTGTGGTAGGTAGTTTAAGAATTGCTGTACAGGATGCTGGTCTCTAGCAGTGATCAAAAGCAGATGCCTGGAGAAGAATATAATAATAGGGTTAACGTATCACGATACTTCTAATCATTCATCTCTTCATCTCTAACAAGTTGGGAATTCTTGAGTTTGAGATGGCTTCCATGTATTTAGAAACTGTCAGTGGATTTCCCTTGTGTTGGTTTGTCCAATCTTTCCTTGAGCCTGTGTAAGCTAGGGTACTCCCACCGTTTAGTTGGTTAGGAATAGCAGAGGACTAGAGATGACATACCTGTTCTTTCATGTCTTTTATCTGCAGAAGGTTGATGGGAATGGTTGTTCTGGTCGCTGGACAGTGCTGTTCCTGTCTGCAGAAGAGAGCTGATTAGAGCAGACCCTAAGATCACAGCAGTTAGAAAAGCTTTTATTAATACATTGGGTTTTATGCTATTGAACCTTTCCACGGTGGCATTCTCACTCCTTGCAGAAACAGAAAATACACCTTAAAATGTTTCACAACAGCCACAAGTACACATCAGCATTTGGCTTAACACGTATGTAACTTACACATTGGCTGTCTTCTGCGTGATGACAAAGGTGTGATCTCTCAGGCTTTTGTATATGCTTGCTTAAGCCTTGTTCAGCTTAGTAGCAATTTGTTCTCTCTGATCTCCTAGATGTTTTGCAGTGTGTAGCACACACGATTATTATTTTTGTGTTTGAAAAGAATCGTCTCTCCCTTTGAGACCAGAGGGAAAAGGAATCTTAACTCTTACACCATGTACAGGGAGTGGAACACATCTCAGCCAGCTTTAGCTGCCTACAATATCTTTACTTGATCTAGTCACCCAGTCTCCCCTTATAGCCAAGGGAGGAGAATAGCCATTTCATCTGACCTATTTTAAATGTCTATATTAAGATGAAACAAATCATGTCCTAATAGATACTTTTAGAAAATGATTCATCTCAACTTAATACAGACATATAAAATAGGTCACATGAACCGCCTGTTTCTCTCCATTGACTGTAGGGGGAGATGAATTCTACCTAGAATGTTTTCAGGAATTTGTTTGTATTTTTTAAAATTTATATTTGGTTGAATAAATAAGAGACTGGGCTGTTACTGCATGAGGGCACTATTAGCCTCAGTGATCCAGCCCACAGTCCTGTAACTGCCTCAAAATACTGCAGGAGTCCTACAGAGAAAGATTCCCTTAAGACATTGCAAGAAGCTCCCACAAGTGAGGGCAGTAGGCAATGCTGTGAGGAAGCATGGGATGTGTGGTTCATGTGCCGAGGTCTTACAGAATCATAGAATCATACAGTGGTTTGGGTTGGAAGGGACCTTAAAGATCATCAATTTCCAAGCCCCTGCCATGGGCAGGGACGCCTTCCACTAGACCAGATTCCTCAAAGCCCCATCCGACCTGGCTTGAACACTTCAGGGGGCAGTCATCCACAGCTTCTCTGGGCAACCTGTTCCAGTGGCTCACCAGCCTCATTGTGAAGAATTTCTTCCTAATATCTAATCTAAATCTACCCTCTTTCAGTTTAAAACAGCTACCTCTCGTCCTATCACTACATGCCCTTGTCAAAAGTCCCTCTCCAGCTCTTGTAGGCCCCTTCAGGTACTGGAAGGCTGCTATAAGGTCTCCCCAGAGCCTTCTCTTCTCGAGGCTGAATAACCCCGACTCTCCCAGCCTGTCTTCGTAGGAGAAGTCTTTTACCTGACTGACCTTCTGCTGGCAGAACAGAGACAAATGGGAAAGCTTGCCGTGATGCACCTTGCCTTTGCAGGATGCCGGCAGAAATGCTGCCTTGGTTAGATGCGGTCTGGCACTAGTTCAAACCCACCACGGCAAAATTAGTGAATGCCAGGAGAAGAATTGGAGGCTTGTTCGTTTTATGCAAATCACAGAATTCCTGTAGCTTCTGTCATGTATTTGAAAATACACAATGCAAAAGGACACAGAGTGTGGAGTAGAGCAGCAAAGGGGATCTCCGTGGGTTATCTTCACTTCATTCAAACTGGCGCAGCCTATCTGAATGCAATAATTATGTCATTAATGCCGTAAGAAAATGTCACAGAGGTACAGTGAAGGGACCACATATACAGCACACAAATTAGATCGATGTGCAGCATGCTGGGTAGATGCAAAGTCTTGTACACTGACAGCTAATGGTAAAAGAAAATCAAAGTATAAGTCAAATCTCCAAAGAGTTTGCTTGGTCATCTTGTATCTGTCCGCCTGGAGGACTTCAGAAGTTTCCTTGTAGGAGTGAAGATGATTTTGGTTTTAAGCTCATTTAAGATAGTGTCTTTTCTGTATGAGCCAGTCTCGTGGTTCCATTGGATGCATTTTGTAAGAAAAAACTAAGTGAATTTTGAAAACAAAACTGCTTTTCACAGCAAAGTTTATACAGGTAAACAACAAGGGCCATTTAGATCAAGCTGTTTGTGCTGTGGTGGTTGCACCAATATAGTTGCGCTGCGCCAGTGATTCGTTTTCCCTGCAAGGAATTCCGTGCGCACAGGGCTCGGTCTGCGTCTCATCACCCGGAGCGTGTGTGTGCGTGGCGCTGGGCAGTGCTAACGGGCGCTTACTTCTGCCGCATGCCTCCAGCTCCCTAGGTCCGTGTCCGAAATGACTCTGTTACCGATTCAACAGCTGTGGTAGGCTGCACAAATGCTGAGCACTGAGGCAGGACCGTGCTTCCTGTGCCCCTTGGATGAAGTTACAGAGAACCTGTAGTTTAGAGTGCATCTTTTCTGTTTGTGTCTTGTGTAAGTCATCACCAAGACTGTCTATAGGCCACGGGCAGCCAGCGTCTGCTCTGTGTCCAGCGGAGCGAAACACCATACTGAACTGGAGCGTGGCTGTTGTGTTTGCCACTGTTCCTCACCTCTGTCAGTCGCTACCTGCCTGCTGCATCACAAGCTTTGCATCGTCACTATTCCTTAGTGTAAGCAGAGTATCTGTGGGGAAAATCAGTAGTAACCAAAGATCCCGTGTGTAAGCAACTTAAAAATAGATGTGAAGGTTTATTTTGTCGTACCGTAATGTTCAGAAGAAGGCATTCTTTTATAGCCAAGTTTACTTTAGAATGACAAAATACTTGTGGCAAGTTAGTGGTGCCAGATTGGTACAGTGACGTGGTGGCCTGGGCATATTTTTTAAAGTTTTCTTTCCCGGTATGATATAGCTATGAGTTTGCCCAAACACTCTTCAATTGTTATAATTCACAGAGAGCTTAAAAGATAGTTTCACTAACATTTTTTATCCTTTTCAGATATCCATTAAGTTAAACACTTCTTACACTTACTTGTAAGTACAGCACCAACCCTGCGTGCTATAGCAACAGATCTTCAACAAACTTTATGCTTATTTTGAAAACACAAGCAAAACTAACATAGAAGTTCTGTGCTGAACCAACACACGTTGAATTCAAGCCTTTCACGTTTCATGAGAGTTTTGCAGAAGCTATCATTGAAAATCAGGTCCAAGTGTCTGTCAAACTCTGTAGTTTCAAATCTGCTGGTTCCAGAGATGGAACCTAAATAGAAAATACAGGTGCAGATCCTGAATCTTACATTCTCTCTCTAAAGGTCACAGTTTTGTCAGCGTGTAACAGTATAACTAAGCGTATAAGACTTTACCAGGCCATAGCTGTAAATAATAGGACGGTGATCGAGCAACTTACTTTCTCCTTCCCCCACTCCTCGCTGTGGGTTGCCGCTTCATCAGAAGCGCCTTGACGCAAGCAGTCTGCTCTGTAAGATCTGACTCGTCTCATTCTCTTCTCGTGCCAGTTAATTTTTCAGACCCTTTTCTTAGAAAGAAAAGCATCAGCAAGTTACAAAATGAAAAATGAAACCAAAAATCTAGCTTCTTGTAGTTTAAAAAACCTCCAACAACATTGAGCAAGCAGCGGCAGAGTGGAGGAGCTCAGCTGGCTTATCTCACAGTAGCCATTTGCTTTAATGCAAGACATGTTTCTTTTGTCCACGTGCAGTGAGTATCCTCTAGAATGGATATGAAAAGTAATCGGGAATTGTATGATTTAATGGTGACCCTCAGTGCCATGCTTTGAACAGACTTACGTTGTCAGCTGTCAGGAGTGGGGCTCTCTTCAGTCATCAAAGCATTTAGCAGAGTTTACAGTCTGCTGTTTACATTACTCGCCAGTACTTTACTCTCCTGAATACACTTTAACTATTCCACCACCCCGTGATGAGTATTCTTTTCATTTGGCGGCAGCAGCAGTCCTCACGAGAAAAGCCTTGGAACTCTGTTTTTGGACACAAACATACACAAGTTATTAGAACGCAAGATCAAAGGAGGTGTCCCACTGTCTTCCTTTCAATGCTCCCATTGTGTTTGTATGCTGAAGCCTGCTAGAGAGTTAGAACCAGAGAAGGGGGAGAAGGAGGGGGAAACCTTTGTACAAAGGTACTTGTCACTGGGAGAAGCCCATAAAAGATGATGTGAGAAAAGACACCAGGTGGAGTATAAACTACCCTTATTGTTAAGAAATGCAAATAAAAATCCTCTCCTATATTAAACTTTCTTACTTATTCCTTAGATGCTAAAGGAAAGGTTCTGATTATTGAAGTCATGGCACTACTTTTTACTTTACTTCTTTTCTTTTTATGTGCAGCACACTGTACATGATGTTGGCAAAAGTTATTTGTCCTCTTTCTGCATATTGTTATAGCTGTTAGCAAATTTCGTCTCGGCAAAATATCCACTGGAAAAAACTCTCAGAAAAATCATGCTTTAAAATATCTCAAGAATTGTCTTTTTTTTTATGAAGGACATCCACAGTGTTTTGGATTTGTAAATAAACTGCGAGTTCATTTTATTTGGGAAGAAACTGTGTTTTCCTTGGGGAAACTTTGACAGAAAAAATCCTAGTAATCCTATATGATCTTTGAATTCTTTCTAGTGGATCTGCAGTCGGATTCCAAGCAGACAGATTCTAAATCCAACACCCATTAAAATCTACTGAAAAGAGACATTTGCTTCTAAATTGCTGGGAAAGCCCTGGTTCGTCTTCCTTGGCGATAGAGGGACATAGTAGCAAGAGCCTTGCACTTGTTTTTAGACATCATCTATTGTTATTTTCGCTTTTTTCCAGCTTTCCTGATGAGCTGAAGTCTGCATCATTGAGTCAGTTATGTAAAATCCTTTGAGAGAAAAGATGCAGCGTGAAACAGGTGACAATTAGCAGTTCACAACAACAAAGCATTTCTAACAGAGAAATCTTCCAGCTGCATCAAAACTCAGGCCTTCACTGAAGGCAGTTGCTGTCGTGGACTTTCAGAGTTATAGATGGCTAGAACGGATTAACCTGCCCCGAGTCTGTGTCATCATCATTGTGGATTCTTCCATTTAAAGACTTTCCAGATTCACTTCCCTGAATACAATGCAAAGAGGATGTGATACTACCTGAAAAGGAGTGTTTTAATGGAGGCAGTACAAAGGACACCTAGCTGTCTCCTGGTGGTTGTTGTGGGAAGCAGCTCATCTGCTGAGTCAGCACTTGGTCACCCCGAACCGTCGCTCCTTAAACCCAACAGCTATCTCTACATGATGGGTTTTCTCAGCTTTGAAGAGAGGTGAAAGAGAAAATACTTTGGTGATAGAAACTATATCCACAGAGTCCAGACTGGGACTGTGAAGTTTGCCAGGGTTTTCTTCAGCCCGTCATCACAGGCTCTCAGAAGAAGTACAGAGATAATCTTGAAGGAGGCCTGGAAAAATTTCTCATGGTACCTGAGCACGTGCAATACCTGGCATGCTTACACAGAAGGGCTGGTGATGTAGTGAATGTGCTCATTTGTGATAGACATCTTTCTGCTGCACAGACACTGTTTGAACTTGCTGATCAGTCTTTCTTCCCCCCTAGGGTCAGGGCAGTTGCTGACATCCTGAAAAATAACAAAGAAAACCTGTGAAGCAAGTAGGTTTGGAGTTGAAAGGATGCCACAGTGCAGACTCAAGCCAAACCTTTGAGGCAATAAGCCAAGGCTGCAAAGTTGCTAAAGCTAGTAGGTGTTGACATGCCAGATTGCAAAAATGCCTGAGGGAAAAATGCTGGAAGAACTACCAAGACTGTAGGTACCAAAGACAAAGACCCTAAAGCTGAAACAGTGTCTTGTGACAAGCATCCCATGTATGGGATGAGTCTTGGGAATGAACACTCATACAATCGCCAAAACAAGATTTACGTGTTATTAAAAAGATCAGTCATACCTGCAAGGCCAGGATTGTGACCCTAAATGCATCAGCAGGATAGTAATCGAAGCAATTGTTGAAGAGGTAACCTTGCTGTGTGCAATTCTTTGTTGATGGAGTAAAAGCAGTTTGACTGGAAGGTGGTTGAAATGGAGGTTGAGTGTGGTTCATGCCCCTCTTCGTGATTTTGAAAGGGACAGGCTTCAAAATTTTGTATCAGCTGAATCCCAGAAACCTACGGAGCTTAGATGTATTTCAAATTGTTCCTGACAATGGCGCTGAGAGCACCAGAAGCATCTTTAGAACCAAGAAATTATATATTTTTTTCCTTTCACAACTGAGCAGCCTTTTCTTAAAACACTTCTGTAAAATATAGACAGATGATTTAATGCAGAGGAGGAGCAGCACGGTTTGCACGTTACTGCCTGTGTGTGCACAATTTTTGGAGAATTACATGGTTTTTTCCACTTCAGAAAGCACAGTTCAACCCTCACTTCTGCTGGAGGTGGTCTACCTGCGCGCCACTTCCGTGTGGAAGAGAATACCACCCATTTGAGACCTTAAGAGGCCAATGCCAGACTTCTTTCATCTTCAGCTGGATGGGAACATGGAGCGAGAGGGGAAGAAAAGGAAAGAGATAAAGCTGAAGAACTGGAGAGCAGTATCCTACCGCTTACCCCCATTACCCAGGCAGGAAAATCAGTGCGATTCTTTCATCTGTCATGGGTATTTGCCCTCCTCCCTCTGCTCCTACACGCAGGAAACAGCAGCCTGGTGGCGGGGGTGCATCACTGCCGTCCTGCCTTGGGTACCAAGCAGAGCCCCACTCTGTGGTGGGCGTCAGCGGTGTCGGCATGTGCCTTGTGTGCTGTGCAGGGCTGGGCCTCCTCCGCTGGCCGTGTGGACGTTCTGAGTGTGTCAGCGAAGCCTGCACAACAGGGAGGTGAATCCCATCAGCTGTTCATGTTTGCCATGATAGACTTCATCTGTAGGTCCGTGTCTCTGCCTAAATTTACCAGTCTAAAGCCGGGTACACCATTAGTGTTTAGTGTAGTATTTCTCCCCTGGCCTCTAAACAGCTGTTTTCAGGACACTTGCTTTCATGCAGCCTTACACCATTAGTTATCTTTAGGTACGTGTTGAATGTGAACCTTTTCAATGCTGGTTTACTTTACCATACACTAAGCTACCATGTGCTTTTGCCCGCAATTCTGTAGCTAATACGCAAATACGGAATAAAACTAGATGTGTTGTTTTGGCCGGTATCATTGTGTAGAAGTACTCCACTCTTTTTAAGGACTTCAGAACAACCTTCAGTGGTACACACAAGGTTCTTCTCGATCCAACTGACGATGTGACTCTTGCTATTGCAAGGACTGTCATTAATTTTACTATGCTATTGAATATTGAAAATTAATTCCCAGAGTGGTCTTATTCACTTGTTCCTTGGCTAAGATACATTTATTTCCTATCATCAACTAGTTTATATTATATTAAGGTTCAAAAGGGTTTTCCATCCTCTGAAAAAGTAGAGCGTAGTCAGCACTAATGAAAGGGCAATGAATAATGCTCTACGTCATGGCTTTCAAACTTCAAGAATTCCACTGGGGTCACTGGGTTGAATTAGAGACCCTTTAATCATTAGTACAGTTTTATGAATGGTGTACTTTACTCTGATGCTTTACTAGACGTCACTACTTAACACACTTGTGGCTCCATGGAAGGAAAAACAAAAGGCTTGGTGTGCCACGAAGTCCCTGTAGTTTTGAGGATCATTATAATTCTACTGAGTCAAATCCTGAGGTCCCTAATGGGTTGTTGTACCATGCTAAATCCTCCTGAAATCAATTGGAATTTGTCTGAGCAAAACCACACTAAGAATCTCAAGATTTGGCCCTTTAAGAGTAGCTAAAACTTTGTCTCTCCCAGGCGGAGGAAGAAATAGCTGCAGTTGTGATTCCTACTCGATGAAACGTAACCAGCTTGTATTTGTGTTGCTCCCGCGCCCAAGCCTTGCACTCATGAATGCCATTGTACGCGGAGTCAGTTACTGGCATTTGGGATTCTTCTGTCAGATTTGCTCTCCTGTGAAAACCTTGGTTTTGCAGGGTATGCCGTTGACTGTAATTGAAAAGGGCTTGCTTTCAACTCTAACAAATGTTGCATATGTGAAAGCAGTACTGCACAGCAGTGACTGTGTTACCATCACCGTGATGTGATCACACGTGCAAGTGCCTTCGTCCCCGTAACTGGGACACAAGCGGACCTCTGTAATCTGCTGTGAGAGCAAGGGCTTCTTCCCCCAGTTGCTCATTCAGACCTGCTGAACTCGCGACATTCCTAAGGCCTCATTTTGTTCCCAAGAACCATTTCACAAAATAAATTAATAAATCCATGCCATTTGGGGGCACTTCCAGTAAGGTGTTCTCAGTGAAGATAAGCGATATCCCAAATAAAACATTTGCTGATGAAGTAAAAAAAAGGGTACTCAAGTGTATGCCAAGCTGAGGAGAAAATAAAATTGATATTACGATTTTTAATGTCTTAATATGCATCAGAGAGTTTTTACAAGTTTTCACAGTCTAGATGAGGCTCAGGCCCCAAGGAGTCTGCTTCATCTAAATCACTTTCTTCCCCTCTTTCTCCTCCCCAAAACAAGAGGCAATCTTCAAAGGAACAAATATGTCACTTTAAATACACAACATAAGAAATGGGCCAAATAAATTATTAAAATACATAAAAAAGAGATTCAAAAAATGCGTGTTATTAGCTATTTGACAAGCAACTGATGCTGTTGCAATGGCTGCCATTTCACAACGCAAGTGTTTTCTTTGCTAGACAGATAAATAGTTGAAATAATGTGAGAAACGACTTTGCAGTCATCCAAAGAACAATTTGGCTTTAAATGGTTCATTTAATGGCTTTCCACTGGCTGTGCTGCGCAGTCGTTTCATACCAGACCTTCACCACATCCATGTGCTTTGGAATTCCTTCTAAAAATGAGCTCCAAGCCTGACCCTCCTCTCCCCGTCCCAATTCCCTGCAGAAGTGTTACTACATATGCTTTGAATTCTTTTTTTCAGATGAGCTCCCAACTCTAACTCCTTCCTCCCTGCGCTTGAAACGTATGGATTTGAAAGCACAGATGTGGCCTTGAAGTTTTTGGACCGGGCCCATCTGGGTCAATCCCTACATAGTTTGACTAGTAGTTTCTCGAGTAAAATTCTCAGAAGCTTTCATTTTTTCTTGTTCTGAATCTACTACTCACTCCCTTTTATCTCTCCTAGTTGAACCACAAAGATCTCAAGGGAGATGTGATTTTCATAAACAGAAAAATAATGACCAGCCAGAGAAAGGAAAGAAATTTTAATGACTGTGAGAATTGTCTTCATGAAACGGCAAGTTTCCTTTTAGTTTCTGCTGTATGTTAAAAATATACCATTCATAAACTGCAGAAGAAGGGGAGATTCTTTTAAAACCTCATCTTCTCAATCAGGAATGATTTTTACAAAAGCTGATAGAGACTTTGTCCTCCCGCTACCCACGCTTGGAGTCACTGAGAAGGGCGGTCCGGATCTGACCCTGAAAACCGCGTGTTGGAATTAGCAGTGACTTCAGCGGGATCGCGGGTGTGCGCAGGGCTGCCCGTGAAAAACAGTTTGCGGNGGGGGCCGGGGCAGCGGGGGGCAGCGCGGCGCGTTGTGTGTGTGCCCGGCGCCCCCGGGGCTGCGCGGGGAGCGGAGCGGGGCCGGCCCCGCCGCCCGTGCCTGGCTGGAAGGGAAACGCGCCCCGGCTGCTCCTTTTTCTCTTTTCTTTCTTTCCCCGTTTTTTNTTTTCAGATGAGCTCCCAACTCTAACTCCTTCCTCCCTGCGCTTGAAACATATGGATTTGAAAGCACAGATGTGGCCTTGAAGTTTTTGGACCGGGCCCATCTGGGTCAATCCCTACATAGTTTGACTAGTAGTTTCTCGAGTAAAATTCTCAGAAGCTTTCATTTTTTCTTGTTCTGAATCTACTACTCACTCCCTTTTATCTCTCCTAGTTGAACCACAAAGATCTCAAGGGAGATGTGATTTTCATAAACAGAAAAATAATGACCAGCCAGAGAAAGGAAAGAAATTTTAATGACTGTGAGAATTGTCTTCATGAAACGGCAAGTTTCCTTTTAGTTTCTGCTGTATGTTAAAAATATACCATTCATAAACTGCAGAAGAAGGGGAGATTCTTTTAAAACCTCATCTTCTCAATCAGGAATGATTTTTACAAAAGCTGATAGAGACTTTGTCCTCCCGCTACCCACGCTTGGAGTCACTGAGAAGGGCGGTCCGGATCTGACCCTGAAAACCGCGTGTTGGAATTAGCAGTGACTTCAGCGGGATCGCGGGTGTGCGCAGGGCTGCCCGTGAAAAACAGTTTGCGGGACTAAGTCAACAGAACGACGGCTTTTCCAGACATGCCGGCCTCCTCCTCAATCAACATACTGCTGCGTAGGGAGGGGCGGGAGGGGTTCGCGAGGAAGCGCTCCCTCACCGCGTCCCAGTACCAGGGGTGATGGAAGGCGGGGTGCCCGGGGTCCGCATCCCTCGGCATCCCTGAAGCGGCGGCCGAGCGGCGCGTACGGAGCNTTTTTTTCCTGGAGCCTCCAAAAGGCTCGCTCGCCCCTTTCATCTGCCGCCGCGGCCCAATGGGAAGGCGGAGGCTGCCTGCAAGTGGTCTAATCTCAATGAGGTGTCAATCATGTTCCCCGGTGGGTGAAGTAAGGTCTTTTGTAACCGCCTCTGTCTTTGGGAAAGAGAGGCGAGAGGAGGCGGAGTGGCGCGGAGAGGGGGACGCCGGGCTGTGCTGCGGGAGAGGAGCCGAGATTTGATCTCGCTTGTGCGTTAGCAGGGAGAAGCGGAGCACATGGATTTCTAAACACGCTGGGATTTTACATATCTACAAAAACAACAACGAGCGAACCTGACCCTACTGAAAACAGTCCAATGAATCGTAATTGCAGATCAATGCAGAGAGATGGGGAAACTTCACTCGAAACATGGTTAGTTCCTTTCACTTGCTACTCAGCCCCTTCCCCTTACTCGGATTTTACTCGGTTTGTTGCTGTGATTTTATACCGGTGTCTAACGATCTTCCTTTATTATTTCCCCCCACACACTCTCCTCCGGATCTGCCTAGCTGCCGTTTGTAAACCCAGAGAAAGTCCAGAAGGTAGGGATGGCTCCTTCATGCTCGTAACTTCGGACGCCTTCCCCCGGTCCGGGTGGCCGCCCCCGGCCCCCTGCCCTCTCCCCTCAACTTTCCGCCGCGGTTTGCGCGCTGCCCCGGCCCCGGCCCCGGCCCCGGCCACGGGGGTGGCCGCGGGGGCCGGGCGGGCTCTGCGGGCGGCTCAGCGGCGGCATTGTCTCTTCTTTTTCTAGGTGATAGTTTTGCGGTGAACGCCTCTCTGGCTCGCAAAGGGCTGGAGGACTGGATGGTGAAGCAGAAATACTCCGGGGGCAGCAGCAGCGGAGGCAGCAGCTTGGGACTCCAGCAAGGCTGCCAGCACCGAGCTGTTTGCAGGCTCTCCAGCGCCAGGGTACGTCCGCTTCCTTGCTGCCCCCACCCCCCTGCCCCTTCTTTTTGAAATGGGGAAAACCGAAAGCTCTTTCTGTAGCCCCCTCTCCCTCCCAAGGGCCGGTTGTGCAAAGGAAGGGTTGTCTTTGCCCTAATGCTGCTCCAAGGGGCTGCCCCGTGGGTGGTATCCTTCGATGAAGTCAGGAGCTGCAAAGCAAACTTGGTGCTAGTACAAAAGCCAGAGGAGTAAGGGAACCTGTCCGCTAGCGGCTGGGCGGTACGATTAGAACAAAACCCTTCACAAATAGGAACAAACAGAGAATCTCTGGAAAAAGCCCAGTGCCCTGCCAACGTGCACAAGTTGGTGAACTCTGATTGGCGCGCGAGTTTGTCTGTGACATTTTGGCAGAGGAATTCAGGAAAGAAGTCCCCAAAGAGCGCATTGTTATTTATTTGCTCTTTGCTAATAACGCGTGGCTGACATTCTCCAGAAGAGTTACTGCCCATGCCACTTGTCAGCACACTGGTCGCTTTCCACCCTTTCTCTTTCCTCCTAGTCCTCTCCTGTAAAGCTGGGCCGAGGAAATGTTTGCCTTTTTTTTTTTTTTTTTAAATGTTGTCTCTTTAAACAAAAAGGCATGGGAGGTAAACAAACTTAACGATTCTTAGATATGGTCCTCATAGTGTTTCAGAGTGTGATCCAGAGCTTATTGATGTTTACTGAAATACTCCCATTGACTTCCACGAGCTTTGGATCAAGCCCTGAAAGCCTTCCTCAGTGGAAGAGTAACCTGAGAGATGGGAAGATTGGAATCTGTGCTTCCCAGGGAGGAATGTGGCTTTCAAAGCACAAGCAGAGTGGGGCCACCAAAGCTCCTGCAGGCTTTTTGCTTTGTTAGCCACCAGTTTTATTGTCAGAAGCCTGGTCTTCTCGTGTCTCTGGAAAAACTAACTGGCAAGTGAAGGATACTTCATCTTAGGTGGGGTGTTAAAGTGTGTAGAAGATGTGTAGAATGGTAAAAGCTAATGATGACTTTACAGATTCCACCAGTGTTGTATTTAGAGGAGGATAAATTGTTTGGGTGTCACTAGAAGTAAGGTGAAGTGGGCAAGATGCTGATTGAAGTGTTTGTAACTGATAAGCATAATCAGTTCATGTTCAGCTTGCAGGTGTGGTTGAAGTGGTACTTGGACACAATGTGTCCAAAGAAAGAAGTTTCTCATTAATAGTGGTACACACATGTATGATACAGATGCAAAGAGTGAAAACACGTGCTTTTAATTATTTTTCATTATCCCTATTTCTGTGAGTCAGGCTTTTTAGATACGTTCTACCTTTCACATACATTTTCTAGGAAAGAAGCTTGACTCACCAAACTAAACATGGATTTAAAATACAAGAGTTAAAGGTCAAAAACTCTAACTTTGTGAAATGTATTTTCTTCCCCAAAGACAGTTTGCTTTCTGAAAAGGAGAAAAAAAAAATCTTTTGTCAAAGATACTTTGCTATCCACAAAACTTTGGTTTTTCAGTTCCATGAGGTCTGCTCAGCTGGAATGACAGTAGAACAGTATTTCTCTTCTTACTGAAGGAGTCCTCCTCAGGATAGCTCAGCAGTTAGCAAGCCATTAACTAAAAATTAATCTACAGTTTTACTACATTATAAAACTGTAAATAGGTTTAAGCAAGTTTAAAAGCATTGTTCCCGCGAGGCTTTTTACTGTCATCCTGATAGAGCTGTTTCTGAATGTTTGAAAATATTTGCTATTTATTGCCTAATACATTTGGTGGTATCTGTATGCATATATAGCCTGCTAATGGATTTAGTTTAATTGTCATCCTGTCACAGGCACACAGTGACAGCTACATTAAAGTTCCTTTAAAATATGAACTTTTGGTAATATAGAAGGATGCATTTCTAATCCTCCATTGGAACCAGATGTGCCATATGTACAGTCTTTTTGACAAGGATTATGGAGTCACGGCTATCGACTCCATAACTGAGATTGCATGACTGTTTCCCTTCTGAGATCTCTTTGATCTTTTGTATAATTATACCAAGACACAAAGCGAATCGTAGCCTAACCTCTTGGCTCTTCGTTCACCTCAGATGAAGAAACACTAGGCGCTCAACTAACGGTCACGTGGCATTGTCTGGGACAGTTGTATATTCCCCAGTAATGTGGTACTGCTGCACTTCAATCGGCCAAGGGCTCTTGTCCTTACTACATCAAAATTCCTCCTCAAATGTTTAGTTGGTTTACAAGGCTCCGTGGAATGGTACAGTTTTATCATGTCACAGCTGAAACTTTGGTTTCTCAGTAAAACGTGTTTCCTCGCCTGAAATAGGGCCTAATTGATGATCTGTGACTTACGGCAGAAGGAGTTCGATCAAACACTGATGAAAACATCTGCATTCAGAGAAAGAACCAGTTGAGTGGGGTTTTGTTTTTTTTTTTTTTTAAAAGTCCTGGAAATAATTTTCCTCTTAGGAATCCTTGAGCAGAGTTTTGTTGACGGCGGTTTCATTAGCGTGTAGGGCCCTATTTGGTGAAATCCAGTGTACTTCTAAAGACCTGTTGCTGGGAGAGGAGAGCTCTCAGTTGCTTCCGAGTCTGAAACTTAAAAGATTTGGATCATTTTGTTTAGAACTCGGATGCAATAGTGAAATTTTACTTACATTGCTCTCTATAAGCCAAAAATTCTGTCTTCATTGTAGTTGGAAGGCTGTTTTCCTCAAGGACAGAGACACTGAATTGTTTTGCTAACGTTAGTCATCCAGGGGAGATGACACTGAAGTTCAGGGGGATTCATGTTGCGTTTCACAAGAGGAATGAGTGACTAATACAGGAAAGCAATAAAATGTAATTTGTGCCTCTCTCTAGAATGATTGAATTTACAGTAGTTGCGGAGGGGAGGTCTTTATGTCAGTTCACTCAAGGGGTATTTGACACGGGGAGGGTTCAAGAATACAACACCTTTTCTTTTCCTGAACTGAAGTTTTGAGAGTTTCTTGGTTAGAGCAGACTTTCCTCAGCTGACGTGTCATCCGTGTCACGTCCCACCCCACCCACCATCCCAGTTCACCGGCAGAACAGTAATTGGTGTCCAGCTGTTGCCGAATGCATCAGTCACCCAAGAAGGATCTTGTAGTAAATTGTTGGGTGAAGTCGTGAACCAGGGGAAGGGGAGTGTATCTGAAATGCACACTTCTGGTGTGTCTACAACTTTCTGTTCTGGGCTAAGAGCTCTGATCTCATTAAACCATTGCCACCCGCCCAGCAGGGCTGCTCTGCTCTAAATGTTTTAATTACTGTGGAGGCTGAGGGCTGGGCTGCAGCCTTTCGCATCATGTAGAATTAAAGAAAAAAGGAATTTTGTTGTATCCATGAAAAGTATGAGGTTCAGAGCCATCTTCTAGTTTCAAAGCTAATTGAAACCACTGGGGCTGTAAATCTGTTAGAGCGAGTGAATACACATCTTTTGCTACTTTATGAATGAGTTAACTTGTGCCTGGAAAGGTTTTCTGACACTGTGGATTATCCTGTATAATTCTTAAGTTTAAATTTATTCAGTGTATTTACTTTTACAAACTACTTTTGGAGATCAACATTGTTTGCAAATATTCATCTGTTTGTTTATTTAACTGAGAAATAGTTCTATGCTAGAGGGGAAATATGAAGTACGACATTTGCTTAGTTCAATTTACTTTCATCTTCAAAGCCATCAGAAATTTTACTAGTTTCTTGAACATCTCATTGAGATCTGTGCTTGGGTTCGGGAAAAAAAATCTCATAATTTTAATTAAATTTCAAACCAGCTCACAGTGAACCAAGTTGTAAGTAATCATTTTAGGTAAAATAGAAAAGACTTTAGCTTATGACTTCTGCCGGGCTCTTTGGTACTAGTGATCCTCATGTTCAACCGTAATTGATATTAATTAGAGTTGAGTATCTGGTCTGGCAATAATACCGTATGAAATTCTGAGGCACATCACTGCTTCAGAGGTGGGGCTTGCTCTCCATTTGTTCTGTGCCTGTAACTGCCAGTGACATTAATGGGCATTCCTTGCATGGCTGAGAGGAGACTACGCCAGTGTCAACTTCACTGCACCTCTAGCATGATCCTTCTTAAATTTTTTTTTAAAAAAGCCCTTCTCAATCCCACACTGTTGAATAGCATGTATGTGTGTGCATATAAAAATACGTAGCCTCATGCAAGACACAGCTGGGTAGGTCATTCATCCAAAACGAAAACAATAAACAGAAAAGAGGCTTTTTTAGTGGTCTGTATATACTACGGCTTAAGGCTGTTGAAGTGGAAGATTTAATTGTAACACTACTTTGGGGTCACCTCGTGGGTAGAATGACGTTTGACAGATCGCTGCCTTATTGATATGTGACAAGAGCAATTAAAATTTCCCTGGGTACTGTCTTGTGTGACTGCTTGAAGCGATCTTCTAAACAGAAGTATTTTCAAGTACGTTAATGTCAGTATTGTATGGGTAATTATTTGTATTGACTCCGAGGATTAAAAGGAACAACAGACTCAGCAGTGCTAGGTATTGGTGTGACTAAAAAAATATTTTGATATATGAAATATTGTATATGGCATTTGAAATAAAATTGCCAAACTTTGTATTGAAAGAGAGGCGCAGAATCTTATTTAGTGTTGAAATTTGGTGCCAACAAACCAAGATAATTTAATTAGCGGCGCACGTAGTATATCTTGACAGCTCTGGTTTGGGAAAATTACAATATGAATATTAACAATCAAAGAGTCTCTGAAAGTATTAGTGCCATGGTGATGAGATTAGTGAATTGGCCAACACTGTAGCAGAAAGCTGGATTCCAAAGGAATTATCCTTGAATGATACCAGTTGGTGCAATTAAAAGCCACAATTCAGTTGCCATATGGAAAGTGTTAGGCATCCTTACATGGTTTCAAAGCTATGTGCCGGAGGTTAAATTGACATATGAAGAAAAGCATAAATTAAATATTTTGTGTTATGAAATTAAAAGTTGACTTTGCTTGGGCCATATGGAGGAGGTGCATGGAAGACAGTCTGTATTTCATCAGGGCTTGTTTTATAGGTGTTTCGAATTTAATGCGGTGCACTTTTAATTTGGCATGTTGATTGGAAAGCTGATGGCCCGTGAAGTTTCTGCAGACCATCTCATTAAAGTAACTTTTTTTTGATCTCCTTAACAACGCTCTTTCTCTCACCCCCTCCAAAGTGGAGTTACTTAGGTTGCTGTTTGTAAGAAAGAGGCATATTCTGTGTAGTAGCTGGGTGAAGTCCTCATCTAAGTGATACAAGCTATGTTTCTTGGGCTACTGATAGTCCCTCTTGGCTTAGTGAAACCCTAGTTCTTCGGAATGAGGCGGCCTTGGTTATGGAGTACATTTTCTTCTGTAAATTGGGATGAAAAGTAACAGCAGTATGTTGTATTCTTTAATGACTTAAATGTAAATAATATAGTCCAGACTTTACGCTAAAACTTTGATTGTAAGAAAAATGAGAAATTTGTAGCGCATGATTGTCAACACATGGCAATGTTCTTTACAGCAGCATTCATTAACAGAAGGGTTTTCTGTAGGTTTTGCGAGATCTGTAATAAGACCCAGGAGGAGCTCGGCAAGGTGGCTATTTGTAGGCACCCTTCGGAACAAGATCTTAGTTGACTTTTATGGTTTCTTTTGAATTGGGTTATGAACAGAGGAAAGAGAAGTCTCTTGAGTATTGAAACTTTGTAAGAGTTAGTTTTTCCAAAGTTGGGGAAATAATTGTTCGGTGATGATATTTAAATCAAAATGGAACAGTGCTCCCTGTGCTGCAGATGTTGGCCTTTATAGAAATCCTTGTGGATGGATTTTGCTTCGTGAATGTCAGCATCAAAACCTGGTTGGAAAGTAAATGGTAGATGTTGAAATGTACAAAATACTTGAAGTATTTTTTTGTAACTAAACCACTTTCCTAGTTCATATACCAGCTACTCTGAATACTCTAGCGTTTTCAGACTGTGTGATATTTATAGATATCGTTTAATGGAAGATGAGGTATAGTTTTAGTTCAAAAAATTAATGTGAAGAAATGGACAAATAGACTTTCTCTGTGAATTTATTTAGTCGTATCTGCCAACATTGGCAGTGAAATGAAGCTTGTATTTACTCCTACAGAGTAACTACAGCTATGGGAGACTGAGTTGGACTGTATTCCATTCAAGAATTATTAACCAAGTTCCAAATGCAAAATCTTCATTGTGTCTGATTTCTGAGCCAGCAAAGCGTGTTTGTGTTGGAATATCTCATGACATTTGTCTTGCAGCGGTGGAACGCTAGTGGTGTTAGCTGTGGTGAAAGGGCTGTGCTGGCGCAGATGCTTTTACTACTGCATAATGTAAGAGAGAGGGGAAATGACTCCTGTAGGTTCAACTGTTGCTGTGCTGGTATCTCTGCAAGGGGTACGGCTGCACAGTGCATTTGCATTTTGTAAACTTCGAGATTTATTGTTGTGAGAGCAATATGACGCATATTTTGTCTTGTAATTTGCAGAATAGAAATGACGTTTCCGAATGTGTGAGACATCCTGGAAAGGCCTGTATAGTTAGTGTCTTGCAGGTAGACTGCTGTCATGTAACTACATGTCCACTGTTTAACGAGGACCGGTCCGTTGCCTTGGCGTCGGAGTTGGCATTCAAACAGGCTTACGTCTGCAAGTAAGGAATTGGCCAGATTCCTTAATACCTGTATGTGTGTGACTCACGTGACCTGATAGGTGCCCGTATGTGACATGCTTCTGCTTTAGTCATACTAAATCTAATCGTTTGAGAAAGGAAACGATGCAGTCTGTTGTTGGGAGGTCCTGTAACAGCTGTGAAATTGAGTACCACTGATTTTGTTTGTGTGGTGTGGCCTATTGTACGTTATAGAGCAATAAATGATCCTATTGTTTTAGTCCATAAAAAATTTTGCTGCAGTAAATCCTTTTGCTCCGAAGAAGACCAGACTGTGACCTGACCACAGGAGCCTGAAATGCCATCAGTGCCTGACAAGGTGCTCAATGGCCATGAAGAGCCCTGTGAAAGATCCCCTCACACTAACCTCGTGGCAGGGAGAACGGAAGACCTTATGATTCCCTGGTTCAAACCAAGGTCCCTGCCAAAAGTACACACGAAGTTGTTGTTCCTTAAATTTGAAGCTGTTGTTAGTAATACTTGCTCGCAAGACTTATCAGGCAAGCAGGTTTTTTTGCTTTTTGTCGAGCTCTGGTTTGATAAATTTCCCTGATAACACTTCTTGATCTGAAAATTCAGTGGAAATTTGAAAATCGTTGAGCTGACTGTGAAAGGCTGTCTTGTTTATACCTTGGAAAATACCATCTGCCAGTCTTGCTTTTGGTTGTGATGGATTGGGACTTAAATGCAGGCTTAGTGGCGCTGGTCCCTCATACGCAATGAGAATCCCTTGAGAATGTGAGATCCTCCCTTAAAATTTAGGAGGAGATTAGTTATGTTTTGGGCAAAATTTGCAGCAGAGAACTTTTAAAGTGCCTGGAACTTCAGCCATGTATCCTTGGGCTTCACACTAACAAATGTAGGCAATGTAGGTTGCTTTAGCTCGGAGGTGGATTGCCATGCGTCAGATTGTCAGAACAGTCTGTGCACTGTCCATCGAGAGAAATACTTTGTGTTTTGTGATTAGGGTGGAATTTAATGTGTTTTGGGGCATTACTGTGGCAGCTTTAAAGGGATTAAGTATATTGAGGTTCCTGTTAAAGTATAACGTGATTCAAGATCTGTGAAAGAAAATCATGCATGGGTGTTTGATCTTGGGGTGCAGCCACACATGCTGTGAGGCATAAAGTACGGGGATAGACTCAGTAGGGAAGTGACAGAACAAAGTACTGTCTTGCAGGAGAAATGGGATTTGGGAGCAGCCTTGGATCTTTTGATCCATACTCTGATGCGAATGATAAGTTGTACGGAGGTGACAGATTTGTCTTGAGGGAGGAAGGAGAATGGTGGGTAGTGTGTCGCATTGCCCTCGGAGGTAGTTTGCTGTCTGATTCCCCAAAGATTTCATAGTGGTAGGTAAGGACTAAGCCGCTGCTTGTTGTCCGATCTTAAAAATCTTTTATAATTCCAGGATGGTTAATTTCAAGACAGGTAAGGAAGGTAGTAGCTGTAAAGCTAAGCCTTATGCGTTACATGCATATAAAGAACAAATGCCTGTTTGGGGGAGCGGGAATCTTCTCTGAGCATAGACTGCCCTAGTCCCGAGTTCGCAGAATAACAAGCAGTCTCTGTATTGCATAAGATGCTGCGGTTAAGCCTGTATCAGTGTTTCTGTAATAAACTGCTCTTTTTGAAACAATAAATAATAATTTTGCTTGTGAACTTTCCAAGTCTCTCTCTGTTCACATAGTGTACGTGTGTATAAACTACAGACACTCATTCCCCTATAAAGAGAGAACACCATAGTCTAGCAAACAGAATATCTGTCATTCCAGCTGAGCAAAGGTCTAAGGCAATAACCCAAAATATCCTGGAAGAAATTCTAAAAAGCATTGAAGAAATCAATCGTCTGATCCTAGAGGAAGGTCTTTGATGTAATCCTGGTAAGTTTATACTGGGAGCCTGCCTATTTCTTTATGGTCAGCCCTAGACTTTCTATATGAAAAGTGGATCAAATAATTTCATATGCTTCTGCTTTAAAAAAAAAAAAAGGTTGATAGTTTTCTAAAGCGTACACACTGTTTAATTGTAGATTGTGGCTTTTAGCCGAAGCCCAGGTGGGGAGGAAAGGCTTTTAAAAACAAGTACTTACAGAAAAATAAATAATACTTTGATATTTTCCCATGGAAAAAGTGTGCCTCGTTTAGCCATCCTGAATATTTAGTTTTATTTTGAGGATAAACTTCATAGGTTATCTCAGTTAAAGCCATTTTTATTTATGCAAAGCTTATGTGCGAAGTCTTGTTCCTGATGTGGATATGTATGTCAAAGGAGTTTTTCAGAATACCATAAATAAATTACTTTTAAAGGTGTATTTTTAACTAACTCAGTGCAGTTGTTAGGTAAGTCTGTTTTTATAACCTTAAAATTCTGCAATAGTTTTCTGCTATGTTTTGATGCAAAACCCCTGCTGTAATAGAGGGGAAACTTCTTATTGCTTTCAGTGGTTTTCTGTTGGTTCCTCTGCCACATCAGTGGAAGATGGGGAAGGTTCAAGTGGTGACACTAATAGCCTTTTTATCTAGCAGCTACATTGCTGGTGGAATGGCAATGTATTTTCCCCTGCAGATGCAATTTATCTGATCATTTTATGACAGGGTCACAAGAGTTTTTCCCAGTTGTACTGCCACTTAAATTCCCATTTGTAATTAGCAAGGTAATTCTGCAGATAAGTTTAAAAAGCATATTTTGAGAGAAGTTATTCCCACAGCATTGCTTAATACCCATTAAAATACCACATTTTTACTTTATGAACGTGTTTTTTATCTAATTATGTTGGTTTGTTAAAGTATTGCACCACAATCTTTCTCTCTCTCTCTTTTTTTTTTTTTCCCCCCTTCTGTTCTCTGAGGCTGGTTTTAATTGTTTATTTATGACCAATAGGAAGCACACAAAATCTTTAACTCTGGACTAATGCATAACACAGAAGTAAACGAGATCTCTTCTTGCCTAAGCTATGGTACAGGGCTTTGCTTTGAAAGGCAGTCACTCTTGGATTAAAACATGGTGAGGTATAACAGAAAAGAAAGAAAAAAAAACCCCAGCATTTGGAAAGAAAGTGTTGTATTCATTGATGCTGCATAGACTGCATTGGAATTTGGTCATCATCCTTACCATGGCACTCTTTTCCAGATATGCTGTTTAATTCCTTTTTTTTTTAATGCAATTTAGAAAAAAATGAATGAATTCAATTTTTGTGAGACCTGTGTGATGAAAGTCAAAAGTCAGGCATGTTGAAGTAGCTCTGTGTCCTTGGACACTTGCTGTTACGCAGGAGGGACTAGCTAGACTGCAGCACGCAGGTGTTGCCCACGCTTAGTCAGTGAACATGCGTGTACAGAACAAACCTCTGCTAAAACGATTTACTCTTGATCTACAGCCACCTCTGATTTTGCCCATTTTGGAAAGACAGGAACCGAAGACGCTGCAGTAGGAAGCCCCCTAGATTTGCCGGTAAATGAATAACAAGACAACGGGTAACGTCCTGGGGGAGCAGCAAAAAGGCTGTGAGGTCCCGTATTAGCTCTGCAACGGTAGTCTGACCCTCCTCGTGTGTGGGTTTCTGATGGCAACACCAACAGTCCTGGTCTCATCAAAGAAATGAGGAGAATTTCACTACTGCTGGGGAAAATAGGAAAGCTTGCCAAAAAAAGTACTAATGTCATGCCTTTATGGGGGGTGTGTTTTAAGCAAGGGAAGAGTCCTGGCGTGCTGTACGGTCAGAGTGTCTCCCAGTATCAGCAGGAGCCCTAGCCAAAGACAGGATGAGGCTTCCACCTTCCAGGCTCTCAGTAGACCCGGGGTCTATTCAAAATCGGCTGTTGCTGTGTGTCAATTCCATTATCCAGTAGTATTAGGAATGGATAACCAGTTCTGCCTTCAGTTAGAAATACGTGCAGAGACTCTTTTCTGAGAGGCGTGCCAGTCTGAGAGACGTGGCAGATCAGGGGTAGGACTTGGCTTTGAATTGTGTTGCTGCAGCTTATTGATGCCAGTGCACTGGGCGCTCGTAGCTGATGGCACGACTGGGTGGAGGGAGGCTGAAAAAGCAGTCTTCTGATGTTCAGTCTCATCTGTCTGTAAATTGGGGAGCAGGGTGTGTAAGTGTGTGGTACCTGGACTTAGCCATCCCCAGGCAAGAATCTTTCTTCTCATGATGATGGTGAGGAACAGGGAGTGTTCTGTGGCAAACCTGGCTGCACGCCAAACTGTATTGTAAGTTCTGTGCAACGCTGGTTCGCGGTGGCCCTTCTTGCAGGGCGACGCCTTCCTTCTGCGTCCGTGCTCCTTTGTCCGGGCGAAGCGCCTCGTCTTGATCGAGTTCTGCTTACAGCAGGGTTTACCCAAACTTCCCGTGCCTGTTGGAACTGCCCGCCTGTGTTGTGCAGACGGTGGAATGGTGTAGATTTTGCCAGGCATTTCTTTGACTGTATGCCATTGATAGGACAGATTTTGGAGCGAGGGATCTTTGTGGAATATAAGGGGTTACGTTGTTGAGGTTACACAGGCGCCAATCCACTGGCACACCGCAGGTGATCCCGGAGTGAATGTTGTTTAAAGCGCCTGTCCCACGGTTTCACAAATGTGCTCTGACCAGAGGATGTTTTTCTAACTTCAAAGGGCTTCTCAGGCTGGCTCGGTGCCTCACAGACTGAGTCCACAATTCCTCTCTGCTCATGATGTGTTCTAACCATGTGTGATTTTTTTGGTATGCGATGTTTTCTTAAAGCGGCATTGACCTGTGTTCAAGTGAAACTTGCTCTTAAGCTTGTAAACACAAACTTGTCGCGTGGGCAGTTTTCATCTTAACCTGATGTGCGTATTTTTTTTTAAGAGCCAGAATAGACATCAAAAGAAGGAGTAATTTGGGGGGGGCCGGGAAAAAATAAACTTGCAGCAGCCCTTTGAGTTGCAACGTCCAGAGGCTTTTCCTTGAAGATCAAGGTGTGGGTCTTTTGCTGGTGGTAAGGAGAAGAGCATATTTGCACCTCGGCAACGCCAGCGTTACAGTAAGCTACTTTGTCTGAAACCTGCCTCCACACGAGCGGTGTGCAAAGCGGGGAAGCACGGCGAAAAGGAGTAGAAAGTGGAAAGAACCCAGGACACTTATCAGTGACCTGATTTCCCCATCCCCCCCCCCACCCCTTGTTTAGCAGTGTTATATTAAAATAAACTTTTAGGACCGTGCTTGTATGTTTCTAAGTACTAAAGGTTTCTTTTTCTTCTGTAGTACTTTGTAGTATAGTTTTCTGAAGGGGATTATTTTCTGCTAATGCAAAACATACTTTCTTTTCAATGCTGAGAATTAGAAATGGCTGAGTGTCAGTGGGCCAAATGCTTTTACTGATCCATTAACACTGCATTAACTCTGCTGAGCGCAGGATTAGGCCCTGAAATATCTCCTGAGGTGTGCTATGCTACCTTAGCTGTGCTAAGTTGCGTTGCTGGGCACTGGTTTTTGCAATGTTTGTGCATTCATTACGGCTAGAAAAAGTGGGCTGGTTTGAGGTTTTGAAGTAATCGTTTTTGCTTTACTGTTAGTACTATTATGGATGGTTTTGAGTATATTAAAAAACCTAAAGCAACAATGAAACCTTTTCTCCTAAGAAAACAATACCTTACAAGCCAGACCATAATACTTTCGGTTTGCCGAGTGATTGAAAAGGATCATCTGCTGTGGGAATAAAACATCAGACTGTGAATGGCATGCCGTGAACAATGTATCTCAGCTGTGCAACGAAGTTTTGCCCCTCGTGAGTAACAGCACTGCAATCTCGCACTTAATAATTAATCCAGCCTTCAGATGCAGCTTGATCCCAAGGTCCTCATCCAGACTAGATCGTGGATAAGTTAGTGATCTCCAGGACCTAAGCGCTAACAGCAAACAACCTGTGCTACCCTGCCATCCCATGGTTATGGACAGGAACCATCCCACCACGTTTGTTTTGGCTAGTTTTAAAGCAGGTGGCCAAGATGAATTCCTAGTTTCAAAGTCACAGCTGCTGCTTTGAAATTGTGTAAGAAGGGCTTTGGTTTCTTAACACAAAATAACTGAGCTGCTGTTTGGTATTAGAGCATCATTATTCTGGGAAATGCACTCTTCGTTTTAAATATATCTTCTGTATGGAAGTTGAAAGTTTATACCTCACGATTCTAAGGGCAAAGAGCTGAAAAGGTTCCTTGTTTGACCGATGATTGCAAATACCTAAGAATTAATCAGTGACTTGAGTGCATGGGATCTGAAGGTAGTATTAAAAAATTAATAGTAATATTAGAAACATAGAGTTACTGCAGGAATCTCTTGTTTGTTGGTATTAAATAATTTTGGGGGGTTGGTTGGGGGTAACTGTAATACAAGATTTTTCTCTTTTAACTGGGTGCCTTTGTGTCAGTTCACCCCAATTTATCATTAAATCAATTAAAAAGAGCAAGTGGACTTTATACCATCACAGAAATGATGCTGTGATTAAGTAGAAAGAAGCGTTCCGTTACAAATCCTCATTTCCTCTCCTTGTAAAATTTTATTTTAAAATAAGCCTTCTTGGGTGACTTTTTCAGTAGCGTCAGCAACAGTGTCAGCAGAATGGTGAATTCTTGTCGCTGGAAGTATAAAGGGAATTCATGAAGGAGTTTGTGTTAAGCATAGTTTTCCTTTTTATAAAAAAGGATTCTATTCACTGTGGTTTTTTTTCTTCTTTTGTATTCCTTTCCACCTTATGATATTATAATGTTTTTTGCCTACTTTCAAAATTCCATAGATATATATTTATAAAGAAATATGTGTCATATAAGCCTTTTTCTAGTGTAAGAGGAAGTACATTTTATGCAAGGTACACAGCGTGGGGTTTTCTGGGCCTTCAATCTCATGTGATCCTGTCCCAGTAAATACATCAAACGCGAATGAGCAAAATGCAATCCCCTCAGACTGGGTGAAAATTGGCTCTTAAGAAAGAAGATGAGGGAGGGCTGGTTAGAGGAAATCTGAAAGGAAGCCTGAAAACAGCAAGCAAGCAGAGGATGGAGTGTTTCTTCAGCTTATGTAGACAGGCTTCTTTAAGGATGCAAAGGGCAAAATCGGGGTTCGTTTGATATCGGGGAAACTGTCAAAGAAATGAATGTAGGATTGGCATGCGTAGGATGTAACGAAATCGTTTACTAAGGGGGAGGTGTGAGAATGGGCACATCAGAAGTACAGGCAGTACAGACGGCGTATCTGGGCTGCACCCTTAATCCTTTTTGCTTCAATCGTAAAATAATTTTTGTTTGTATTTTTATCTTGTGATAGTAATTCCTAGTAACTCTCTTGTCTGTTGGAAGCTTCATGTTGTAGTGCAGCACTTTGTAGATCTAGCCATTCACAAGTGGTACTGGACCATATTTTATATACAGGTCTGTATGACAGAAAGATCCCTACTAACTTAAAGCTCTCAGTGCTTCAGACGCAGGCTTGCCTTGCAATCCTTGCATCTCTGGTAACAGGGTGTGCCTTTGGTACCTGGGCTGACTAGTGCAGCCCCTGGGGTCTCTACTTAGTGGCTGGGATTTTCATGGTTAGAATGTCAGTCCTGTTGTACTTAAGGAGATAGGGTAATAGGTTAAATACAGCTTTCTCAAGCACTCTGAATCACAAGATAGGTAGGCTTTGAAGTCACCTGAGATCAGAAGACTGGTCTGTGGGCTTGGATGTGACGCTGGTAGGTGTTTGTGATGCGGGTGATCAGAGATGGATAGCCATTGCTGCGGTGCTACCTGGTCTCTGAAATGATGAGTTTATGACTTAAGAATGAGATGTAGGAGCTGTGTATTCTAGTCTAGACCCTAGCTTTAGCTGTGTATCCTTTCTCAAGTTGCTGAAACGTGAATCTTCAGAGACCCAAGATAGCTAAGCTCTTGCCACTCGTTTAGTCTCATTTGTCATCTCTTTGAAACTACCAGTTTTATCCACTTTTCCCCACTTCTTCATCAGGGAAGCGTGGATAGGTTTTATCCTTTTACCTATCTAGACTGTTGAGGCAGACAGAGAAATATTTAAAGTTCATTAAGAACTTCAGTGCTAGCTGTACGCTTAATTAATTGCTATGTTTTTATGAATAAGCCAGATGTTTATTACCTACTTTCCTGAGCAGAGTAAGAAAATAATAATGAAAGAGAATGTTTGAATTCCGCTTAGAGTTCATATAATCCCTCTTTGCAAAAAACCCCCTCTTACGTTGTTTCTTCTTTTGCTCTACAGTAATCTTCCTGAAATCCTTTTGGAAAGGGGCCTTTCTGAACTGTCCGGCTCTCATCACAATCCAGTGGCCAAGACGTCTAATTCTAAAACGTTTGTATTAAAGCAGTTTTCACATATGGAGAAAAAAGGCATTTTACTTCCCACTGATCCAAACGAGAGTTTGGACAAGGCNTCTTCCTGAAATCCTTTTGGAAAGGGGCCTTTCTGAACTGTCCGGCTCTCATCACAATCCAGTGGCCAAGACGTCTAATTCTAAAACGTTTGTATTAAAGCAGTTTTTCACATATGGAGAAAAAAGGCATTTTACTTCTCACTGATCCAAACGAGAGTTTGGACAAGGCTTGAAGGTGGTGGAAGGGATGAGTCTTTAAGGTGTGAGCTGAATCTCCACTCCTTGTGGGGGCCTGTCCGAGGACACGTGCGTTCCAATGATGTAGGCTTCCTGCGGATTGCTCTCTCTACCTTGCTTTTGGTGACGCGTGTAAATTCAGTGCAAGATTAGTAGGAACATAGGGATAGAGGGTATGGCTATGTGTAAATCATACTAGGTAAATAATACAGGATGTGGAGAACGTCAGACTTCTACCACGGTAACTAGATGAAATGGACTACACAGACGTAACTAAAGGGTGAAGGAAAAAGTTGGTTAAAAATTAGTCTGAAGATGAGCTCTGATGCACTAGCTAGACTTGAGGCTTTGCAGGGAGATGAGCTTTTTTCTGGTGTTTGCTTGAATAATGAAATTACCCTCTCTTGAAGGTTATTCTTTGGAGTAGCAGAGTTTGTACATGAGTGAAATCCATGTCAAAATGTTTACAATGGACTGAAGTGGTGAGTCAAAGCAGTAAGCTTTTGTTTGCACTGGCTTTGTAAGGGAGGGCCTTATAATGAGGGTGAACTATGCCTCCTGTTCTGGTGGGCCTTTGTACTAGCTGGAGCACAGAGTGGAGCAGGTTTACAGGTTAATTAACACCTCTTCCCTCCTCCTTGTGGTGCTGGCAGTGATGTATCACCCACAGACATGTTTAGAAACAGTGACTGATGGTTAGTGATGGATACTCCCAGGCTTTTTAGTTGTTGCCACTGGATTCTCTGCTGCGAATGTCATTTGTTCTTCTAAACAATAGAGAGCACAGTTAAACGTTTGGTGCTGAAGAGGCACTTAACTGCCCTGTTAGCCTGACGGCAGTGAGCAAACCCCTACAGCTGCATGTTTACAGCCAGGCACATCCCAGCCTGTAGCTTCCCCACTTTCCCCTCCTCATAACTACCAAAAGAATTCAGACACATTCTACCTGTCTAAAGAGGGTTTAATGCCATCTCACAACCCATTATTACGTATTTAAGGATGATTTCTCTGAATATTGAATTGTAAGGATGGTTTCAATCTAGGGGCTCTGTGGTTTTGGAGAGTTAGTTCAGTCTGGCCGGAATCATTGTACCTCAGCCTGTGTGTTAGATACGGGCATTTGTTGTTGGGTTTTTTTCCCTCTGCCGTTGGACACTGAAGTTTTCGTTGCCACCTATTGCCAACAGATCACACTTTCTCAGCGGTTGTCCTGAGCTTCTTTCTTTCCCTCCCGGTTCCTCAGGTCTCAGCACTGTGTGTGTTCAATACTTCTATTTTAGCGGCTGTTGCCTTTGCCTTAGCCTGATTTAAATGCTACATTGTCCAGAAACTAAGTCTTGGTGGAGAAACAAAGCCCCATGGTGGTCTAACTACCAGAGTGCACATTTGGGTGTGGAACACGAAGAATCCTTTTGCCATCTTGCATTGGCTAGCACACCGTACTATAACATTTGAGGCAACTATGTGCCATACATACAGCCTAACCATACCATACTCACTGTACAGATTGCTAATAAAAAACCATGTACGGCATGTACGTATGTCTGGAGCTTAAAAACTTTCTCCTCACTTCTACTTCCGTACTTGCCTATTTGTGAGTGGAAAGACGGTGGAGCAGCTGAGGAGCAGAATCGTTTCAGGAAGAGGACAGTGCGGAGGCAGCGCTTGCTGCCTTCCTTGAGGCAGTGGGGAAATTGGAAAGCAAACTGTGATTCAGTGAATCACAGACAGCTCCAGGGGCAGTGCAGCTCTCAGATGCTGCCTTGCTCGCCGTGGATTATAGGGTCATAATATAGCCCTCTGTGCCAAAGCGGAAAAGCGGTAAATTCATCCTCGAGAGCTGCTTTATGTTGTCTAGAAATGAAGAATTCCTCTGTAAGAATGTTGTGCTTTTTATCCAACTTCCCAATTCCCATGCTTCAGCAGTGTATTTATCTTCACTATTTTCATGCTGTGAATAGAGGAAGGCCAAGAAACATGTATAAAGGACTTCCTTTACAGCCAATGATACGTGCAGTGTAGCAACCTATAAAGTTAACAGGGATTAAGGTGAATGACCATGTGAGCAAGGGAGGCATCCCATCAGGAAATATGTCTGTTTCTGTGTAACAACTAAAGCAATGCTATCTACAGACTTTGAATCAAAGACTTGGACAGCTAAACAAAGCTAATCCCCAAAGATGTACTACTAAATTAATTTCCTGCGTATGGAACAAATACCGTAGGAGTTTTGAGAAGCATTTTCCAGCCATTGTTAAGAGAAGATCTGGGGTGTGAGCTGTAAAATTCTGATCTGGGTTCAGGCTTTCTCCATATTTGTGGTTTTGGTTTGAGCCTGTCTCTAGTTAGCAGGGATATAAATGTTAAGATTTACCCATGTGGCTTGAGAGCTGTGCTTTGTTAGTGGTGTAAGTCTTGCTTTTTTCAGTGTGTCTTTATTTTAGAAAATACTTCTTTCTGCTGGAGTTAGAGCCTTTCCTTTACTGGGCAACCTTTGGATATTCTGGCAAATAAGGATAACTTGACTAGGCCTAGTAGAGCTGCAAAATGTAAAAAATGTAAATTAATTGCCTATTAAAAATAATGTTTCTCTCTCATAAATTTCCTCAAAGTGAAAACTCAAGGTTGCACGCCCTTACAGAGAAGGAAGTAAATGTCCTATCATGTTGTCTTTTTAGGAGAGCTTTTATTTCTTTTGTTTCAGCTTTGATAGCTTGTTATGTTTCATTACTCAAACAATTGAAATTAATTGATAGATGGGAAAAGGTTTAAACTGAATAATGAATATCCTTGGCTTTGGAGAACTTTGAGAAAGAACACTAAGGATTAGATCCTGTAGTGAGCTGAACTTTTTTTTCCTTTACTTTGAGCTTAAATGCAATTGCAAGAGCAACTCTCACTTTGGGTAAAAGAGCTGTCTGCTCAGATCTGTTAGGCAGAGAGCAGGAGATCAGGGCTTCCAATTTGAATGGTAGTCAGAAGGCATAATTTATGGATGGCAGTGAGAAATGATGGCCCAAATGTGAACAGAACAAATAAGCTAGGCATTGAACATGCTTTCTCCTGGGCTGTCACCCATTGTGTCTGTAGCCTGGTGTATGGCACTTAATGTGATTACAGCCTGGCTTCATTTTGAGCAAAGGCTGATAATGTGCGAACATGTGTGATGGTCCCGAGATGATGGCAATCAAGCCCATCAGACACTGCATGGTGTCTGTTTTCAGAGAGGGTTTTAGTGCTGACTTCTGTAGAGGTAGGCTCTGGCAGTCATAATTGTGTAGCAGAGAATATTGCAGAAACCGGTTAGAGGCATTCTCAAGTGCTTGGCGCTTTGTCATAAATTTAATCTGTTTACATATTTCCTGCACCACTGTACAAACAAACCAGTGGGCAGAGTCCTGAAACCATTTTCTCAGGCAAAGTTCCAGTTGATACCAAAGAGGTCGGGGTTGAAAACAATCGCTTGTTTAGAAGCATTTGAATGTGACCTTTACAGAAATCCTCTTTCCTTTTGCTGACTTTCTGAACCCCTCGTTAGGGAGTTGTTGAGAATCAGTAGGAAACCAGTGAGTCGTGACTTGCTGTTCCTTTTGGAGCACTGCAGAGAACACTGCTTCTTCAGAAAGTAGCGCAGACCTACAGTATTGCTGCTCTTCCCTGTTTCTCTTTTCTCGTTGAATTTGCAAGTACTCCTCTGTTAGCCTGATTAGGTCTGTGGTTAAAAGCATGTGTGTTGAAATTACACACGTTTCAGCATAGATGCTGAGGCCAATCCAGGTCTGGTAGTGTCTTACCATGCAAGCAGTACGCAATATATGCTTCTCTGCCACCATTACAATATCCTTTTGTTCACAGAGAAACCCCCCAAAAGATACTGGGCAAGCTTGAAGAAATTCATAGAGGAGCTAAGGCTGGTTGAACTAAGACAACTGAAAGAGCAAATTATTTGCTTATTGTAGGGAAATTGATATGAGTTCTTGTCATAGAGTGAAAGAATAAAAGTACTTTTATTTATCAGGCTTTATTGTGAATACAGAGTGTTTGCGCAGCAGCTATTCTGGAATACCTATTGCAATCAGTTTCCATATGTAAACAAGCCAGTAAATACTGCTGAAGCAATGACCGAAGGAGGATTTGGCCTATGTTGTTTGAAGCTTAAAAAAGGTTCTTTAGAACTGTGAAGGAGTATGATTAGGCATTGCAGTGGGGAACTTAGAAAGATTGGGTGTAAAGACATGGTAATGGAGGTCTGTTTGAATGCGGAAAAATTCTTGGAAAATGGTACAGGAACTGTTAAAACTGCACAGTTTGCATCTCTGACTTTCTTAAGTATGTAATGGAAAAGGTTCTTCAAAGTTGAGTCCATTGAACTCGGTCCATTTCAGTTTCTTCTACTGAAAACTTAAAATAATTGTGTGCATCTGCGTCAGCAAAATTGAGATTTATGGGATTTTTCTCCCTTTCGGTGACTATCTTCTACCTGATGCCATTCAACATAGAAATGCTATTACTTTAGGTATGGCTTTAGCAGATTATGCTGACAGCAGTTAGTTGTAGCTCAGAGCTCTGTCCTTTATAAAGATTAATGATCCTTGAAATAATAAATATATTGGAAACACCAACTCTGGAAGTCGTTTTCAGTTCATGAGTAGAATTGTTTGTGTAACTGCAGACGTCTTCCCCCACTATTTCCTATAATAAAGCTGAAGTAAGATACTGCAGCAGTAAGATTTCAGTATCTCAAAGGTGCTATCGGAGAGAAAAGATCCCTTCATGAGGAATACATGTGTTGGGACGGGCAGGAAGAGGGTGATGACAAGCCATTTTGCAATATCACATTTGCTTATGCCTTATGGGGAGTGCTGCAAAGAGCTTGAAGCTTTTAACGCATCTGAGCATTGTTGACTTACCTGGTTGCCATCATTCAGTAGGCAGAAAACAGCTCAGCAGGCGCAGGGGCCAAAAGCTTGCCTTCTGTGGGTGGGCATTGTTTTGGGGGAGAACCAGTAGGTTCTTTTAAAGTTTGTTACAGTTTAGACCTAGCAGTAAATTAATCATGACATTAAGAGGGAATGTATGTATAGACATTACTTCACAGAGTTGTCAGAAATTCTGCTCTTGCCATATTTTAATTTCCAAGGCTTTTGAATCTGAGACAAGGTGCTATAGATGTAGTTATTAAATTCTGCAGAAATATTTTTATTGGGTAGGGCATTGCTTGATGATGTAGCTGTGAAAGTCAAATTCAGAGGAGCAAAAGGTTCTTTATCCATGCATTTAGGAGGAAAAATATGATTTTGTAACACTCACTTATTATTGAAATACTTGTTTTAAATTTAGCTTCTTTTTCCTGAATGTGTGTGTGTGTGTGTGTATATATATATAGTGTCACATGTCATGACAACGTCGGGTTTATTCTGTTTGTTAGTGGGTCATCAATAACACACAAGTGGAAACACAGCTTTAGAAACAGCAGAGCGGCTCTAACTCTTCTNAATTCAGAGGAGCAAAAGGTTCTTTATCCATGCATTTAGGAGGAAAAATATGATTTTGTAACACTCACTTATTATTGAAATACTTGTTTTAAATTTAGCTTCTTTTTCCTGAATGTGTGTGTGTGTGTGTATATATATATAGTGTCACATGTCATGACAACGTCGGGTTTATTCTGTTTGTTAGTGGGTCATCAATAACACACAAGTGGAAACACAGCTTTAGAAACAGCAGAGCAGCTCTAACTCTTCTGGCTCAGCAGACACTTGTTACTGTAGAGTGACCCGAGGACATACTGCCCTTTTTTGGCTTTTTTGAATACTCTTCAGGGATGACACTGGATAGTATATAAAGAAAAAAAAACTTAAAATGTTTACACAGTGTACGTCTTTCACTGCAAAATTTAACTTGTCTGGGGGCTGAGTTAGGCTAAATACTGCTGAAAAAACAGCATCTAGTTCCCTGCTTTTCCAAGATTTTTCCTTCGTGTGCACTGAAAGGGGAAGCCATGTTCTCTTCACCTTCCTGTATCAAAACACGTGTTGCTGATTATTTGGTTTCTCCTTGGAGGCTGTTCTTTTGAGTGGTGGTTTGCCTTTCTCCCTTTAAGCATGTAGGGACAGCCAACATCCGAGTAGGCTTAAAACCGGTTGTCTGCACTGGGGATGTATTGGCAACCAGGCAAAGAATAGAATATCAAAGTGCTGGAAGAGTTCATTAAACTCCACCTCATCCTACCTGATGTGTGTAGCAAATCTGCCTGGCTAGGGTGGAGATATCTTGGGTTCAAGTAACCTGAAGGTTGATATGGGAGTTTGGTTGCAGTTTTGGGGCAGGTGGTCTCTGGGTAAGTGAGGCTGTGGACATACCGGCATCTGGCTGCTCCAGAGTCCTGTCTGCATTCTCTTATACCCCATGGTAAATACCAGGTAATTTGAGGCAGGTTATGCCTTTATTTACCCCAGTGGAAGTGTTGACATGAGCTATTATGGTGGAATGCCTGCTATGTAGCCGTACTCTCACATGTCCTAGTGTTGAGAAACTAGCCTGAAGCACTTTGCTGAGGTTCATCCAGTAACATTTCCTAGCTTGTAGTCATTTGCTCCATAAGCCACGATAGCAGCGCTGTATCGATGGCAAAGTCCTACAGGTCCTCACTTACAGCTTGGAACAAAATTTAAGAGCTATGTACCAAATTTAATTTGATGTAATAATAATTTCAGTAGTGTAAACATGCTAGATGTATATTCTGTTGCTGGAATTAATCGGGAAAAAGTCATGTATGCAGAAGTCTCCTCTTCGTCTTTCTTTTAAAAACACATGCTCGTTCCTGGTTCATATTTAACAGCAGTGGTAAATAAAGTTCTTCACCACAAAACAAGTGCAAGCCACCGTCCTGCCCTGCCAGCACACCTCAGTCATGGGTTGGAGCGCTAGAGGTTGGGCTGTCTGGTGAAACTACCGGTTGTGTTGCAGACACCTACTTAACAGAAGCTGGAAGTGAAATCGCTATTTCATTTAACATTGGCTACCTATTGGGTAATAACATTCAGTCACCGTAAGACTGGGCTGGATTTGAAACAGCAACCTATTACTGAAAGACTCTTGTTTCCCTTTCCGATCTGCTGAGCCAGCTTGTCCTCCAGAAGCATTTGAAAAAGTGTGAGTGGAGGGTAAGAACGTGACATTTCCCTGCCTCTTCAAATGTATTTTGCCTGTGTCTCGTTCTCACATGCACTGTTTAAGCCTTCAGTTCACTGTTCAGTCTTTAGTTCCCAGATGCCATTTGGCTTAAATTTCCATGCAAAATTCTTGGAAACCAGAGATGATTCAGAAGGGGGTGAAACCCTTGTCCTACAAATCTCTTCCTGAAGCAGGCAAATGGGTTTCTTTCTTGTAAGGGGCAAGCAAGTGCTCCGCGCCCTGCAGAGCCAGTTTGGTTCCTCCCTCCTCTCTCTTGACACATACAAGTCAGGACGCTTCTGCCAAGGGTTTTACTTGCACTTAGGTTAGCGGAAATGTCCCTGATAAGTAGTTGTTGTTGAAGTCTCGTGGCTTCTTTTAAATTTTTTGCATGAAGGCTGTAGATCCGTTTATATTTTTTCTTGTTATATAAAAATGTGAGTGAGGGTTTATCTTTTCCTTTGAGATGTATGGCACTAGCCCTGGAATTGCTTCCAAGTTTACAAAATGAGTCTGTGGTTTAGACCTCTCTGATAAACATTATTTTTGTTGTTGTTGCAAAGTTGGATCAGATTTATGTTGTCATAATGGTTGGTGCACTTGGCAGCTTGCATTTTAAATAATTAGGAGATAAAATTTGACTGTTTGAAATCCAGTATGTCTGGTATTTTCTTACTTTACTTAGTGATGGTTTTAATCCCCCTTTTAACTTTGAAGACTAATGTGAGGCAGTTCAGAACTAAGGGCTGATAATTTTTTTGTCATTTTTGAAACCTAGATCCAAGTCAGCTTCTCTCGCAATATTTCAGCCTCACCCTCCCAGGACGCTTTCAGATAAATCAGTGTTTTTATCAAAAGAAGTAGGCCTTTTCTGGTGGTAGCATTGTAACATTAAATATTCATTCTGATTTGCAGAGTTGAGACAATTATATTGAAGTTCTCGATAAACTTTACTTTGGATTTTGAAGCTTTAAAAATATGCTGCTTGCTTGATTTCATTCTGCAGTAGCCGGTAAGGGAGTTTACAGCTCCGATGCATTGGAAGTGAAGTGTTCTGGAAAGCTTGTGGAAACTCTTCAGCGCCCTTCCTGGCGCATGAAACAATGTGACAAACTGAAAGGCAGGCATTGGGGGTTTGAGAGTTTTCTCTTTTTCTCTTTTTTTTTTTTTTTTTTTTTTTAAACTGGACACACTGCCATGGGAGTGGTAAGGGAGGAGGCAAAACGGCAGGCTGAATCAGGAAACGTTCTTCCCACTTCAAGAATCTTTGCTGCATGAGATGTATGCGTTGAAAATATTTTCTTATGTAATTTTGAATCCAGTCACATTGAGGAAAAGGGTCTGCATTCACAATGTTGTTCTCTACCTCTTAGGAGCTATTGATTCCAGTTCTGGTCTAGAAGTGGATGCATTTTGACAGCCAGAGAAGTAATTTTCTGTATCATTAGAATCAAATTCTAAAAAAAACCTAAATACGACATACTCTGCACTCGGCAGAGGATTAACAATACAAAATTTGTGACGGTGTGCCACCTCAGGCTGTGTCCTCTATATCCAGGCTTGGAGGTGGAAAGAAGGTGTGTTTTGGAAGTAACATAGACTGCAAACATCAAAGTCTAACTCGTATGCAGATCTCTCTTTTTTTTTTTTGTTAATTATTGTCTTTATTTTACTTAGTTGACTTCTTTAGGCCAGAATTAATCAGGTGAGGAAGGAGAACCAGAAGTCTCTTGTTCGTAGCCAACTATATAGCTACAAATGCCACTTCCGAGGAAACATTTTTTGTTAACAGTCTACCAAACATGCCACGGAAGAATAGTTGTGACACCTGCTCTCACTTCGCATCCTTGTAGGCATCTTCAAACAGAAAGCGTAGAAGTTCAGGGACTTTGAATTCACCTTGTTTCCTTTGTTCTGATTGTCCCTCAAGTACAGAATCCAGCATGGCAGCATGGAAGAACATAACCTTGCTGTCGTCTGAGCTGAATCTGTTCTGAGGATAAATTGACTACTCAATTTGCTTTCTTTCAAAGGGTCTAAATTCACTTTACTCTCTTTACAGTTGATTTTCTGTAGAGATCGGGCCTCCCAGTTTCTTCCTCTGGGCAGCTTGTGGGAGGAGATCCAGATACATATGCAACTGGCAAAGCAATTTTATTCTGCTGCTGGTGGCCTTGATTAATTGTGTCTAGATTAATTAGCCGATCCATTTGCGGATGTAGAGTTTGGGGAAGAAAGTAACTGGGAGTGTTGTGAGCCAACAGTTAGGGCTCTTGCCCAAATACGAGTAAGAAAACATAAACTAGCTGATATTCTCGGAGCGAGCGTGCTCCCTCTTCATGCGTATTGTGCATACATATACACAGTTATAAATGGTGAAAATAGGAGCTTAAAAGAGAAAACACTGAAGTTTGAATGGTAAAATTATGTACATAAAATCAAGCTGTTTCCTTGTGGAATGTGAGTTATGGAGAGGAACACCCAAGTTCTAAACTTCCTCCCTTCAAAATTTATGGAAAGCTCAGAAAGTGGTTTTGTGTTCTGGGTTTTTTTGAATATGTCAGGATCCATTTCAGGATTTAACTTTTTTTTTTAAACATGTAGAACCCCAGTACATTTCACAGCTTGATTTAATGCAGCTTCCATGTGTCTTGAATACAATAGTAACTTCTGAAACCAGTATTTCTTTAGAGAGCAGTAAAGTTGTTTCTTCATGACACCAGTAAGTAGTTTTCTTGCCAAGAAGTATATTGTAAGATTTATTAGACTCTCCATTGCCCTCCCCCAAGTAACCTAGATTTTAGCTTCAAGTAAAGCAAACATGTTCAAAAAATACTCTTTAACTTCAGGCTAGGCGGATACAAAATAAAATCCTCCAGGGCTACGTTACAACTAAAAGACTCACAAGCCCTCCAAGGAGTTTAACTTTTTAAGTAGGCATTTCACAAGTATTTGTTGCATAAACCATTCTATGCTCCAGGCTGGGGTTCTTGGAGATTTTTTTTTTTTTAATATAAGACATGCAGCAATAAATGTATTTTTGTGAAAAATAATATCTCATCTTTGCTTAGAAGTGATGTTCTGTGCTTTAGAGCATGTGTTTTCTTGGTTTAATATTTAATATCAAAGTTCTTGTACTGTCATTTTAGACCACTCGGTACCTTGGGGTGCTGCTGTATGGAAATGGGGATCATACATTCCAGTTAACTCCCTTCACTCATTTTTCTAGATCGAGTGCTTGTGGTCTACTGCAGCTCCATCTTGGCAGTTGGAAAAACAGGATTTGGAGACTGCAAAGGCAAATGACAGCCATTTGTATGTTGGTCTTGCGTAACTGAATAGACCAGATGGGCACAAATGCCCTGAAAGGTGGCGTATCAGAAAGGGGAGATAGGTAGCCTTTCCCATTTAGGAGGTCTGGTGTCACTTCCCGTGTCTTTCCGAGACTTCCGTGTAAGCTCGGACAGGTCTTACTTCTGTATTTAACATGTTGTTCATCCTTCCCACAAAGATAATTATCCTTTATTTGTTTCTTTCAATTTTTAACTCCTGGGGCAGAGTCCCTCTATTCCAGTGCTGTAATGTGCAAACCGTTGTCTACGGTTTCATTGGGACCTCCAAGTGCTACTGAAATGCAAATGACAAATAAGAATACGAAGAATGGAAAACAAGTAATGTAAGACAAAAAAGGATCCTTTTAAGATTGAAACAGGAAGCAATGTAAGATGTTTAATCCAGCCCTGAGCCTTCCAGAAGTGAATGAGAAGCTGTAACTCAAAGGAGATTTTTTGGAAGAGGAGCCCTTGAGTATTACAGGCTACGAAGTGACATGAAAATGTAGGAAAAGGAGTCCTGATTGTCTTTTAGACAACTTGTTAGTTGAAATGTTGCATTTAAATAAGAATGATGATCAGTTCTAAGCAGAAAGAGTAACAGAAAACCCTGTAAGAAGGGAAATTATGTGTCTGTCAGAACCGTGATATTCGAATCATCAGACATGAAGGATAAAGACAAAATACTGAAAGCTTCAGAAAACCAGGAAGGGAATATAAATCGCAGCAAATGTCTGTCTTTCCGCATCTGAGTCCCTTACACAAGAAAGAGGAGAGCCCTAATACCTGTAAGAACACCTTCTTGAAAGAGAGGTTGAAGTCAGAATATTGTATACATCAGAGCTTAGATTCATATCATAGAAAGTCTTATTTGATAGACTGACGGAGTTCTTTGTGGACAGACAGCCGTCCTGTATCCAGAGATTTTTTGAGATCTGAAGATAGAAGGGTAACTCCTAGACATTACTAAAGTGACGTAGTATTTGTCTTCAGGCTGTAGTGTTGGAAAGGCACTAGGTAATGTGAGCTCTGCAAGTGGTCGCTCCGTACAGCTCCGTTTCCCAGAAGAGACTGTTCTGCCTCTTCTTTGCAGGAGCAGCCTTACCTCGAACAGGAGCTCATCAAGCTCTGACAGGAACACAGCTCTAAGTTTGTTTCTACCGACGACCGCTTTCAAAAGCGTGATCCGGGAACGAGCCTTGCTTTAAAGCCCCAGTTTGAAGGAGAAAGATGAAGCTCTGCCTGCACTGTAGTTTAAATACTTCTACTCTGGCTGCATAAAGTTCAGTGATACGCTGTCTGACTGCCAGAGGACTATGCTTATGCTTTGCCTCACAAAGAAATTTGAAAATGATTAATGGGGAGCAGATTTACTCACTTATTGATTCATTCCACAGGCTGAATGCTTTGTAAGTCATATTTTGCATAAAAGCCCTTAGCTGGTACAATCAAGCTGGACATCACTAGTTAACCTAGCCGGCACGGTAACCTGCTGGATTTGTGCACAGCATAAATATGATTGGCTTTGGTGCCTGGAGAAATACAAAATTGTTCCTGGTATGGGCATGTGCTGGTTAGGGAGGTGACAGTAGAAGGTTACCGTGAATTGGAATGTGGCGGCGGTTTTTTGGTTTGTGTTTAGGTTTGGTTTGGTTTAAAGCAGAAGCATATGACTTGTGATAAATCTCTCTTTTCACATCCCAGCTTACCTTTCCTGCACTGGAGGAGTTAATTATATTAACAGGCTTATGCACAATTATTTATCTTCAAGGATGTTTCTCTGTAATTTCTGTGAATGTTTTGATGTCTATTGCAGATCCTCTTTGAGGTTTTAGTGTTCTGACTCTGTCATTTCCATTTGCATTCGTGCAGTTGGACCTGACAAATGATATCAATTTCTGTTGTGGTTATAGCTTATGCTGCTTTTCCGTTTTATGGGCCAAATAAAGTCCTTGAATGCATATGTGCAGTTCCCATTGACTTCAATCATCTATATATTTTATTTATAGTCTTTTCTGCCCCTCCCCCCGAGACGCTCAGCATTTCAACACGACAGTAGTATCCAACTGTTGCAACCTCATGGTCTCCTGTGGCCTGAATAAAGTGAAAATGAGCCAAATTCTTTTCACGTTTACACAAACGCAATGCCTCACTTTGGGAGTGAATGTGTGGAAAGGAGAGAGGTGTTTCAACATGCCTGAGGCTTTTATGTCTCATCCCTGTTCGCACAACTTGTGCAATTTTTGCAAAGTCTAACTACGTTAATGACAAAGGAAATTAGATTATTAGGAAGTAGTGCTGTCAGTCACATAATATGCAGGAATGAGATAGTAGGCAATCATAACTGGTATTGTTTCAACTTTGTCTCGCTGAACATTAGTAAAGTGAAGTGTAAATTACACAGATAAAATTACTAGAGAGCTTTTGAGGGCATCATCGTTATAGGGAGTTAATTCATTGTTCACCTGGGATAGAAAGGAATACTTAAATTTGGGAGGACACGTACTCTAATTCAAGCTGTCCTGCTTCGCAGGTGGAAATACCATGTAGCCAACTGAGGACTGCTCGGCTTGTTTAGATATGCATTTCTAGTGTCTTCATGATCCTGTTAAGAGATGGTTGGTTTGGTTTTTTTTTTTAACCAGATGCTTACTAGCAATAAAAGCCAGTAATTTCCATTGTATTTAGCTTGAAGAATGTATTGTTCATGGCATAGTCTACAGAACAAACGGTTCTACAGACAAACTGGAGATTCAGAGCACAAGATCAGATGTTCTCCATCTGCGGGAAATTCATTGGAAACTTAACATGGAAAGAGGAAAAAAATCTTAGATATCGTTCTGATGAACTTCTTGGTTTATGTGAATTATTTTCTGACAAAATGAAGCCGGGATATATTTGTAGCCATAGAAGAGCCAGGAGGCTACCCCAGCTTTGGCTGCTGCTGGCTTACCAGCTCTTCTGTACCAGCTCCTCGGGACAGCCCTCCTAGAGAGTTGATGGAAAATCTAAACCGACTTTAATTCACATTATCTCTTCTTTGGGGCTAAAGAAGAATTGGAAGGGAGCCAGGGGGCTGAACCTCACGGGTTTTCTTTGATCTCTTTCTGCCAGTGTGATACGAAGCATTTCCTTAGGACTGCAGAGTAGCAGTCAGTCCTGTGGAAACTCGCTTTTGTGTCACACATCCAGCTAGTCTCCTCTCTGCATTTACTTACCGGAGAAAGGAGGAAGATGAACACCGCTTTGCTGCCCACATACTACCTTGAACAGGATGAACTGAAATCTGAATGGCGTGCTGTTGAATTCTTGCTGGGTGATTTGTGTGGAGAGCCTGCATGCCTCACACTAATTTTTCTTCATTTTTTGATTTTTCTTTTCCCTCGATTCTTTCTTTTTTCAGTCATTTGAAATAGGCAATGTAACTTGAAACTGGAAGCAAAAAATTTGCTTTGAGAGATCAAGAGTCTTTTAAGCAGCTTACTGGATCAGCAGTTGCAAAGTTATCAGGAGGCCTGAACTCTTTCCATGGGTTTAATGGAAGCAGCACAGTGCAGGAGCAAACACCCACAACTCTGTATCCTCAAGGGAAGACTTAGTGCTTTACACTTACAAGCAGAACTAAATACTGTACTTTGATGTACTCTTTTTTTTTTTCTTTTTATTATTAGTTTCAACCTGTTGGGAGTAAGTTTTTCTGCACTCCTGGTTAAGATTTCCCTTGATGTTTTGTGGATCTCACATACTTTATATAAAACTGGAAAGAAGGGCACTTCTTGTAGATGGTGATCATCCTAATAGCTATAAGCCATGAATTTGTGTCAGTGTGCGTTTTATACAATTCCATGTCGAAAACAGTGGTCATCATGTGACAGGATTATTGCGATGTGTGATATTTGACGTTTGCCTAGTGCTCTTTGCCACGTTCCGTGAAAGCAGCATGGATGCCAAGTGTCTGTTTCGCAGGAACAGGCTGAACTGTTGTTCCACGGGTTGAATTAGACTCAGTGGGTCTGTGATCAGGTACAGTACCAGGACTCCCGTTTTCAGACTGTGTGTACACGATGGGTAGTTACTACAGCACACTGTGCTGTGTTGCTAGTTGTGTTATCTCGGTGTAAATCTGGGTGTTGACAGGTGGGATACAGTGGACTTCACTCCTGCGAAAGCGTATTTTTAAAATTCAGGGTACTATGTTGTATGAGCTGTCTTGAGGTAAGAGCGTAGTGAAGACAAGGCACTTCAGCTTTACCAGAGGGCTGGCTACACAAGTTCAGCAGCAGCCAGGGGTGACTCTGTCTAGCTTGCCACGTGTTTAATAACCTTCTGCATGTCTCTAGAAAAAATCAGGCAAAGGGCTGCGATAATCCTCTGCGTTGTCGAGGTTATCCCCTGTGGTTACAGCTGTGCCGTATAAGCACATTTATGGACTCACCTAGATGCGTTCAAATAAAATAACCCAACAACGCTCCAGGGTTTTTGATTGTTTGGGGGTGTAGGGGAAGGGGAGATTTCCCCAATTTTCCTGTTGAAAGGTGTTCTGTTGCCTAATCTTTGGTAGCCATCTGCATCTTAATTTCAGCCTAAATTAGTTATCCTAAAATACAGAAACACACCTTTTTAGCAGCAAAAGCAAGGCCTCAGAGAAGGAAGAGTAATGGTTGGTACATAGAAGCATCAGGTTTCAACCACTGAAATGCCCTGGACGACAGATCCAAATCCTGGCAATGCCGGTGTTTGTCCTTCAAAGGCAAATAAAGGAAGCACCATGGGTTTCACTGGCTAGAAATCTATTACAGGAGGGTAACGTTTCCTTTTGTTAATCTTCTTTAAGACCATAGGATAGTCTCCTTAATAAGTACAGATTGTCCCGATGTCCCTCATTGAAATTTTCTGTTTCCCGTTCGCCACTGTGTATCGCACTAAACTGATTTCATCAGTTCACTAAATGCTGTATGTCAGGTACAGGCATGTTGAAAGCTTCCATGATAGAATGCTGGTACGTTGTTGAAATTCACCTTCCACCTGAACATGAGGAAGAACTTCTTTACTGTGAGGGTGACAGAGCCCTGGCCCAGGCTGCCCAGGGAGGCTGTGGAGTCTCCTTCCCTGGAGAGATTCAAACCCGCCCGGACGCGTTCCTGTGCCCCCTGCTCTGGGCGCACCTGCTTTAGCAGGGGGGTGGGCTGGGAGATCTCCGGGGGGCCCTTCCGACCCCTGCCATTCTGTGATTCAAGTGCAAAATAATAATAATAATAATAATAATCTTTATTGTAACAGCTGAAATACATGCATTTGTGTCAACATAACAAAGGGTAATTTGAACCTTTCCCAGGGTTTTTGTGGAAGGGAAAAACTTACAGTAAAAAAATCTATGTGTATTTCTTGTGAGGTTCTGCAATACCTGCAGTACTGCTTCATATCCTGAAATCTGGACTTAACCAAATTTCCTACTGAAACCAGTAATCTTGCTTAAATAATATCAGTAAAGTTAGTGGGACAACCCAAAGCTGATTTGGAATCCTACTGTGAATTTTATGTCCGAGACAACATGACTTGTCGAAATAGACCCACTGTGTGATAAAGCTTAATTTCAAGAAATGTCACGTTTTATTTCATTTGCTGAAACATCTTATTTTTTACATGTTTGAAATGAATCTTTATTTCTAATGTTAGAGCAATTTTCTTTTCAGATATTTCAATTGTAGCAAGTAAACAAGCAGAGAAGTTTGAAACTGAAACAGAACTGCTTGAAAATTATCTGAATAAATCTCTGGATGCTTTGATTAACCCGGGAAGATTTTTAGAAAAAAAATGAATCTGTCACTTGTGACTTTATGTAATTTTCCTGTAGTTTTGAAAAGTATTGTCCAGCTCTCCAAGGTTTTTGGCTCACATTACTGTATGGAAGTCCATGTTTAAAGGCTGCTTTGATCATTCCTTGTGTATGGAACTGTACGCTATGAACGTTTTATAGTTTGTTACCCAAAATAATTGGGACCTGCAATAATTGTACACGCAACAGCATTGTAGTGAAATACTGCTGAACTTCCCATGTGCAACACAAATGTTGCCTCAGATCCCAAGACTCACGTGACAGCGCTTCGAGAAGGTTTAGCTATAGTTGGCTTTAAAGGGTGTCTTAGCTAATTAGGGTATTAGAGCTCGTGGGCCACGGCTTGTGAGTTCAGAGCTTCTGCTAATTAAGTTTTGAATGTAATTTTAGTTAAACTATTAAAGCTTTGTCCCAGGGCTGTTCTCATTAAGCAGACCTCCAGCTCTCCTGTATTTTCTTTGTTCAGAGCTCTCTTGCAAGTGTGGAGGCACATCTGGTATTGGCTATGGCATTCACATGGGTCTAAAACGGCTGCAAGAGAAACAATGCAATGAAATTTATCTGGGAAAACAGCGAGCTCACAGCATAACGTTTCTCTGGAGAAAAGCCTGAACCTTTTTAATGATCTGGCTTAGTACTTAGTATGGTACCCTTAACCATCAAACTTCGGGGTGTATGAAATCCCAAAGGATGGAAGTGGAAATGTTTTTTTGTTTAGCGAAGGCTAGAGTACACCAACATAATGATCTAATCTCCTTCTCTAGGATTCATTTAGGGGCCTGAGCTCCACTGAGTAACACCTACAAAAAAAAGTACAGTAGGTGGTTACTGCAAATGGATATGGGATCGCGTACTATGAACCACCTGTGCCTTCACTTACACTGAAACCTCGCAAATCTCTGTTATATTTCTGGTGTCATAATATCACTGTTTACCAGCTCTGGGCTTTTAATTACGTTTTACGGGATACTTGCCCACCATATGGATTAGGCCCCTTATGTTACTTGGGAGGCGGGGGGAAATATCAAACACGAGGCTTTAAGATTGTCAGTTGCTCAAATTTATTTTTTCTTTAAGTCTTAATAGGCATGGCCAAATGAACACAGCAATTTCTTTAGAATAGAAATGAATACACTGTTTTGTTGTATCTGAGATCTGTGTAATAGACTGTGACATCTCCTGCTGTGATACCAGGTGAAAAATCCCTTTCGAAAGGGCCAAACCCCAACCATTCCCATTGGCCTACAATGCATCATTTCCTAGCTGGCGGCTGTAGCCTGCTCCCTGCAGCACTGCTGCGTGCAGCGGGGAGGCCGTAGGTTGCTGAACTCGTAAGTTGACTGAACTTTCATGCTAGTGTTGCTGCATAGCACACAGATACGGCAAGATAAGTGAAAAGATAAAACTAAGATAGAAACTTGGGAGCTGATGTTCTGTGAAGGTGAACGGAAATCGTTCATTCTAATCGGAGGCAAAACTTTCCCCTTTACATCTCTGCGGAGAGCCCTATGTAGCAAAAGATAGCTGGTGGTACCGTTTGTCTTCAGTCCTTGTGTACTGACTCTAACGCCCGCCTCTGCTGAACTAGTTGTTTTCTTTCTTTGTGGTTGTATGGTTTGTCATCTTCCTGAGTTTTTTTTTTCCTCTGTACCTGCCTTTTCCCAGATCTTTTTTTTTTTCTCTCTACTTCTCATTTTTCCTTCCTGTCGTCTTTTCTTTTTGCTTATGATGCAAGAAGCTGCTGGAGTGACGGCATAGAGTTTGGACTGGTATATTAGGACTGGAGCTGCTGGTCGCTGCCGTGGCTCGCCACTTGGAGGGAGCTGGAGGCAGGCAACCAGCCGGGAAGTGGAGAGGAGAGCCAAGAATGCGTATTTGGTTTGCCACACGTGAACACTTTGCATCAAACAGTGCCCAGCACCTCTGCGTGGAGATCCTACCCTGTAGAGATGCTGACAGATCATTACATTTTCCGGGGTATAGCTTTACTAGGGTATTTAGCTGTGTTTCTGTGTGTATGGTAGAAGTGAGGTTTTTTCCTCGAGTGTTGAGTTTGGCTTGAAATTCCTAGATTGTGCCAATCTTGCTCCCTCAGGAAACCGTAGCGATGGTCTTGGTTTATCTAAACCGTGGGAACTCAAGAGTAGTCACCTCTCAGAGAACGTTTTGGTCATGTTCAAGGACGCTATTTGCCCTTACCCCTGACTCGTGGACCTGTCCTCTTAACTTCTCTTCCTTGTCAGTCATAGTCCTTCTGGTTCTTCCTGGGGCAAGAAGTCAGCCAGCACCATTTCAGATCCCAGCTCGTTCTTCATGTTGCTTCTCTGGCAGCACTTGTCGAGACTGTGGCATGTTTCACTCAAATTCTGGTTTTCTTTTTTACCAAGGAGAAACCACACCATTCCCTCAGCTGGCTTGGCAGACTACCATGGTAAGTTAGCAGTCTGCGAGGCTCCTGCTGCTGCTCAAATTTTTAACCCTGTTATTATGTGTCAGGGAAGAGCTGCTGCTTTCAAGACTATAGCAAGATAGCTCAACTCTCATCCTGCTGGGCTGGGCTTGCATGTCTTTGCTTCCTCTAAATTGACAGCATGGAGAAACAACTTTGCACATAAGGTTTATCTATTCCACCTTGTATTGATTTTTCTTTTCACATACCCCAAGTTAAACATCAAAAAGAAGATAATGGGTTGTCGGTTTATTTTGTCCTGTAATAGGTGTTCCCTTTACTTACGTCTTTGCTGTTAATAATCTTTGATTCCTTGTTTTGGGGGAGCAAGTTTTAATGACCAACAGAACTTGGTGAATACAGGACCAAACACAAGGACAGTGCTCATCCTCCTACGAAGGGGATCTTTGCGTAATGGGTGTATTAGTGTATTAGATGTTGCCTTGGGTTGAGACTATAACTCTTGGAGACAATAAACAATTCAGCTCTCATTTCCTGTCAAAGACTAGCACCATGTGATTGCTGGAAAAAATGAATGCATCAGCGGATCTATGTTTTATATAAAATCCAGTTATTGTATTCTTAACTTACTCTAATTGTTTTTCCTAAGGAGTGTGCTGTCTTTGTGGAGGCAGAAGCTCATGTTAATTTGGTGGTGAGATTATTGCTAATAATATTAATTGTGTTTAAATAGTATTAGGCATGATAGCCTGAAACTGTGAGTGGTGTGGATGATTGAAATGCTACTGTGTCTGGCAAAGACAATATTATTTGAATGACTGTAATTGTGGTCAGAATGGGCCCGCGCACTTATATGCCATCCTGACTTCTCTAAGGGAAACCACCGCTTTCCATGGAGAGAGAATGAATTGGAGCTGGGCCTGTTTCCCCAGGCTTTTCATCCTCTTATTCCTTCCCCCTACTATAGCAAAACACTGTATGTAGCAGTACGGCAGCAGGTCTCTCCATCAGCTCAGGTGCTGTGAGGCTGCTCATTCCTGACTGTGCTCAGAGCAGAGCTGTTCCTTACAGTAACCTGGTGGTGTTGGCACATCGTTGAAAAAACGTGCCACAGAAAAGAAAATGCCTTGCTGAAGTTGTCTTGGGAGCATAGTATTAAGAAGAGAAGTTCTCCTAAAGCCATGGGCTAATACTGTGTTTAGCTATATTAGGTCTTTGATTTCCGTTTCCTGTCTCTCCCCGCTTATTCTAATTCTGCATTTTCCCGTCTCAGCCTTTAACCTCAGCCTGTATTGGACATTCCTTTTTTGTTTCCTCTTGCATGTCTCCTCTTTCTCTCCGCATTCATCTACGTCCACATCTCTGCTCTCTGAAAAACAGCAGAATTTCTTCTGTGTCCTACAGCAAAGTTATACCGTAAGAGATTTCTGCTCCAGCACAACCAAAGCTAGACCTAAGTCTGCATCTTCTTTCTGTTCCTCATAGGCATAAAATATCCAATATAGAGATGTGGGAAAGAAAGAGAGTTTAACTTTTCTTTGGATAATGCTAAAACTGCCTGGCATTGCGTCTGTGTCCATTCAAGAAGGGTAACAAAGCGAGTATTATACGAAACTTTTTATTATCCTTCTGTAATTATATACAGCCTCAGGGTCATCACTCAGGAGATGGGATGGAGGGACTTTCACACTATTTCCAGTCTTCTATCGAACGCTTATGTGACCGGGAATAAGTAGTTTCACCTCTTTTTTCTGCTACTATGTTTACTCGCCTGTTAAGACTGTGCAGGGCAGGATATATCTTCCGCTTGTATTCAGAGTCTGAATATTATTTGGATTTTTAGACACTTCCTAAATGCAATTGATATTTTCAAAGTTTACTTACTTGTGTAATCAACTGCATTTCTATGATCATAAATTTCTCTGTTGTCTTAACTATGAAAGACATTCTTGAATCTCTCATATGTTCTGTTCATTTTAGAGGAAATAGGCTCCCTTTTGTATATATCAGATTTGCTTAATGGCATTAACTGTCCTCCTTACCAGAATTATTTTGATGATTTAATCCGTATGGAATTTGATAGGAAACGTAATCTTGTTCTTGTATGTAGCACTCTAGTTATGATCTTCACAGCTGTGAACTGGGTTTGCCTTATGCCTGTCTCACTTCCCCTGTCTCTGTTAATGCGAATTTGGCCAAGTGTGGCTTATAGTTAGATTTCACGCTCATTACAGTGTGACGCGAACTGGTAGCCTGCTGAAATGGGCATTCAGAGGCTTAAGAGATGGGAAGGCTTGCTAATGTGTTCAAAAAATAAACACTGCGAGGAAGGTTCTTCATTAGATGGAGCTGGGAACTGTAAACCCTGGGAATTTGAGAATTATCTATGTACATATCTCAGCACTCACAGCTAAACCGGGGAAGGTGTGAGATTTCAGCTTTAAGTCATACCTGTCAAGGGTTAATGGGAGTTGAAGCTGGGCTACTTCCTTTGCAGCAGTATCCTTTTACATACATGCTTTAAAAAACCTGCTAACCAAATACAATCTGCTCCTCACTTAAAAACCCGTTCTGACTTTCCTGAGGTTTAACTAGGGCTGGCTGTCCAAATCTGCTCACGTACCATTTTGATATTACATGGGAGAACCATAACTACCGGTGGAAAAGGCCACCGATTTATCCTAAAATCAGTGTCTTGCAAGAGTCCATATCCTATGTGACCCTTGACCTGAGAGCTCAGAATTATACCCGATTGGAGACGTTGCTTTGCAACTGCAGTTTCCCTTAAATTTGGTGTTTCTATACGAATGTGCCCAACGTTTTGTAAGTACTTTTAAAAAAAATCTTTTCTTCTGTATTTTCGAGAATTTGCCTTGATCGTGTATGTTGCTCTGCTCATTAATTTTAATGACGACGTCTGATTGCTTGCGTGATTGACACAATGAAAGGAAAACTCAAATGCAAAAGCACACACAAGTTGATAAAAAAAGTAGATTATAAAATGAATGAAGAATTGCGGTTTTTAATGAATTTTCATTTAGGAAGATATTTTGCTGAATGGGGTGCAGATTTGTTTCTTGCAGCCTTCTCCTATGACTAAATTTGTTAGAGGCAACAGTTCTCTTTTAAATCGGATCCATGAGTGATTATCGTGAGTGTTGAGGAGAGCTGTTGGCCATAAGAAAACTGAGTTGTAAAAGTAAGAGATCTACAGGTTACCAGATGTGAGTGAGTTAACCCTTGTTTTGAAGTTTGTGATTTGATAATCCTTTCCCTGTGACAGGTATGAATGACTGCTCAAATCAGTTCGAAGGATGTGCGTAAAAATCAGGCTGCTTGCTTGTTCGCAGTGTTTATGGTGTATGGTGAACGGTAGCCTCTGAACTCTGTTATCTTTCTGTAAGTCCAGGGTGTGCCGTAAAACACGTAATGCCTGAGTGTTACCCCTAACCAAGTAGGGCTGAGGGTTGTTTTTCCTTTTTGCTTTAATTAAAGTTTTTTCTTCCTAAATTATGTAACAATTTTTCAGGCATCTTGTTAGTTCAAAAAAAATGACTCGATGTTTGTAAAACAGCGAGAGATAATTTGACTCCTGCCTTTAATTTAACCACAGCAGACGCTGCTAACTATACTTTGCTTCCCAATGAAGTAATTTACCTTGAAGATGAGAAGTGGAAACATATTGTTTAAATAGCTGACTTGATTGCTTAGAAATGAGGCTGACCAAAATGAGTTGATGACTTGTACCTTAGGCCTGGGCTATTAAACAAAACTAAGCATACAATAATATCAGCAAAAGCTGTCTGGGAAAATCAGACCTCACTGCAGTGGGAATGTTACGGTATTTTTTCAAGCAAATAAGCACGCTGAGTCAAGCAGTAGTGAAAGTAATGCTGCGATTTGCCTGCGAAACTACCGTTAGAGGTCAGGAGTGAAAATAAGTGGGAAGAACAGCAGAGTGCCAAAAGAGAGGGTACTGGAGGCATGGGTGTTGTCTGTAACAGTGAATAATAAAGACAACTGTGGTGCATATGACACAATACGGAAAATGATTCTGGATTCATTAAGGACTTGAGCTGTCAAGAATTTTGTAAGTGATAACTAAGCTGGAAGAGTTTCAAATGCTCAACTTGGTGAAGTTGGGTTCAAAACCTGTGGTACCTAGTCGGATAAATTGCCATAGTTGTCTGTATTGCAAGACTTCCAGCTTCTACCACCAGGAAGTTCATCACTAATTTGGTAATGGTTTTGTTATCTTATTTAAATAAAACGGGCGTAGGAGAACTTTCAGATTTTATACTACTCGCATGCAGAATCTGCATTTAATTTGTGCTTACCCTTTGTCTTGCTAGCAGCACGTGTCACAACTGCTGAGGCACTGTGTGGGTACTCTGTACTTCTTGTCATGTCTTGAGCTCAGTTGTCTCAGCTAACTTTAGATGTCTGCAAGGTAAACGTTGACATCTGAGCTAGTCATGCTGTCTCCTTTCATCAGTGGAAAGAAACAGAAACTTAAGTGAGGTCAGTTTGGACACTTGTGACTGCTTCTGGTAAGCCACGTGAGCAGGAATGCCTGTTTTGCTGTTTGTGTCACGCAGAACAGAATGAGACCTCCTCTCTGACTGGCTCCTCCGGGTGGTACTGTTATATATAGACCATGGGTGAGAATTTTCTTATAGCATTGAGAACGTTGTTATTTTTGAATCTATAGCAGGAGGTAAGTAAGGAAGGATTAGCTGCTCAGTGTCTAGCTGCTTTGAAATGTTACAGTTAGTTGTGCTATTTTAACCAGAGGAGAGATACCAGGTTTCCATGGGTAGACTCGTGTCCACTGTGGGTGCTGGAAGTCGCTGCTGTGTCCAAAGCTGTCACCCTCTCTCAGGGAAAACGAAAAACCCAACCATGTTCAGTGGCCGCGAAGGAAGAAACTTACCAAAAGAATCACTGCAATAAAAATCTGGGAGAGGATGTGTATACGTGTACGTATAAAAGGAGAAGAGCAGATGATGGGAAGAGGAGAAAGGAAAGCTGCCAACTGTCCTTTCTTTAGTCATTGCTGCTTTAAGAAAGACCATTAAGCTGGAGGTCGAATTGGAATGTCAGCAGCGACAGGCAAGCATTAATCTCACGTACCTGAAAAGGGGTGGATTTAGGAACCTTTGACTGCAAAGCTTGGCCTCTGTTGCACTTTGTTAAGTGTGGCTGTTTAAGGGAGAGTGTGTTTGTGTGTGCACGCGTCAGAGAGAGAGAAAACAGAGGCCCAGACTTATCTTTGCAGAACCAGAACATGACACCTACTATCAACAGCGGGTGCATCTCCTCTCCAGATAGAAGAGTTTTGTCCATCGATCATCTTGTTCGGTGTGTGTGCAGTGTTTGCCCGTTTGTCACAGAACTGGATAAGCACTCAGAGTACTTCTCAGCCTTGTGCTAGGACTTCGACTTAGCCCGTATCTCTTTGTATCTGCTTTTTACATTGAGCAGACTGAGAAAATGCTTGCTTTTTCCCCAGCAGCACAGGTCAAAGTAACAGCTCCGTTACGTTAGAGGTGAGGTGTGTGCCAGCAGGAAGAAGTGTGTGTAAATAACTTGGAACAGCTTTAAGCTGTGCATGTTTTTCCCAGAACGGTTCAAAATATTGAATGTCTTTTTCACCATACGTATATCTAGCGTAAGGAACAAGCAATGACCCCGTCACTCTCCTTTGGAAGGGTTACTGGCCAATGGTTAACAAAGTAGGTGAGGTTATAAGAAGTCCTGCGTTCTGTGTTTGGCCCTCTTGAGCTCTAAACTCTGCGTGCCATGCTTTATTTGTCTTGAAAATACCTTTAAACTTGCTCAACTCCTATCCCTTCTGTTGCGTCCTGTGCCATCCGGTCACCTGCCATCACTGCTCAGCACCACAGCTACTTGTGTCACACTTATTTTACAAGATTCTGTTAATGCCTGTAAAGCAGTTTGTACTTTCTTTCAGTCATAGATTTCGGTATTTTCTTTATGTCTTCCCAATGGCATGGTATTTAGGGGCAAGATTTTGTCTGCTGAATAACTTTTCGCTTGAGAGGGAGCGATACCAGTGCTTGAGGCTTTCTTGAACAAAAGATGATGTCAGCCTCTTGCAGGAAGGAAGAAGCCTTGCCTGTACTTTAGTGGCATAGATAAGGGGAGGGGGGAAAAAAAAAATTCCTTCCCTAAATACTTGTGCTTGAAGTAGGAGGAGCTCCTATTGCTCAGATCTTGAGCTGCTTTATTGTAGCCTGGTCTTCCTCTTTGATGCCTTTTTTTCCTTTAGAGCCCGGTAGTTAATTAACTCACTTGATTAAAAGCAGAATGTCCAAACTCATGGGTCACCACACTTGGGAAGTTTCGATGTCCTGTTTAAAAATAGGCATCAGCACCTGATATGCCTTTTGAAGACAGCGGGAGCCAGTCCTGCATGAGCTGGCTAAATATAGCGGCGGCCCTACCACTTGCTGGAGAGATTAATAAAGGGAAGAAATTCCATTTGGGCAGGTAGGGTGCAACGGATCCAGAAGATTTCCTAGCTGCGCTGTCTGGTGGCGTGGACTCTTAGGAAGAGGGGAATTGCTTTTGGTTTTTATTTTTTCAGTGTAGCGGTATAGAGGAACTTCCTCTGGCAGACATTTTCAAGTTGTGAACAAGAAGGATTTTGTATAACTTTTACTCAGTTAACACTTGGACAGAGCAGAAATACTTGAAAATTGCTTTTTTACTTCACAGCTACTTGCAGAGATCAGCCCTGCGTGCAACCTTCCCTTAGTGAAATAAGAAGAAAACTAAATGAGCCTGATTGCACAGTGTACCTTGACTCCACGCTTCAGCTGTTCTTCGTTTTAGTATTATATTTACTACCGTTCCACACAGACCTATTTTTTGTCTCATTTGTATTACTGTAAATTATTGGCATCAGCTGAAAGGGCCGATGGAGTTAAAGGAGCTGGGCTGGTGAGCCGCTTAAACTAGATTTTAATTCTGCAGTTTCATTTCTTGTGTTCCTCAGTTGAGGCATATGTTTTAAGTCAGTGAGATTTGGCAGGTCGGAAGGTTTTGATGTATGTTGACTTCTGTACGTAAACATAAGCCCCAAACTGTCCAAAAAAGGAGCCGCTAATCCAGTGAAAAGGCTAAGATCTGAAACGAGAAATAGAAGCAGCGGGTGGGAGGAGAAAGAGGAGAGACTAGCCAAATGAAAGATGCAGGAACAAATGCTGAAGGCTGACAGCTACCTTTTGGGAGTGCTTTTACTCCACACACTTACACTAAGTAATCCATCCTCCAAAATAAAGCCTGAAAAGTTTTGCTTGCATCAGCCAAATAAAAAGCTTTAACTGAAGAGGAGGAAGAGTGCTATTGTGGAGTTTTTGATGGGTATGATCAATATGAAGTTCCTTTGCCTGACTGAAGAGTTAACCTAACCTTCCAGTTTTGGGCAGAGTACTGCTCAGTGTAATGTCCTAATAGCTGCCTTAGTCTGCAGGCAACAGCAGAGCGTCTTGTTGCTGCCGCGGTACTCTTACATTTCAGAGGTGTGAGCAGGTAAGTATCCAGGGCAGTTTGGAACAGCATCAAACAGTCCGCTGCTGCTTAGGAGAAATTCGTAAATCCTTCATCTGTCACTAAAGGTGTAAACTTAATGTTGACCAGATTTTGAGACATAATGCAATACAATAGTCCGCTGTCATAATTCAGATTCCTCAAAGATCAGTCAAACACAGCAAATAAATCAAACACAAGAGGCCCTGAAAAACTGCCGGAGACAGTGCACCTCTAGGAGTGTGGCACCTCCAGCAACTGAGAAGGTTGATGATTTACCATGATATTATCTCTGCACAGATATCAAAATATGTTGATATAGTGTCGTTTAACCCTATCATTGCACTCCGGGTATAGTGAACAGCATGTGGTTACCATGCACTCCTCTTAATTATAAAGCAGGTTCCTTGGGAAAGAACTATATTTGAAAAGAAACTTTTTTAACCTTGATTGGTAGGCTTCGTATTTGAGGTACGTGGTATGAATAAACCTTTCACTTTTGTATTTGTAGATCATTTCATCTTTTCTCCAAAAATCTCATATTATAAACACGCCTACTTAGTGCATACAGATGTTCTGCTCTGGGGACCCTCTTCAGGTAATAATTCGGCCTCTTTGAACATAAGAGCTTTTTTCCCCCCCAGAGCTCTCGAAGCTGAAACAGATGCCTGCCTGACCAGGAGGGCACGCTGATGAACACCAGACTGTCTAAATACTAGCAAAAGAAGGAAAAAACGAAAAAGAGTAGGGGAAAACACACTCTAAAAACTTTCTGTGGCCTCTGTATACATGGTCCAAATACGCTGAGAATTGCTCAAACACACATAACGCAAAGGTGGCACTCCTCGGTGAGCTCTGTCCTCTGTTTCCTCCCCGTAGACGTGTGATGCAGGCAGGCAGATCCAACATTTCAGGTGGGGCTGAGAGACGAAATTTCTTTTGCTTTGATTTCTGAGCTCAGATTAATGATGCTTAGTATCAGTTGCTGATGGCAAATGTTTACCAATGTCACCTTCTCCCTACACACTGAAATACTGCTGTTGATATAATACCTCTCTAGGAATGAAAAAGAAATAGAGATATGGAGCTAATGTTGATTTATCAATGTTGTTGCCAAAGATGGGTGGTTTCAGCAGTTGCAGGAGAGGCTTAGGATCCAGATGAGTAGCGCAACCAAGTGGAGAAGAGGCTGGAAGAAGTGTGTATTCCACGGGGACCCGTCGAATAAGTCTCACCTTTTTTAAGAAGGAAACCAAAGCATATTCCCCAGACTCTGCTGCTGTTTTGTCCATTGCCTATTTATTCCTTTAGGATGGAAAAGATAGAGAAGCTCTTTCCAACCAACCTGTCTGCATTAGGCAAAAAATACATCAATTTTCAGTACTTGTGCTGCCCTGGCAGTGGGTTGTCTCTAGAGACTGTCATGTAAAGCTGCTGCCATCTGAGAGAATGCGGTGCAGTTAAGGCAGGGTGGTGCTGATTCCTGGGAGAACGCTCTTTGCATGGGACGGCGAGGAGTCGTTCACACGCGGGCCAGCCAGGAGCCTGGTCAACACTCACAGGCTCATTTAAGTGGTAGCTCAGTGCTTAGCGCGAGAGCGTTCCAGCTCATCGCCAGGGCGTGTAGGCACGGCTGCAATAGAGATAGTTATTGTTGCTGGCCTGTCGCATTTCAGGAGTGAATAGACACGGAAGCTAAAATGCTGTATTAAGTGAAGTTTGAAATAGAGGCAGCAAGGAAGAGCCGTACAGCCAGTACTGCATGGGTGAGCACATAAAGGCTGTCGATCTCGTGTACTTTCAGGGGGTCTTCCTTTGTGCAATGTGTTTATATAGAAGTTAATTCTCTCTAAAAAGCTACGTGTGTTTGAACCTTACGGACCCTTTTGTTAAAAGCGTTACTCTTGGGAAGCTTGAAGAAAGGAAAACTCCCTTTCGTTTCAGAGTATATGCCGGTAGCGTCTTTTGGATACTCGATCTCCTCATTTTTCTTTTGTAGTTACATTCTTTCCTCTTTTGTGGAAAAGAGATAAATATTTTAAGTGTGTTATATGAATGTTTTTTAAGAAAAGAACCTGTGGTTGGAAGTTTGCAAATTTCAGATTTGCCTGGTGGTTGTTTCTGTTCTCCCAAGATATAGACAGTATTTCTAGCGATGGCTTCATTTTCACACCTATATTATTTAAAACAAAAAACCCCCCCACCAGCCTTTTGGGTTTCTTCAAAACCGTATTGTCCTTCTGTCTGTATTGCCCTTAAAAGTAGTCACCCATTCTGAAGTCTCATGAAATTGCAGAAAGTCATTTTTTCAAATGACATCTGGTCTTAAGAAGGTATTTTCTATTGCCAGTGCTCCTAAGAGCAGTGTTTCCCTTTCTGAACTCTTAAGCTGCCTTCGTTTCTGCTGAAAACCTTGGCTAAATCAGATGTAACAAACAGATTAACAGAAATAAGAGGCTAGAAAGTGAAGAGAGAAGGGAAGTATTCAGTGGCATCGCTAGCTTTAAGTGTTGCACAAAGATACTGTCGTATCAGTCTTTGTGTAGTGCGTGTTCCTGTGTAATTTTTAAATGTGTATGTCTCGTGAGTTTACAGTAAGGAATCTGTTAATTATTTCATTTACCGGGAGTTGTTTCTTTCCTTGGAGCCTTGCTCAACTTTTAGGTCTCAAAGAAGGTGAATAGAAGCTTTTGGAAATTTGCGGCATTCCCCTATGCTGACTGTGGAACAGATAGGTAAATCCTGATAGACCAAGACAAATTACATGCACTTGCCTGTCTGTAAGAGACAGTAATATACTGGAAAAATATTTCTTTGCCAGCACCTTTCCCACATTGATTCATCTCGTTCCAGCGGCTTAATTATGGCCATTTGAATGTGCCATTGCAGATGCTAATTCAGTTTGACACATCCATTTTCCGTACACTTGGGAAGGAAATCTCTTTCTACTGGTTCCCTACTTTAAGACACAAAGCAAAACAAAAAAACAAAGGAATGCTATGTGATTGGTACCGTCACCAGTTGCTCTGTTTGTTTGTAAGTTCTTTTTGAAATAAGCTTTAGTGGCAAGAGAGGCCTTTAGACAATCTGGAGGGGCTATAAAAAGTGTGCTTTGTTTATAGCGAGCAAAAATAATTGAGCTTTTCTGTTGTTGCCTGAAAGCCACGTCTCCTGTTTCTGGGCCCTGTTTACTGTGTACTGTACAGAGCCTGCAGCCTTTCTGCAGCAGATCGGGACTCCCCTAGCCTTTCTGCTGTTTCCTTTTTTATGGCTGGGCTTTTGAGCAGCACTGGTATGCCCCAAACACCTGCCAGATTTGCATATCATTCTTGCTTGGCTTGAGCATCCACTGCAAAGTTGGCACATGAACTGTGGAGAAGCAGGGCTAGTGTTTTGATTGTATGCCAGAGCCTGATACTGAAATAGGCAGTGGGAAGGAATCCAGTAATGGTTGGCCTCTGATCAATGAAAACTGTCGTTAGGCCAGTAAATCGTCGGTATGTGGGCTTAGTTCTATATATCATCTTTGGGCTGGTGTCACCCTGACTCCAGGACGAGAACATTATCAACATGTCATCAAGTCTGCCGGGAGCTTTTTATTACTTTTTCTCCCTTTGATTTATAGCCATTCTCAAATTTCACACAGGTCAGGTTTGACAACACACTGGAGGGACGTTGAGGGGATTGTTTCTTTGGTGCAGAAATAGATTCGCCAGCCCTCGCTAGCTGGGAGCTCCTCTCCCTCTCCCCTGGACACCCCAAATGGCTGCTGGTAGAGCCCTGGCCTGGCAGAGCCTCACTCGCTCGTCGCTAATTGCTGTGGCAGGAAGCAGAGCCTTCCGTTATCTCCTCTCAGACTGGGCCCTGGAATTGTGGTGAGACAACACCTGATTAGCTCTGGCCTTGTCCGCACACGCGAGTGGCACAACTTAAGTTTAAATAATCTGCTGCCTTTGGTTTGAATGGAATGGTGAAGACTCCATCGTGGGAATTCAGGATTCTGGCTGTCTCCTTTTTTTGTTTGGCTTAAAATCTTTCTGAGTCAATTAAGCCAAACAAAAAGAAACCGCACAAAACATATATCCACACAGCTTTTGGCACTCTAACTCGGTTTCAAACCAAGCCTCCCATTTAAACCCAGCAGAGCTTTCCTTTGCAGACAAACCCGTGCCACCTGTAGTGCTGTGGGAGTAATGCTGGAGCAGCCCCTCCGAGCAGAGCAGATGCACCAGCTCTGGCAAAATCCTCTCCTCTTGCCTTTGGGAGATGCAGGTCTGTACTGGCTGCCGTTTCTGTGACTTTGCCTGTAGTTTTCTAAACAGGTAAATGGATGTTCGTGGGTATGTATGGCTGTGGGATAATGTGATCTCTTCTTCAGGGTAATTTACTGCAAAATAAAGACTTTTTCTGCAATAGTGCCTGCAAAAGCAAGATACATTGTTAAAGCAGTAGCAGAATAATTGTAATTGTGAGAAGGACCGACAACTGCTTTGAAGGAAACCATGAATGTTTTCAGTGTAAAACACTGACCTTCTCTGTGAGCTGGAGATGGGGAACTAGGTGGCATTTCTTCAGTAACTTTGTCCTTTGTTCCTAACTACATCCTGTATTTTCTAAGCGAAGTAGAGTTATTTCTCAGTTACGGCTCATGAGAATGATCAGCGTTAAAAGTATGAGGTGTATGCAGTTAAAGCCTATTGTAGTGTAAACGTTTGAATTTGACTCCTTTTGCATGCAAGTAATGACCGAAATCTGGAAAAGATCGTAGCTGGAAAGAATTTGGCCAGAAAATACAGATGTTGCCTGTTGGATTACAAAAGTAAGACAGCACGTTCAGAGTTAAGGCTGAACGCACAAGTGGCTGCGGTGCACCAAGGGATTATATGCTGCTGCCTTCTACATTTAGGCACAGTGAGTCCGGATACGGTTAAGAGTCCAGGCCCTGATTTTTCCCACATTTAGCTGAGCTTGAAATGTTCTGTTTAAAATAACTCTTTGTGAATTCCTTCCTTGTACGTAAGATAGCTTTATTTAAAGGCAAAGTTAGATAAAAAGTGGCTAGTTAAGGTGAACCGCTAGCTTTTTACAGACTGAGTGGCTTTTCTGGAGACCTTTTATTCTAATGTGTAAATCCTCATTAAGGGACACTCTGTTTAAATCTGATCATGGCCCCATTTCAGCAAAGCACTTAGCATGTGCTGAAGTATGTGGGAAGTCAGTGAGATTACTTGGACACTTAAAGTTAAGCAAGTGCAGTACCGAACTGGGATGTGCATGAGCACAAGATTAGTTGCTACACAAGTACAGTCCTTATTACTCAAAGTTAAATATTTTGAATTCTTTTTTAATCTTTTTAATGGAAAAGTGAGTAGGCTGCCTTGCAACTCCTTCCTTGCCAAATTCCCTTTCTTAAATCAAAGCTCACATTTGAGTTACGTGACCACAAAAAGCATTAGAAACTAATAAACCTCTGAATTTGTTTACAGTTGTGTAAATTGAAAAACAGACAGACCAGTTTAAGATTTCTTTGTTCTTATTTTTCCTTTTTCTTTTAGTATTTACTTTCAGGCTTGGGCCTTTGAACTATGTTCTTTCCTTGGCTGCATTATGCTCTTCCCTAGCTTGGATAGGCAAGGGGCGCTTGTGGCAGCTGCCTGTACCAAACTACACAGCTAGCCTTGTTACCTCTGCGCACACAAAGTCTCTTCAAAGGAGCTGTTCTCTGTCGGTGCAGTTCAGTACGTCCAGAGTGACGTACCTACCTGACCCCGTCTGTTATCAGAAGGCTTAAATGCAGCCCTGATCATAGAGGGCTGCGCCACTGCTTCGAAACGTCGGTGTGGTGACTTGCTCTGCTTATGGTTAGGAACCTCGTGTTCTCCCCGACTCCTCTCCTGCTTCAGTGAGAAGCGCAGAACACACATTTTAAGCGGAGAGCTAAGGCTCTGTGTGCAAGGGCAGGCATAACAAGAATAAATACAGTGAGAATACATTAGGATAAAAAAGAGTAGAGATCTCTAAACAAGCTTTTGTGTATTATGTCCAGCAAGCTTGTAAGAGAATTCACAGCATGAATTTGTGTATGTGTGTGATCGTTGGCTTAAGCATGTAGGCTTTAAAGTCTGGTGCAAATTGTGTTTGTTAGTATAGCCTCTTGTCCTGAATTCTATCCATAAAGCGAGATCTTGAAGCTGTGATAGTTTCCTGCTCCATTTATTTATTTATTTATTTTTAAATCTTTTAAGTTTGTTACTCTTAAATGGAAAATACACCAAAGCAGAGGAGAAGGAGCTCTGCCCATCAAAACAGGCCTATGGAAATAGCCCTAGCTAAAATAAATAGAGCTTTATTGGGCACATTTAGGATTCAGTCAGGATGCAAAGGAGTACCCAACCCATAACAAGCTCAGCAGCTGCAAAGTTCGCTTTGCAGGCGTTGCGTAAGAGATTCACAAAATTAAGCTGTTAACGGGGATTCTGCTGCCACATTACAATTGGTAAATATTGGGTATGTGTAGTTATTTGCCATAAAAGCAGAGAACCTTGAAATAAAATGGTCTGTTAATAGTACAGTGAGAGCAAATGGAGAATACGTCAGACTCCAGTGCAAAATCCATATACCGCTCGCTTACGTGAAACACCTCGGTCCATCCTAGGGCAGAGACTACCAGTTTTGGAACTGGTGTGCTAAAACTATCACAGCCACGACGTTTTATGACCTAAGCCAGGTTGCGTTCACGTTTCCTGAAGTCAAAAGCTTGTCACACGTTAACAAACACTCTCCTCCTAGGCTTCTTTCCAATATTTGAGTCTACAATATTAGTCAATTCAAATNTTCACGTTTCCTGAAGTCAAAAGCTTGTCACACGTTAACAAACACTCTCCTCCTAGGCTTCTTTCCAATATTTGAGTCTACAATATTCGTCAATTCAAATGGACCAGAAAGTTGTGTAAAGGTCTGTTCCTGTGTGCCGTGAACCCCTCTGAACGTTGCATTTTTCCATAAGCTTGGCGTAACTTTCAGGGCCTTTACTTCCATCACCGTATGTGTTTTCCTAGCCTACCTCTACGTGCTTTTCCCACTCTTCAGGTTTTTCTTTTATTGTTTCGTCACATCCCTGTAAGGGATTGTTGCCTTTGAGCAATGTCATTCTGCCTCACGCACAACATCTGAGGGGAATGTCTGTTCTATAAACACCGATGTAAGAGCAGCTCGTGTAGGAACTTTGAGGATTGCTTTTAAAATGGTTGCTCAGGTAGCCTGGACAGTGCATGGCAGCACAGGGGAACTCAGTGGTGGGTGAGGTACTGCACTGTCAGCTAGCCACACTGCTTCAGCAGGGTGACGCTGTTCACACAAATTTGTTAAGATGGGAAGAAAATTAATCTGCCTCTTTTATTCAGTAGTATAAAGTTGTAGAAGAGCTCCGCTGAAAGACATCGTCCACAGAATTATCTGTGTCATGCCCAGTTTTCTTTTGAATTCTTGATTATTTTTTTTCAAGACAGCTCTGTGTATATGTTAGGTGTTGATACCTAACTTTATTTTACATATGCATCATCTGCTCACAGCCCTTTCAGGGTTGCATGTTTCTTACAATACGGCTCCAACAGCCACAGCCTTGTCCAAGCGAGAATGAATTGCTGGGAGTGTGACAAAATTGGGTGCAATGCAGAGACAGGTATCCTGTGGAGACTGGAATTTCTGAGAAATCATGGACAAATTCTACTGCTCTACCTGACAGAAATCACAGAATCACAGCATAGTAGGACTTGGAAGGGCCCTCCGGAGATCCCCCAGCCCAACCCCCCCGCTAAAGCAGGTGCCCCCAGAGCAGGNCGACCTGCTGGCCACACTCTTCTTCATGCACCCCAGGAGGCCACTGGCCTTCCTGGCCGCAAGGGCACACTGCTGGCTCATGGTGAGCCTGTTGTCCACCAGCACTCCCAGGTCCTTCTCCACAAGCAGGTCAGCCCCAACCTGTGCTGGTGCATGAGGTTATTCCTCCCCAGGTGCAGGACCCTACACTTGCCCTTATTGAACATCATCAGGTTCCTCTCCCAGCAGTAAAATCGCTGAGCTACACTTAACAGGTGAAATAAGGTGGGAACTAAGAGAGAAAACCACCTTTAATAGAAGGCAGTTGGTTGGGGAAGAACAGCAGCAAACCCCCTCATTATTATTATTATTTGTTTCATGATAGATGTCGTCTTTTCTCACTGCGTAGTAAGTGCCTTCTGAGGAAAGACAGCGCACAGTAAACTGAAAGCTCACTTTATGCACGTTCACTGAGGCTCTGCACCAGTCACTCTTGCAGACACGCGGGATGCTCTAAGAAAGCCTTTTTGCAAGGTGCTTTTCTCCATAGTACATTTAGCGGGTAGAGGGTCTGGCCCTGCAGACAGTTAGTGAGCACTGTGGATACTGCTGCGGTGTCTGGCTACTCACTGAACTTGCACGTGAGGATGAGTCCTGAACAATACAAGGTAGCAGGACTTAAGGTCAAGTCTGGCAGTTTAGAAACAAAAACCGTGTTAGGCTTTTGTGATTTTCACTGCGTGTCAAAAAAGAATGACCCACTAGCTGTAGTTATTTCTTAAAAGAACAACCAGGTGGCACGATTTTTCTAACGCAGAGTCATCAAAATGCGCACCTCAGTCAAGATGGTGTGCCTGGTGTCGGTGCAACTGCTCCCGGTTGTATTAGAGTGTGCTTAGAGATTGTGAGACTTACCTACCCGTGGCTTGCAGGGCAGAGACTCCCAGTCAAGTACTCACCTGTGCTGTCACGTTCATGGGTTATTATGTCATTTGGAAACATTGGCTTATGCCTAAAAGCATTTCTGTTCCCTGTAATGCAGTTAGAACCAAAATTTGTCCTTGCAGTTGAGTTAGAAATACGAGCTATCGCAGACCAGACCACGGGCAAGTGTTGCGTATCCTAAGATCCTTTTATGGGATCTTTAATACGGATGCCTTAATCTCTCCCTGCTGCTTCTGATTTCTTGGGTTGTGTTTGCGCCTATGTGCGCTTCTGGCCTTGTCATTTATTAGACCGTGTGTGTGGCGAGAGAATGGCTGTGGCGCACTTGAAGCGGAGGTGAGTCTGTAGTCTGCTAAGGTACTGAGAACTTGATGGCTGAAAAATCCTTGTTAAATCACCCTCGGCCATCTGTGACAAGCATGGCAGCTGAGGTGCTTTGCAGTGGCTTCCTACAGCTTCCCGGCGTGTGTTCCTGATTACATCGAGCCAGGCAGAAGTACAGCAGACAGCGTAAAAGGCCTGGCTACTCCAGGGCTTGCTGCGGCAGGTATGCTGCACTGTGGCGTGATGCGGCCGTGGTACTGACGGCTGCGGCAGCACCGGTAAGGCGGGCTGCTCCAGAGGATGAGGGTTTATACAGCAGCTCGGCTTAGGAGCAACATAATGGTGCTGGCTTTGTGCGTGTCTCACGGAACAGCTTCCTCAAACGGCTCCTAGCCCCTATTTTAGTGAACGTTAAATAGAAGTCTTCCTTTTAAGAAAGGCTGTTACCGGTCCTTTTGAGTGCACCTATTTCCAGAAATGGTTTTGATTCTCACTGCTTCCCCCTGCCCTTTTTCGTTGTGTGGTTTGTTTCTTTGGGGGGTTGTTTTGTTTGTTTGTGCTGAGACCTTTTTTCCTTCACAATTTGATTGATCCTCCTTCTCTCAATTCCGCATTGGCTGGCTGCATGTGGAACCCTGCCTGGCTTTAGCTGAGACAAAATCGACTGCACACAATTTCCCTCTGACAGCTTGTACAAGAGCAAACATTTCCGAAGAGCTGAAAGTCTAGAAATTCAATCAGCGGAAAACCTACTGTGTGGAACAGCTTTGCTAGTGCTACAGCTCCCTGCTGGGTAGAAAAGCAATCCAGTTACAATAAATCCTTAAGAGTGGAGTCATTTGGGTAAAAGGAAAAACAAAAGCTGGTTTATGCAAACTGATTGAAGTCAGACGTTTTGACTTCCCATTGAAAAAGGAGTCAAGGCTCAGGCTTGCTTGGTAATTTAAAGGGGAGATTGGCTCCTTTCATCTTTCTCTAGGGCAAGGTTCTTAATATTTTGCTTGTGGAAGAAATACAAAGTTTTCAACTGAAGTTAAAATATCTACTTTGATATCGATATCGATGCTGTAGCTGACTATAAAACGAGTCGATCCTGAATGCTCCGGCAAGAGGTGAAGGCACAATTCTGTTTCCAGCCGCTCTGATTTTGTTCCACCGCAGTTACAGAAATGTGAAACTAGGGTAAAACTGGGATCGAAATCAAGGCTTGCATGTCTTGCCAGGACAGCTTGGGCAACAGTTTGTGCTACGTTGCTGGTGTGTCATGAGCTTATGAAGCTGTTGATGCAACCCGGGCTGCCCGGCAGACTCTTTTGACTGAAGATAAGAGTTGTGCCTGGTGAGAGAGGTCTGTTCTGTTTGTGTTAATTTTCTTTCATTCTTCAAATGCAAGCAATTAAAAATGAGCAGCATTAAAAAACATTTGACGTTAAAATAACATCGTTAACTGAGATGCCGGTAAGGACTGTGATGAAATATTTTTCCTAGTTTATATTTAAAAATTTAAATGAAGGTAGCTTGGGGTAATAAAGTCTCCTTGTCATTTTCCTTTATTTTAGTAAATGTTTGCACCACTCCTCTTTGTGCGCTTTTCATACTGGAGCATATTAAATCGACCAACAGGCCTGAATAGAAAAATTAAGGAAACAATCTTCTGTAAAGTCGAGCAAAGTAAACTGACTGGAAATGCTGAGGTTTCCTTTCTCCTTTAATGCCTTTCAGGTGTTTGCATAAGACTAGGTAAAGCTTTTCTGGGCATCTGTGAACTCTGAAGACACTGCTGCGTGGGGTCAGGCAAGCCTGCTGCTCTGCATATAATCCGCATTGGGCGGTCATCCCTCCTCCCCCCCCAAATGTTTCTGGTCCTCATGGAAAATATTAAAGATCGTATAAACTTTGTAAAGGATTTCCACAGGCCTTTCTGTTTGAATAAGATGTTATAAATCATAGCAAATGAGTACAACACCTTGCCACAAAGACGGAGTTAAGCTGGTTTAAAAGAGAAGGTAAGGCAGAATGGTAACTGGAGAAGACTCTTAAAGCTCCAGCTTGTGTCCCTTGCTAGTCACTAGACTGTGAGGAAGACTTTGTGGACCACTGATGAAACTGAAGTACCTGAAGTTTCTCTTCCAACTTTTTCTTACCCTCTATGGGAAGAGAATGTGGCTGCTGATCCCAAGTGATGCCACTTTGACAAGTGTTTTGTGCCACTGATGGAGTAATGTTTTCCATGCCACCTGTTTAAAGGGGGGCTGTGCCCTTCCAAGGGGAGCACACTTAGGACTTGCTAGCCCTAGTGATGTGCTCAGTACGTGCAAATGTTGCCCTTACGGCTCTTGACGACATCCAATATCCTTGGTTTGGTTGGCTTCTCACAGTGCGGCTTTTGGCCTCTCTTGTTTCATTTGAAGTCTGACACCAGGGCCAGCTTTTGTCAGCTATATGCCCTGTGTCTGAAATAATATATAACATCGTGCCTGGAGATGGATCCCTGGCATTCGCGGTTAATCTTGGACTATCCATGCGCTTGTGAAACCTGCCTGGAAGATCCAGTCTGGTTGCCCAAGACTGATGCGCTCACTCATCTTTCTCCAAGCTTGGTCACTGCAGGAGGGGAGCAAGAGAACTGCTCCAGATAGCAATGCTCGGTGGGGTCTTCTCTATTGCAACCCGCTGCAGGTGGCAAGAAATAAATCCCCGCGTACCTTTTGGAGTGCATCCTCCTGGGCCAGGGGAGGGTTTGTGGGTCTTCATAGCACGGGAAGGCACAGGCATTGGTCTTTGCTAGAGCGTGCAGCAGAAGAGTAATAGACAACAGTGATATTTGTTGATGGAAACAGTAGAACAAGGGAAAAAAGACATTGAAGAGGTCCTACAGATATTAGCTCCTGTAGTGCTTTGGAAACCATGGCTTGGCTTTGCCTCTGCAAGATAAATTCCTTTGTTTCTGGCTAAGGAACTGCGCGTATGTTCTGTGAGACAGGATTATGGTTTTTTGTCAGTGTTTCTTGAGAGGAAACTCAGTGTTTGGCAAAATAAATCCTTTTTTTCTGAAAGTTTCTGGTTTTGCAATGTAATGAGCAAACCTACACACACAATCAGAAACCCAAACGTTCTCCCTGAAAAGATGAAAATCAGCCAAAAAAGCCCTTCCAAGGTCTCTGGATGTCTCTGAGCATCATTCTGCCCAGTTCAGGAGACAAAACCATACCGGTGGCCCAATGTTCAGTTTTGCATGTCCGGAATGTCAGAGCTGCATCAAAATGAAGATCTGCTCCATCATGGCAGACTGAATTTGTTTTTTTTTCTTTTTCTGCTGTCTGTAGCACAGTTCCTGTGTGCATCAGCAGAAGTCCTGTTTGAGGAAGACATGCACATCTGAAAGATTTCTGTCTAGGCCTTTAGTGTTCAGGGGGACGCAGCTGAAAATACATCGATGCTAACTTTGACCGTTAAAAAAAGAGTTCAAGAAAAATGTAAAGAATTTTAATTGCTTTTAGTTTGTCTGCTCGAGATTGCAAAGGAATTATGAGTTTCCAAGAGCAATCAATACTGCTCGGCCCCTACTGCTGAGACCCTTTGAAGGAGATACACTTGAAAGGTTTTGTGCTCTGGCTTGTCCACGGGTTGGGTTTTTTTCTTTGACAAATTCCAGCAAAAGTAACTTAGCCTATCGAATGTAAATTTTCAATGTATAGAAACAGCTGAGAGACTCCAGTAAGGTTACTGAAAAGCTGGCTGTATCACTTCCTCTGTAGTTAATGTTTGAGTATAGAAAGCAGAAACACGATGCAAAGTCAAGAGTATTGCTATAGGTGCGGCTTTCTAAGTCGTCATTCAGGCAAAGCATCACCAACTTTAGGAGGAACCTCAGATTGTATTCCTATGATTTTTTGATGTAAAGCCTCAGTTGTGGTGCTGCTGCCGTCGTGCTTCATCTTATGCTGGGAAAACTTCAGCTCTTGCTGCCCATAGCCACTATAAAGTAATGGTTACAAAGTTTTTGTTGGGTTTTTTTTCCTTCCAATTATCATTTGCTATTTTTTCGTAATAAAGGACAAAGTATTTTATTGTCACAAAAGAGTCACAATAAGGCCCAGCTGAAACTAAAACTAAACTATTTTATATCATGTATTTTGGGCTTCTCTTGTCTTACTCTGTTCTGGTATATGTGAGACAGAAGCAGCACGTAAGTAGCCCACACTGGAATATGCTCTTTGACAGTTGTGAACATCGTGGGCAAAATGCAGAGAGTACAGTTCCTGGCCGGAGTGCTGCATCCCGGTAGCTCAGGACCTGCTGTTTCACAGAGACTGGAGTGTTGCCGCAGCGCAGCTTCCGCAGACACGTGGCACGCGTGGTTCTGGTAGGGCTTCGCTGCCTTGCTGCACACCGAACACCTCTTACTCCAGAGGCACTGGGGTTTGTTGGGGAAGCTTAGATCTTACAGGTGTGCTATTTGGAAAGTTTAGTAAGCTTTTGAAGTTATGGAGTAGAATTTTAAATCTTCTGATTCCACGCGTTTAGCCCTAAGGGCTCAGTAATGTTTTCTACTGGCGTGGTGTCCCCCGACTTCTGACCTTTTCTGTCTTGGCCCTGTCCTGCCACTCTCCAGATTTCCAAGTCCACAGACTAAATGGGAGTTACCTGAGCAGCTCTGCTGCCTGCTCTGCTGCTGAAGTTTCCTGCCGTTCTGAAATGTGATGGATGATCTCAGTAATACGGTATTTTACTTAGAAAGCCACAAGGCTTGAGGATGCCTTCCTTGTTATTCCCTGGAGGAAATGATCCATCCCCAAACAGTGAGGCAGGAGAGATAATAAGGAATCATTTTACGAGGAACCACAGTTTATCTTAAATCTGATAGAAGATTTTTAGTTCTGGTTTTCGTAAGCTGTTTACCAGTGTGTTTGGGGGATAATTATTCTGGAAAGATGCGCCTGGGAGTAGCGGCAGCTGAAGTGAGGAGACTACTGAGCTGCTACAAGGAAAATTTTTATGCAGATGAAAGTGGTTGCAGAGTGTGGTGCTTGGAGATGAGCAGCAGCGAAAAACGAATAATTCTGCGTATTGTGCTACGGTACTATGGTTTGTATTTGAACCGTTCTGAAAAACAGACCACGCGTTGTTGCTGCTGCAGAAGTACGGCTGACTTTCCCCCGCCCCCCGCTACCATCTAAACCCCTGAAAAAAACCCAGCAGAACACATCTGTTTGTCTACAACCCTTAAAACTCTTTACATTTTAGTTCTTAGATGAGAGGTGCCTACGATTGTGTAGCGGGATAGATGACTCCTGCCCTCCCCCCCACCCCAAACACACATCCTCTAAAATTTTCTCTCTGTTAATTGTTTTGTGTGAAAACTGCAGTTCACTGGTAGGAACTTTAGACAGACTTTTATAAAATAACAGCAGTGGCGGATTTTTAGGAGTTTGTGTATGAGGGGAGAAGGAATTTGTATTTTTGCTTGTTTTGATTTGATATCCATCCCGACGGAGGGCAAGAGTACCACCGAGAGAGGTGCTGCCAGGTGTGGCTTCCTACCGCTTTCTAATTCTGTGATCACAGAACGCCCGATTCTGCAGTCCTTGCGCAGACAGGTCTCCCACTGATTTCAATGGGAAATTTGCCTGCATCAGGGATAAAAGAGCGGGCCCCAAGTGGTGTACAATGATGCAATCTGATACTCCTGCTGTGGAAATTGATGTAATCGCACTCTCGCCCTCCCCCCTTTTCTCAACCGTTCTCCCTACCAGCCCCTGGTGACTCCTGGGGGGCTCCTCACCAGACAGCAAGGAGGATGCAGCTGCATGCTGAAGCAGCAGCGGAGGGGAGGGGACCCGCTAGAAAAATTTATGAAGGGTTCCATCCTAGATGTAACCCTAGAAAACGGCTAAGAACGTGGACCTGCCTGCCCTGAAAAATGCCATCACCTGCTTTTGCTAAACGAGCAAACGTTTCTTCTCTACAATTGTGACGTTCGGGACGTGCCCTCCCGCGTTTGTTGTAAGGCTGAATTAAAGCGCTCTGTGAATTGAGCACTCTCAGCGCTGCCTGCATCCGTTCCGTGCGGAGGGACAGGGTGAGCTTTTTTGAGGGCGCTCTCTGTATGGTTATTGTTGACAGTCTGCGCTTTTCAGCCGTGCTTTTGTGCCCTGGCACAGGGCAGGTTGCTTGGGAGTATCGAACCTTGAGAACGCTGCGCTTTGTTGCTGGGCGAGCCGGGCGACCCCTCCGATGCTTCCCTCTGCTTTGCCATTTATGTGGGGTTCGGCTTTAGTTTTTTCCTTCGGGAATTCTGGGCTCAGCTGAATTTGTTCTGTGTTTTGCGGAAGAAAGAGCTTGTTAAAAGAATTCCCCGATGACTTTGAAGTGAACTATTTATTTTCTCTCAAGGGTTATTCAGTGTAGCCGTTTGCCCCCTCTCCTCTGTTTTTTCACCCCAGTGTTTCCTGAGCTACAAGCATTCTTGGAATATATTAGTTGTAATGAGTTATGTGGGCATCAGAAGTTTTCTTTGAAACTATATGGCATCAACATCTGTTAGCTCTTAGAGAACAGAGACGCAGACAAAGGGGCTGATGGGGGGAGGGAGGGAAAAGATATTAAATTCTGGAGTATGAAGGCTCCGTCTCAAAGACTCAGGGGGAGGGGAAGGGAAAATCTGCTAAACTCCACGGCTTTGATGTGGTCCTCTGGCCCTGTGATCCCTTTTATGGGAATGTGCGTGGCAGACGGTCCCGCATGGCCGCCCACCCTGCCTTGCCCGCGCTGCCCTGCCCGCCTCCCCGCGCCCGAGCGCGCCCCCCCAGCAGCCTGCCCAAGCTGCAGCATCAATCCTGCCACGGCCCCTCTTGCTACAGTAACATTTTCAAGGAAAATGCCATGTGCTCAGTTTTCAGCTATTGAGATGAAGAATTGAAATTCCTAATAATAGAGGTAACTCTTAAGTTAAAAAAAAATAACGTTTAGAAGTGAACTTTTTATTTGCTTGTAATCCTCTTGACCCCATGGGTCAACGTCTGAATCGGGTTTTTAAATGGTGTGTGTCTGTGGGGGTTTTTTTATTGCATGTAATTAAAAAACACGTGTCTGTTTCTATGTACGCAGCACCAATCGGCATTCAGGCACGGTCACTGATGCTGTGCTGTTTAGAGGAGGGTGTGGGGATGAGTTCTGCTTTTTCCTTTATCTTCTTCTGCAGAGCCTCATGGTGCTTGTCCTGCGTGCCAGGGAGCAGAGGAGAAGGGCAAAAGAAACCTCTACGTCTTTCCTTTTCTCTTTCTCGCTCTGTTTTTAGCCATAACGCCGGTGGCATTGTGCTTCGCTGTGACTTCCTGGCCCGTTAAAACCCTGACCAGTTATAAAATGATTAGTTGACATACCTGGGCTTTGGGGACAAAGAGGTGGTTTAAAAAGGAATGTGAACCATCTGTTTTGCCAGCACCTCCTGTTGACAGATTTATGCATCGACATTAGCATATGTGTCCAGGGTCACACACCTGTGCTTCCTAACAAGGTAATATTATTTAGCAGGGTAGGGTTTTGTCCTGAGGATTCAGAGCTCTTTGCAAAGATGGGCATTAAGAATTCTGTTTTACCGTTGAAAAACGAAGGCGCAGAGAGATTTAAGTGACTTACTCCGCACCGCACAGTGAGTCTGTGGTGGAGCAGTTATTGAATCCAGGTTTCCTCCAGCTGCATAAATACACGTCATCCATTAGCAGGAAAAGACTTAGAGCTATAAACATAATAGAGGAGCATTGATTATCGTTCTAGGCGAGCTTTAAGCCGCTGTGCTGTATGAAAACCTGACCCGTGTAGGAAGACACAGGCTATTGTCACAAGAGAGGTTCAGCATGCAGTGTGTTCAAGCTGTGCGCAAAGAGCACCCTTGATTTCAGGGATCACAACTTAAACGAGCGCGTTATCCTGTACTCAGGTTTTCTGCGTGCTTGTTTCCCGGCGTATGTCTGGGTAAAATCACCTCAGTGCACTTAAGTCTGTTTGTGAAAGAGTTTCTTGGTAACCAAATCTATCATGAAAGGAAGTTGAACAGAAAATCAGATTTATTAGGTAGCTATGCCCATCTGTCTGCTGTGGTGAAGAAGCCCAAAATAAGCAATTTGGAGGAGTTACTCAGCTTCTCCAGGCTGGAAGTTAGATGAAGATTTGTCCTCTTTCATTTGGGTCCATAGACTTGTTCATTAGTATAATCTATGTTGAAGATAAGATGTTGAGGGACATGGGGCATTTGATTTTGCAATCAGCAAAGAAGTTAGAGGATAGCTAGAACAAAGTAAGGCAAACAGCTGGATCTGTAGAGTGAATTCGTTTCTCCTTCTGAAGTAGCTTCAAAATGAATTTAAATATAGCAAAAAGCAGTCATCTCTTGTTTCAGCCCTATTTCATCTCAAAGACCTATGATATTTTTTAGTTGGAGGTGGCTGGACCTTTCAGTTGGAAAGGAACTGCTGAACCCACAGGTCTATTCATACAGTTGCTTTCGATTGTATCATCTCTTAGCTGGCTGAAGTCCTTGGAAAACTGTCTCACCCTATCACCTTAAAAAGTAGAAGCCATAATAGATCCAGAATTCCGATAATAATGGTAATGGAAGATGACACTTTGCAACACCTATCAAGAGTTTCTAAAGATCCATGAAATCCCGGGTGGAAACGTCATATACACAGCAATGTTCTGCCTTGAAACTGGAATGATCTAAATAAAACTGTCCCCTAAATGGATCTTCTGCCTCCAGGTCTTACTGTACGTTGGATAGTTTTATCTGTTGGAGCTTTTTTGCTAGCTGCAAGTAATTTTAAGCAACTCAATAGTATTTTAAGCTATGAATTTCTTCTGTAGATTTTTTTTTTTAATGGACAGAATATAGATAGCTATATATTTACCTGCATGCTCATCTTCCACAGCACGCGGAAGTCTTATGATTCAAGTTAAATTAGGAGTTTGGTAGCTTTTGTCGAATGCATGTTGCAATGGCTGACCACCAAAAGAGGATGCTCATGTACCTGCTGTAGCAGAGGTGGAAAAGCTACATGCAAAGAGCAGGTTTTGGTATTGCCACTCCCTGATTTTCGTAGGCTGGAGAAACGAAGTGTATCAGAAGAATGAAGACGGGATTTGTGTTTTATCTTGTTGGAAAGGCTGGTCCAGGTGTTGGATTGGGACAAAAGAGATTCAGCTGCATGTTGCAAGCAACCTGAAGCAAAAAGTACCAATTTCCTTTCTTACTTGTTCAGACGTCCATCGGGAAGTCTTTTGTGTAAGTGTCCATCTGCTTTGCACTTTCACTTCCTCAACAGCCTCGCGTTTGTGTTCCCGTGGATGGAATATCCTTAAAAGCATGTCGTACAACTGCTCCGTGTACCCAGTTGAGTGTCTGTAACAGGGATATAAAGAGATTTGGGATATTTTTTGCCTCATAAGCTTCTAATAGTCCACGATCCTTTGTGACTGGAGATTAAGGTTTGGTGGTTTGGGGTTTTTTGTTACCCTGTCTTTATCTTCACAGTATTTAACCAGCAACTGGAATTGCTTTACAGTCACCTTCTGTGAGATGAGGCTGCGGGGGCTCCACTTCTGACACATCGGTGGATATAGATGCAGTGATTTCAAACACTATTACCATATTATTATGGCTGGGAGTTACTGCTCGTAGAGCAAAGGCAGCGAACTGAGTGCATTTGTGCGCTTCATCATCAGAGTTTCTGAGCTGGTGTATTAGTGGTGCTAGAGCTTTGCGGTGATGTTCCAAAGGATGAATTTCAGTATCTGTTGTACTACACGCATTGTGTTCTACTGTCTCTGTTGGGAAGACCGTAACTTTGGACACAGAGGCCATCATGGCACATAAAGGCAGTAAAGCCCTAAACCGCAGCAGCTAAACCTGCCCAAGATCATCTATGAGAGATCTTACAGGAGAAATCTGTTTTCTTAACAACTCTACCTGCTGTGATTATATTATGAAGAAACTGTATCTGAGAGAAGCTTCCATGCATGGTGAAGGAAGAAAAAACAATCTGTAAGGCGTCACAGAGCACCAGGTTCTTACTTCAGAGAAAGAAAACATAGAAGTTGAGCTTGCTGCTTCTGCTTAGCCAACTGCTTTGTTGCAGCTGCGATGTATGTTTTAATGTTGGTCTAGAAGTTTAAAGTCACCTTGACTTCTTCCCCGAGTGTGAGGTGCTTTGCACATTCTTTACAGAAGGTTGAATCCTGGTGAGTTATCTTTGTTATTAAATTGTCTGGAATGGCAAACTCAAAAAGTAAAACCTTATGGTTGCAGAAGGAAAGGTAAAATACACTACAGGAGAAACAATATTAGGCTTAAACCAAGACATAAATATGTATGGCTCTATAGCGTTCCTCTATATGGCACATGCTTTAATTCTTAATTGTATTTACCTGATATCAGCTTTTGTTACAGTGAGGCTTGTAATACATACTTTATCTGTGTAAGGCCCTAGCTATACAGAATACTTGTGAAAAGGGAGGGAAAGGAAACTAAATAGGACACTGTAATACAGAAGCATGTGGTTTATTTGAAAAGGCTTACAAGGAGGATCTTCGAGCATTTTTGAAAGAGAAAATTCATATGAAGGGTTCGCTTCCAAACGCAGAGACAGCCAAATACATGCCCAAAATAGTGTCTTACTTTTTGCCTGTAAGTAGTGATTGCACAAAACTGTGCGCACAAACATCCGCTTTTGTGCATATTTGACTGCATGGGTTCGTATGCATGGAAGATGCTAACCTAGCAAAATGTCGTCTTCAAGATGTCTGATTACAAGCAGTTCAATTTTTATTTATCTGTTTATTTTGGTTTTGAGTTTTAAGCCTGGATGTGAAGCTGTATTTGTAAAGAATGATGATCACCTCAGATACCAGAATATCTACTTTCACCTGCATTATCCTAAAATAAATTATAACGGTTTTTGAGCTGTGAATAGGTTACCTAGTAGTGAAGACTAGGCTTGAGTTGATCATAGTTACATATGGCTATTTTTCTAGTCCGTGGGAAATTTCAGATACCTGAAGGGGAGCTAGGTTCCTCCCATCAGTTTTTTTTTTTGTAAGAAGTCTTTTACCTCTTTCTCTTCAAGTCAGGACAAGATTCAAAATAAAGTATAACAATAATGATGAGTGCTTTGAGGTCTGGATGGGTTTCCTGAAGCATCTTCAAGAGACGCAGTTTTCAAAATCTGCTAAGGACATGCTGTGTGAAAATCAGATGATTTTGGAAAATTGTTTCCTGCAAGTGAGACTGAAGCGTTCAGAATAGCCGCTCAGCAGTTGTCAGAGCCCTCGGTTGTTTGGGTGAAGGGCCAAAGGGGCGTCCTCATTCTCTTGAACCTCTGTTTCTTGAGATTGTGCTTTGTCTACATCAAGAATGGAAGTTTGCGCCTAGGTGGCACGGCATTCTTGTTGGCAGCTACTCTACTCCGCAAGATGTTGGAGTTACCACAGATCTTATCCCTTGCAGTCCTGTTGTGAAACGCGCTTCTTCAACTTTGCTCTTTCCAAAAGCAGTGGAACTTTATTGCATCACTATGAGAATAAAGAGAGGACAACAAAAAAAAAACCAAAACGTGTTTCAGTCAGATGGTTAAAAAAGAGAGGAAAGTTTTCCTGGTTAACAACCGTGTCGTTTTGCATGTGTTTTAGTTGGGGAAAGTGGCGGATATGATGCCTCGATAAGAACTTCGCTAAAATAGGAAATGTGTGCTTATTTTCTGCCAAAAATGTGAAAAATTTATTATCTTAAGGCTAAATCAAAGGATTTTAATGAGGTGTTTGAAGGAGGAGAGGTAAAGCAACTTGTTTCTACTTGAGAAGAGCAACACCTTTTAGAAAAATGTTAATTAACACAATATTGACTGTGATGTAATACAAGGAGTAGGGGCGTCCAAACTCTAAAAATGCGCTTGTTATCATGATAACCTACCTAAATCAAAGGTTATCCTTTGATGTATCCAATGCATTCATGGATGTAGCTGTCTCTACTTAGACCAACAGCAAAGCAGTGTTTAACACCATGTTAGTCCAAATGTCGCCTGCTGAAATACACTCTTTGCTTGCAGTCTGTAGTTTTGGCTCTTACGTGCTGGCTGCTGAGTGTCGTGGAAAGGAGACGGCATGAAAAGGCAGAGCCAGGACAGATAGAAAGAGCCATAGTAATGACCAAGATTAAAGGAATCAGTTGACATAGGGGCTAGGAGGTAGAACCAGGAGACATGAATGCAAATACAACTGTGCAGAGCCTGGAAGGTGAAGACAAGGAGCTTAACCTCCATGTAGAAGCAGAAAGGGAGCCAGCAAAGGCATTGGAGGAATAAAGCAATGTAGGCAGAACGATAGGTGAGGATTTGGATGGCAGCATTTTCAGATAGCTGGTGAAAAGGAAGTCAATCGCTGGAAGCCCCAGAGCGAGTGTCTGGCCTTTAGTCTCCAGAGACTTGTATCAGTAAGAAAACTGCACAGGGTGCTTAGGGCTGAGGTTGGGGTTAAAAAAATAAAATTCCCAGCCAGTTAGAATTCATCAGCGTCTGATTGCATGACAAAAGTGGGAAGCGAGTGACGATCGCCTGACTTGTAACCAGCTGAATAGAGGCCCTGGGATGTGGGAGCTTTTAAAGATTGTTTTTCTTCCTCGTGCATGTATATACTCAGCGGCATTTCTGAGGGAGTTGCACTAATTAACTCTTCTCTCCATCCCCACCCTCTTAAATCTGAGCTGAGTACAGCAGCACCTACCAGAATGGGATATATGGGACACAAGGTCCCTTCTACCCAGGCCAGGCAGCCAGCTGTTTGGAGTTTGGAAGCAGATGTTTGAGCCTGAATCTTAGCCATTCTGTTTGATTTGTGTTGGTAGCTAACGGAGGCCCACTTAGTTATCTGGGAAACTCCTGGGGAGGTAGAGACACTTGCTCTAGATGGGTTCCTGTTTAGCAACATACAGAAATGGCATGCTGGAATAATCCTTCTATGTAAATGTTTCTTTTCTTTACCCTTTCAAGTGCTCGCTGACTTCATTTATATAGTATTTCACAGGGTACATCTGGTTTTGGTTGTTTCATGACTCAGTGTTCCAGTTTGAAAATGCAGTGTTGTGATTTGAAACGTCGTGTCGGGACAGTGATATACAACTACCTATGACCTAGATGTTGTTGCTTTTGCTCTCTCAGGCACCGCTCCTGCCGCGGGCCGGGCTCCTGCAGCTGTGCGGGGCACGGGGAGGCCCACGCTGCAGAGCCCAGCCAAACCGCAGAGCCACTGCTGGCTTTTTATCCTCTCGAGCCTGTGTTTCCTTTGTGCTCGAACACGGTTCTCCCGTGTCAAATGTTCCTACCTGGCTGTAGCCTTCGCTTCCCACAAGAATTTCTTGAGCTGCGAGTTATGTCTTATGCATTTACCCTTTTCTTTTGCTCTAGTCCGTTTTCTGAATTTGGGTAGCTGGGGACAGATGCGCTATTTTACTCACGTTAATGCAACTTGTTGTACGGGTTACTGGGACAATACTCCATCGCGCAGTGTGAGCTGCAGTTAGAATTGTTTTCTCAAATGCTTGCTCAGCTTTTGTACTTTTCTGTTGAGCGTGAGTGTACGTACACTGTCCAGAATCCTTTTTTCAGTGAGGTGCATTTGGTATTTATCCAGGTTGTGACGTCTGTCTCAGTGGTACTAAAAATATTCAGGCAACCCTCTTGCCTTTGTTTTGACAGAAGAATTAATGACAATAAAATGAATGATACAGTTTCTTTTTTTCCCCCTTCATTTTCTTCCTGTAAAATCTTAGCGTTGCCCGCGCCTTTCAGATACGCATCTGTCGATCAAAGATAATACACGTCATAAGCTTACACACACAGAGGAACACATTTGAATGGCAGCTGAGGAATTCTGCTTAAATGTGTCACTAAAATGTTCAAACGGTACTCTCATCAGTTTCAGGGCAGATTGACAATTCGTACGGCATTTAACAGCTTTATTATGGTTCAACATCATAAAACCACTTTTCTAGAATCTGGTAGTTTATTATAATTTGGATTAAGATGGAAACAGTGGAAATTTGCTTTCATTAAGGGACTACTTAAATAAGTAGGACCTAGAGAAAGAGCGAAACTAGACTAGAATATAAAATGTATTTACTTAAAACCTATGTAATGATTCAAAGTGCGAAAATAAGGAAGCTAGCTTAATGAATATTAGTGCTCCGCTCTGCTGTTTTACACTTCTGTCTCCCACTCTTTTCCATTGGGTTACTTGGTGGTGCATTTTACATCAACAAATGCATGCTCATTTTTAAGTGACATATTTTGAAAAATCATAAAAATTAATGACTTGTGGGTTTTGTAGAGGATGACATTAATGACATCATTTTAACAGGCAATATTTGATACCCGGATGCACTGCTTGCCGTGCTAAAATTTTAAGAGATGAGGGCTACTAGCTAGATAGTATTCTCCTCATAGGTGCATCACAAGTAAGATCGTACCTACTCATTGCATATTTGTTGATCAGGTTAACAGAAAATATTTGTTTTTTCTGAGAGCATGAGGGAGCAGGAATACTGAGTTTAGTAAAAAAAAAATAAAACAAAACCAAACAAAACAGGTATCAAAAATCTAACCTTTTGGGAGGGAAGAGAGGTGCCATATATGCCTATGTAGTCACTTCTGTGTATCTCATTATCTATGAGAGCAGTCAGAGGTGTGCTCTCAGAGCTTCCTGGGGAATGATGACATGGGGGAATGTGATCAAACAAAAGAATACTAATTTTTACAAGGCCCTGGAAAGACCATATTCTTGCAGGAATATGTTAAGTTATGCCAACATTGAACGGCTTCTTTTCATTCACTGTCCTTTTCTTCCATAATTTTTAAGGTAATGATTGATACCTGCTCAAAAAAAAGACCTTTTTTACTGGGACAAAAACTGAAGGAAACAAAATCATTTTTGTGATTTGCTTCTTGGAAAGCTAAATCCAGAATGACAGCTTTTATAGCAACATGGTGCTGTGCAGAATCCAAGCGTTCCGGGCCAGGTTGCCAGCATTTCTCAGAGCCATTTGGCCTGTGAGTTCTAACTTTATTTCAGGGTATCTGCTCAGGAGCAGCACAATATTTTAAGAGTCTCTGGGCTAGCTATCCAGTAGTGTTTCTGAAATCTGATTTTTAAAATGTTGCAGAAATTGATACTGAAGAATTCCTAAAATATGCTTTTGTGGCTTAGTTACTTTCTGGTAACTAATCTCAAAGAGGAACATTTGGGCGTGTGGAAGGGAGAAAAGAAACTCTGACAGCTTTTTCGAGAAAGAGGTGAACTGCTTTCATCATACTGAAGTTGCTTAACAATAGAGCTAATGAATACAACCAGACGTTAATTTTCACAGGTTATTCCCTTATTCTTACCTTGCGCGGAAAGCTCCGTACTGTCAAACTCGCGTTCACGAGTTGACGCTGAGAATGCTGGCTCTGTAATCCTGGTATGGTTTTGCAAGTGAAGTTAAAATGGCCATGAGCACAGCACACCAGTTTTTTAGGACCGTATCCTTCTTTATCACCGTAACTATTTATCAGTGGCAGGGAGTGTTTGTGGAGAATCTAGGGAGCCAGACTCTAATGTAAGGCCAGTGACGTTATGGTGATGCTAGAGCCTTCAGGCAAAACGTGAGGATAGCTCTCAATGCGGATGGTTTAGCTGGGGGGCGTGGGGGTGAAGCTGGAAGGGTCTGCTAATAAGAGAGTAAGAATGCTCTGCGGGGTCTTTGTAAGTGGGATTAGCTCCAAATCCCACTGATGCCCTTTATTACTGCTTCAGCACCATTACAGAAATGTTTTTTGGGTCTGAGATGAGATCATCTGGATATCTATGGTATCTGCTTCTGTATTGCGCTGGACGTGCTGGGGCTGAAAAGATTGCATTAATTTCGGGACTGAAGAATCGGGCAGCTCTTCAGAATTTAGTACCTGCTTTTTTCTGGGGTGACCTCTGGTATATGAAAGTTTTGTGTTTGTTGGTGGAAACGAGTGGTAACATTCCTCTGTGGGTAGTGAAGGGCTTACTTCTCCTTTATCGTTTCCATTTGGAGTTGGTTTTTATCTTGATTGACAGAATGTTGAAGTGCTAAATGTTAATCGTTGTAAAAGGATTTGAATACGAACACTTCTTTTTTTCTTTCCCCTGTATGATCTATTTATCTCCATTAACTTTTTCTCCAAAAGTATCTCCAGAGCATTGTAAAATAGTGGTAGTCAATGCTTTTGGTGCTAATAAGGTGACTGACTTCTTTCCTGGAAAACAACTCCTATGCTCTCTTAGTGTTTTAAATTAAACCTGGCAGTAATAAATACATATTCTTAACACCTCGACACTTTGTATAGAGTATATTTGTAATTAATTTTTTTTTTTTTAAACAGGATTTATCTGGGGAAGGCTACAGAGACACCATTGGTGATGAACACTTTCATCTGGAAGGTATTTAAAGAACACAATTTCTTGGTTAATATTAAGGGATATTGGAGCAAGTCAGTGAACAAGTTGGTATGAGAACACGTTTCTTGATATACTGATGTGTCATTTGCCTGGCAAAATGGTTAAGATGGGAATAGGGTATTATTTCTGTATCTCTTACCACTGTCCCCCTAGTATCGAAAAAAGTCACCCAGTTGTATCATAGGGTCCAAGTGTTTTAATTTAAGGTCTTACAATTTTTTTCCAAGTACTTCTCTTGGCATTGGTAGCAGTAGTGAATATCGCTGTCCCCAGCAGAGGTGTAAATGTGATCACTGAAAATGTTAGCATTGGGTTTTGTGATACGCTGGACACTTTTCTGTGTTACACAAACCAGACTTAGAAACTTCTGCATTAATTTCTAATAAAGACCAGAGACTCTTACTCAATACAATTCTCTTGAATATGACTGGAATCATTATTGCCTCAGATAACTACTTCTTTCCCAGGCTCATGTCATCTCTTCCTCTGTGATCAAGCCTCTCCTTGCAGTGGAGGTGGATGGAATCGTTGTTGTGGTGGGAAGGGCCTTTGGGGGCCTTGAGTACGCGCGCTGTATTCTGTGTGCCAGAGAACGCGCCAGACGTACCTTGAATTTCCGTCGGGCAAGTGGGCCTTCATGAATGGAAGAGATTAATTTGAGGGCATTGCTGCTCATTCTTTTGAAAACCCAAGGAAATGAGACTTGGAATCTCTCCGGGAAACTCTCTAGTGTTAACAAGTGGCTGCATGGGCTGTGTGCTAGTTTTAGATTATAGGCTGGTAGAGACAATATGCTCAGCTTATTTAGAGCAATGAACCATGTCAAGCTTAACTTGGAAATTTCTGTCCTTTTATAATCCAGTCATTTGTTTCTGGTGGTAGAGAGTTCTGTCTAATCATAACTTGAAAGATTCTCTATGTTAAGAGTGTTTGTATTCCAGTTCCTCACCTGTGAAATGTGTTCATGTAGTGTGTTTCTTGGATCCTGTGTTTCTGTTCCGTCTGTAGTTTACAAAGTATGTTCCCTCATATGTGCGTGTAATATAGGAACTCAATTGCAGCTGGTGCCTGTAGGCTGTTGTTAAACACGAAAGCAAGATATACTTGCCATGATGGAATCAGTTTTTGTTAAAAGAGTTTCAGTACTTAACTTCACCACAGTTTTCCTTTCTGCTTATAGTAGGATGTAACTCTAATAATGTGTGGCTTTTTAATTTTTGGAATTATAGGAGAATCTACTTAACATGGGATATTAAATGTCAGTGAGGTGAATAATTTTGGTTTTCTGTGTCTCATTCTACCTTTCCTTGCCTCTAATTATTTCTTACTTTGTTGTGTAGAGTTGTCTTGCATAGCAAACATAATATCCAATATATAATACATCCAAACTAGTCAGCAGCAGGATTGTTTTTACTAGAGTGTAAAACCTTTTAAGCTACCGTAATTTCAGTCAGTAGTTTACTTTATTCCTTCTGATGTGTCTCATTTCTTATGAAGTAGCTGAGTAGTGAAGACAAGATTTGGATACCAGCAGGTGGTCTTTTCTTCATGTGCTGCCACCAGGGAAGACCTGTTCTGTGGCATCTTTCCAGTTGGGAGGCAGGTAACTGTTCCCACCCAGCGCTCAGGCAAACACGTGCAGATTGCCAAGGCTTGATCCTCGCCCTTCTGCTCTAAGGTCTCTATGTTTTCCAGGCTGGGGACAGCGTTACCCGCTTCCCTCTTGAATGGGATATTGAAAATCGTCTTATAATTGACAGATGATAGAATGCGTTAAAGCAGGACGCTTTCACCCTTTTTGTATAACTTTGTACTTTTTAATAGCATAATAGTTTTGGATGATTGTGATAGTATTAACTTATTGAAAATTGTGATATTAGCATAAAGTGAAACATGATTTGAGGCCTTTGTTAGGGCACAGGTTGAATTCTGTGTGGCTGAGGTAAAAGATGACCACTGTCGTAGCTCTTTTCTGCATAGAAATGTTTTGTGTGAAAATGTAATTAATATCCTAGGAAGTACATTAATCTTTCCATCTGCAACAGGTTTTCTGCCTTTATTTTGCTACCTCGCAATCTTTACATATGGGCTGGTATAACACATACGTGTTGCATGATCATCCATTCATGTGTTACAAGAGAACATCAACATCGCTGATAACTAGTTTCAGAGACAGGGAGCTGTAACACACTGAAACATGATTGGGCTAAGATCACAAAGACAGGAATGGCAAAACGAAGACTTGAACCCTGTTCTACCAAGTACCGGGCAAGTGTCTAATCAATGAGCTGTGTTCTTCCTTTAGAAATACCCGGTAGGGATGGAAAAAAATGAAAAAGAAACATTTCTCAGACTTGCAAAAAAGCACAGCAGGTGCCGCATTTCTTCTGGGTTAGGGGAAAGTTATAGTCTTCACACTCCGAGACTTTATTGGAGAATAAATCTGAGTTCCTTAGAAGACTCTCACTGAAAAGACAAAGTGGCAATAAGAGAAATAATTGAATTCCTTATTTTGTTTTACATAGCCAAGTTCATTACCTTTTTTTTTTCCCTCCCTCTTTTTTTCCCCCTCTTAGCTGTCTGAGCAGTGCAGATAAAAAGAACTCTCTTTGCTGGATTTAACTTCTATGTTGTTATGTAAAGCTTGATCAAATCCTTTCGTCTTAACAGACTTAACTGGCCAACAGCAAAAGGCTCGGGATTCTGGGATTAAGATTGTGTTTGGTAAGAGAACTGGTGCATTAGTGCTTTCTTTTGAACTATAGAAAGAACAAAGTAAACATCAAAAGCATTAAGCCATGAGAGCGGATTGTTGACTCAACGTTGCTGCATGACAAGAGGTTAGAACTCAATAGTGCCAACGCTGTTTACTGAGTGCTGTGCAGAAAGAAACAGTTTGACCAGTATTGTCTATTATATCCAGCACTTGCCTTTGATTTTGCTGCTGGGCAAGTCACTAAATTGAATTTTTTGGATTTTCTCTTATGTGGTCAGTGATTTCCTTAGGTAAGAGACATCAACGGAAACCTCAGTCTCTTCTTATATTACTCTCATTCTGTTTCCCTTCCTCTTTCATGAATAACAATTGGGCATGCCGGATATAGGTTCTGTAGTAGATTCACTTGCAACTTTCGTTGCAAGTTTAGCAGTGCTTTCCCACTGCATTTCAGAGGCTTCCACTTGCCAAACTTAGAGTACGTGTGCAATCTGCTGTGGCTTCATATGAATTTCTCGTGCTTGAACTTTCTTGTCCGGCAGTTTCTGCACACGAAGCATGTACTCCATCACTCTCCATGTCTAGGATAAAAGAGGTTGCATTTTCTCTTCCTTGTCAGAACTGAATCGCTGGAGGTGGCTCTGAAAGAAGCCGCAAAAACTAGCACAGACATTGGGAGATATTTTTAATTTCATTTCAGTGGGGAACCTAAACTGGCAAGCAGGAATTGGATGTGGCATCAAACAGCAAGTCATTCTTCCATCACAGAGGCATGCTGGTGGCTCAGAAAGATACCTGCTATTAGTGTGTTCACTAACAACATCCAAGTTCTCTCTCTGCTTTTCAAGGCATATGTAAGCTATTTAATGAATTGTTCCGGAGTCCTGTGCTTGTTTTCCAGAACTCTTTTCACCTCCTTTCCCCGGACCTTTTGGGAAATGTTCACAGCTAAAGCCTGTAGACCAGGGGAGCTTTCTTATCTTGACCGCTCCATGTCTTTATGAAGTGCACTGGGGTTCCTTCATCTTATCGCTGAAACATTTACAAGCTTTTCAGGGCAGCCTGTTTTCTCCCTGCTTGTGACATCTGAACCAAAAGCAGGAAAATCTCCTTCTGACACAGACTGATTGTGGAAAAGAGGCAATTTCCTATTTGTCTCAATAAAAGCTCTTTAGAGCCCTGCAGGATATAGCTATCAGTCTACTTCAGCTGCTTTTTGGAGTTCAAGGTGAAGTCCTTAAGCTCAGGAGATACCTAACCTATCACCCCAATTAGTTATGCGATAATGTGTTTTCTCATGTCACTGTGCTGTACTACTGTAAAGTATGACTGAAGTGTTTCTGCTAACCAGAAACCTCGCTCCCTGAGATCAATCTAGTCTTGCACCTGCCAGAGGAGCTGCCTCTTATGCTGACAGCAATCTGTTCCCTGTTTCATTTGTCAGCCGAGGATGAATTCTTGATTATTATTCTCTCAACGGAAGACTGGAGAAGATCCAAGCTTTCCTGGTGCCTTATCTGAACGTAATATCCAAAGTCCTGCTGAAAGTAGTGACAGAACTTGACCTAAATCAACAAGCCAATTTTTTGATATGTTTCCCAAACCAGATGTATCCAAATCCCTAGATGCAAGATGTTTCCTTGTCCGGTACCAGAAAGCACAAAATTATTCAGGTCAACTTCTTGCCCATAAATTAGACAGCCCTCCAGCAGAGTTCAAAGCATGTGTTGTTGCTGGGGAAAAAAAAAGGAATCTATCATATCTGTAAAAGAGCTACTTGTAGCACTTTTCACACATTTACAAGACATTATGGAATTTCTAAGCCTGCAAGTAAGGCATGCTGTATTCAGCAAAGCAGAAAAATAATTCATTATATTTTTAATATTATTGTATGTTTTTCAAGGTGTTACTGGCGTGTCCAGTCAGTCCTTCATCTCTTCTCCTCCACCCAGCGTCCAGTGAATCTGTGGTCAAGTGGGAGCTGAGGCGTAGCTAACAGTGTTCCACCACGAAGAGCTGTGTTGTTATTTTTGACTTTAATAAGAACTGACAAGCCAACAAGGAGCCAATAGTAAAGAATGAACTAGTGGCTTAAGGCTGCTGATCTTATGCCCAACGCTGCCAACCTTCCCAGACCCCCACACGGCTGCACATGCTTCCCCTGCTGTACGCATCCCGGACAGCCCAGTGAAGAGAGCGTGCTGGCTTCCCCGCTAGTGCTGCCGGGCTGCCCGTGCTTCCCCCTCGCTGGGGAGGGCAGGGCACGGGGTGGAGTGTGCCTCCCCCACTGCATCCTGCAGCAGGGCTGCTCTCGTGCATTGCAAGACAATTCCCTCTCCACTGTCTCTCCGTTCAGGAAAAATCCAGTGAAAACTTTAGTTCCTGGAGTTGTTTCTAGAATTGGTGATTGGAAGAATGTCTGTTGGGTTGTCAGCTCAGAGGAAGGGTGGCAAGGTATGGTGCTTGGGCCCAAATTGTTAATAAACTTGCCAGCAAAGGAAAACTTGAACAAGCACTTTAACTAGTTTTGGCTAACCACCTATTTGCCTATGAGACACTTTTTACCATGCTTTGATAATCTCTTAGCTGTAATAAATTCATGTATTGTGCTAGGCTGAGCTATAAGTGGGTAATAAATGGCAGTTATTTAAAACTGCGTGCTGCTTTGTAGTTAATGCTTCAGTTGTGATGGTTATTCCATTTGTTTTCTAAAGCTTAAAGAATTTTCCATGTATTATGTACATGAGTTGCAGTGAAATTCCAGAATAGGCATAGATTGCATATTGCACACAGGCAAAGTTTCTTTATCTCAGCATGTTGTTATTACCTACCTAGTCCTATTGATGCAGGCTTGGTGCTTTGCCGAAAACGAAGGTCCCTTCCCTGTCATGTTCCTAAACCAGATACCTACTCATCACTGACGCTGCAAACAGAGCGCTAAAAATTCTACCTTAAAAGTGCTCTTGTGGTCAGCCTTCTGGGATGTTATATGGGAACTCGGCGTTCTAACGACTTGTTGCTAATCCTATGTACTTACCATAGAGTTGCTATGCATGTGTATATGCTATGTGATGACCTCAAACCTGGTGATCACTTGCTCACTGCCTGTATTTTTTTCGGCTGTCCAAAGGTTTCTGCTGCACCCTTTCCTACTACTCAGGATGACATGAAACAACTCTGAAAAATATCTTCAGCTTCAAGGTGACCTACCGGCACCAGCCACCATTACCTGACATACAGCAAGTCCCTGCTTAGGCTGGAAGCTGATAAGCTGGTTGCTGTGAATTGGAAGGAGTACCAAAGAGCATGAGGGAGAAAAAAAAAAGGAGCAGTGGAGAGTGCCAAGAGAAAACTGCTTAGTTTGGCAGATAGAATAAAAGTCACCAAAGAACATGAGACTGGTAGGATTAGCAGAAGTTTTCCTGTGGTCATGCACAGATCCAGGAAATTATAAGAAGCAGGTAGGCTGTTTGCCATGAGTGGGAGGAAAATCTTATGGCATAAGGCACTTAAAAAAATTTTTAAAAAAATATTAAATTGTACAAGTGTTTCTTAACATTAGCTGTTTCAGTTGAGGGGGGCTGGTATTTGGATCAGAAGATTTTACTCCTACAGCTGCTGTTTCAAGTGCAGCCAGGTCAGTAGTGATGAAAGATGTTGCCATCCAATGGTTGTCCATGGCCTGTGTGTAATGAGCTAGTGGTCTCCAGGTGTTTCCAAATGGACCTTTACAGTGTCTAACAGCTCCCACCCATGTTGGCAAGCATGAACGGCAGTGAAAAGTAGGCTGTTATGTCACCTCGGAGGGTGAGCTTTCCTCCTCACACTGAGCCGCTGCTGTGCGGAGGGCATGTGCTCTGCTACCCGTGCCGTGCTAGTTCCCTGCGTGTAGGGTATTGCTCTCTTCAGCTGACAACCCACCAGCTCCTACCTGTGCTGCGTAAGAGTTTTTGGTAGGTGATGTGTTTTGTCTATGGTTTGCGAGATTTGTTCTGGGTTGTTAATCCTTTGCATTAGACTGGGAAGATCATACCTGCTGTAAGCAATAGTTTCACATTGATCTCTGTATTCAGATCATTCTACACCGCTGGAAAGTTGTTATTCCTAAACACGAGCATGTTGCATGTTTGGTTCAGGGTCATAATAGCAAAACCGGGAACAGAGCCTGGACTTTCCTGCATCCATGCCTGTCCCTTACAATATGACACAGAGAGAGAGGGTTTCAAAGTATAGTACACAAGAAAACCTTCCAAACTTACAAGTGGTCTCTATTCTTTGTGGTGGCTGAAGAAAGCGAAACGTTAATATTAATTTAATTGTGTGCAGCGTATTAAAAATATTTCAGTAGAAAACCAAGGTAATGGAAAGGAAAGTGAATAAGCACGTCAAAAAAGCAAAGGGTTGATCCTTAGTGAACACGTTAAACAAGGGAAGCTTTAAAATAATACTATGTGCGTGCTTGGGATTTATAACAATATTGGTTTTCCATACTCGTTCCTTCTACCCAAGACTGCCAACTTTTCCTTCTTTCCCAGAGAAGCTAACACTTTTTCTGAGTGGTCATTAAAAGAAAGAATCAATTAACAGTAAGAACATTCATTTACGCTCAGCTCTGGGGTAGTCATGAACTGGTTTGCTAGGAGGCAAAAATTCACCTGTGGGTATAGCTGTTGAAAAACTACGTCTGCAAATCTCTCAAGCTGCTTCTGTCGTAGCATGTGAGAGCCAGACCATCAGGGTGCACGTGGGAAGCAGGAGAATCAAAGAGCAAAAGGATTTAGCTAAGGGACATCTCAACAAAGGCAGGAGGGCTCTTGCATCTGCCTTCCACATCCCGAAGGTGAGCGAAGCATTACGGTGGAGCTTAGGCAGCACACCGTGGGCACTCAACTGGTTGCTCACCTCCGTGAGTGAAACTCAAGGGAAGCTGCTGTGTAGTGGGACTGAGATAGGGGTGAGAAACGGGTGCCAGTGATATGAGGCTCATGCTCTGTGCGTGAGGTTGCGGCCCCAGTAANTCTCAACAAAGGCAGGAGGGCTCTTGCATCTGCCTTCCACATCCCGAAGGTGAGCAAAGCATTACGGTGGAGCTTAGGCAGCACACCGTGGGCACTCAACTGGTTGCTCACCTCCGTGAGTGAAACTCAAGGGAAGCTGCTGTGTAGTGGGACTGAGATAGGGGTGAGAAATGGGTGCCGGTGATATGAGGCTCATGCTCTGTGCGTGAGGTTGTGGCCCCAGTAATCTGGACTCACCGAATCAGTCTTGGTCATTGGTGTTTCCCTTGGGCTGTCGACATCGTGATTCAGAGGAAGGAACTGTAGCATGTGTAGGCATATCTGGGTGAGCTGTTCATCTAGCTTGGGCTGGGTAGCAGTCACAGGCTGGGTAACGATCCTGTGAGCGCATAGGAATGCAGGCTGGTGCTCAGCTCTGCACTAGCTGCGCACCGCATGGCTATGCCTGTCAAACCCTTCGCACCACCTGGGATGGCTAGGTTACAGCTGGCCACGTCCGTCTGCGTGTCCTGCTCTCCTGCCTCTGCAGTGGTGACTAATCTGGGAGGCAGGGTCTGCCATCCGATGCGCCTTGGCAAACTGATGGACTTGGGCATATCTGTGGGAGACAGCTGATCTAGTGTGTATGGTACAGAGATAAAGCTGCCTTACTGTACATGTGCAGCAGTATAAAAATGTACTTGAACTTTGCCCCAGGACATCCACCACCAAGAACAAAGAATGAAATATGGGAACAAGTCAGGAGTTTGAAAACAATCTCTCTGGAAACATGATGAATACCAGTGGTTTCATTTATTCTACTTGAAGAACAAAGGTCCTTTTCTACTTTTAATTTCCTAGCAATGATTATTACCAGTTATTTTTCTTGTAGCTTTGACCACAGTTCGTGGAGGTTTTACTAAACATGTTTTTGAAAAGTGAGTCAAAATGCCATTCTTCTCTGACTCTCTCATGACTCTTTTTTTTTTTTTTTCCCCCCATGTGAAACTGGAGCATATTTCCAGGCAAAGATCTGGGGTCAGATAATACTCCATGCTGGTGTTCATGGAATTATTCCAGTTTTGTGCTCTTGTAATTGAAAGAAGTTTTGGCCTTTGCTATATCAGGAGGCAATATATTTGTTTCAAATCCCTTGCCTTTACGTGAAACATTACATTCATTTTTAGAACCCACTGTATTTAATAGACAATATGTCCTACTGCAACTCCCAAATATTTCCGAAGTTGACAGTTCTCTTGTGTTTAACTTCACCTTGACATAGCCAGGCAGCCGAGTTTCAGAGCGCTCCCTTTGCTGGGGTTTTGGTAGCTTTCTGCAGTAGGCTTTTGTATAGGTGCCACGTACAGGCTCCTGTAAGGCCCTTCTCTCCTGCCTGTAGGGATTTCATATCCCAGAGTGTCTCATGTGAGGACGTTGTTTATGACAGGATTAAATAGTTCTTGCATTTCTGGGATCGAATTTAGGAGCCATCACTTTATATAGACAGCTAGGTAGATGTAGAGCTAGGTAGATGCCTGAACCTTCGGGCTGGATAGTTTAGACACAACAAGCTGTCATCCTGCTGAACCTTAGAAATACACAAGCGTGTACATGCAGACTTACAGAGGCAATTTCAGGGAAAAGCATATTGCTTTTGCCAGTTGCTGTTCTAAATTCAAAGTGTGTATCATCAGGGTGCTTTTGTGTGCTTCAACTCCACTTCTGCTGCAGTAGCTACAGAAACCCAAAGTTTTACCTCACCAGGCAGAACAAGTGCCCTTTGTTACCTAGACAGATTACAGCTTTTTCTGAAGTCTGCTCTTCATAAAAGCCCAGCTTGAACAGTGGAAATTCTGACTTGCCTCAGATACTGAGGAGACTTTTATAGTTTCAAGTAGCTCCAGGGTTATATTTTAAAAGTTGAATTTCATCACATGTTTCAAGTTTGGTGGAAAAAAAAAAAAAGCATGATATTTTTAGCAGAAAAAAGTCCCCACACACACCTTTTTTTCTTAACAGATGTTTCATCTCAATCATATCCAAACCTCAAAGCACAAGTAGCAGTCAACCTTATTCTCCTGTGGAGAAAAAGATAAAATGTCATTTGTTTGGAAGAGGGTAGGTTTTTTTTTTTTTTTTGTAACCACAACTAGTTTGTGAGTAAAAGCAAATAATAAATGCAGCACTATGGGGTTGTGGAAATGAACCTGAAGCAACATTTCTGCTCTTGAAAGAACTCAGAGTCCAGCCGCTCTTGTTAGATGGAAAGTCCCAGCCCCCAGCCTACGAAAAAAAACGCCAACCCAACAGTAATCAGGTTTTTCTTGCTTCATAGATCTGATCCAGCCACGCAGGTCCTTTCACCAGCAAAATATGTCATGCAAAGCACCCAACTTCGTACCAAGAAGGATTTAAAACTGTAAAGGTAATAAAAAGAGAGGAAAGGAGTAGTAGTCGTAAAACAGAACATCCAGAAGTAAAGGAGCTGCTACCCGAGGAATTTTGAGAGGGCTCTGGAGGAGTGGAGAGCGTTGGTGTGCCTTGTAGCCAGGGATGCAGGCAGGGCTCAGCGCCGTTGGAGGAGCGGCCGAGGGGAGCCGAGGCAGCCCTGAACTCTGTGCACGAAAGATTTATTTAGGAGGGAGTTATAGGTCCTCTTCAGGATTCAGAGGCAGGAAGCTAAAGTGTGGTGCTGCAGACCTTTTTGTTTTGTTTTGTGATTTTAATGAGCCTTGACATGTGGAAGGATATTTTCCAGCAGATCGGCATTCAGGTGAAGACTGCTCTCTGTGCCCGCTGCCAGACCCTCCCGGGAGCCGCACCGGGCACCCACCTGCCTGCCCTGTCCCAGGCTGCCTGCGCCCCTGCAGGGGCGGCTGCCGAGGCCCCGCTAGCAAGTAGTGATTGCCGCCCAGATTTCAAGATGCTATGTTCGAAAGAAAATTCGCACTGACACTGTCTGGGAGGATATTGCAGGGTTTTCCACCACAGGGGTACCTCCAAGTCAGAAGCTGGCTGTTGAGTTGCGAAACACACGGGCTCTCCAGAGTGGTAGGAAGGGCTGGCTCCTCCCGTAAACCTGCTCCAAACCATCTCCTCTTCTGCATTTTGAGCAGTACATAGGACAGCGGGCTTCCATCTCGGAGTGTGGTCTTTAGGCTGTACTGTGATTATTAGTGATGATTAACAGTTACCTGTGTTTGCTCTTTGGGAATCATTTCTTGTGATGAGATCCTGTGTGCTCTCTAGACTTCAGAGAAGGTGGTGGGGTCAAGCCTTGATGAATTTTATTTCTCTGTATGTTTTGCAGTATGTGATGTGTCACCTTAGTACCAGGCCTCCCTCATATAAATAGGAAAAGGGAAAGAGACGTATGCTTGTGCACACATATGCTGGACTGTTAGTCACTGTATTACTTTTCAGTTATGTTGTGGATCAATTTCCATTCTCCCTCACCTCTCAGAGTGAGATGTAGGGCTCTGAGCATGAGAACACTGAACCTGCCACTGTATATTAACTATGAGAGAGTTGTCAGATACGCAACTTAATCATCACAGCCAAAATAATGTTACAGTACAGGTCCCGAACATTGCTCTCTATAAAAGGCTAGCGCTGTGAGGGTCAGAGCGACATTCTTACTCATGGGAAGCAATTCTGATGAAATGACTCTTACAGTTCAGATACCTTTAGAGGCCGCGTTATCATAGCAAAGGTGGTAGAAACACAATTTTTCCATTGAACATCTAAGTTAGATGGGAGCAAGTCGGTATCAAAGCCTACGTTGTCAATAACATTACCTACTCAGCCTTCATTTGAATAAAGGGTTATGGAGTGGCTGGAGTAAGACACAAAATCCTGTGTGAACACGTGTATCTGCAACTTAGACTGAGAAGGGATTTTTAAAAAGCAAAATTGTTACTGGTTCCTAACCAAAATTAGTGTATGGCCATCTTTAGAGATGAGAGGTCTTTCTTCTTTTGCTTTAAGTTACAAATGATAAGTTGGTGTCCCCATCTGTCACTGTTCAGCAACAGAATTCAACAGTTCCGAGGCCCATTCAGAGCTCCAGGGACACATAAAGCTGTTAGAAAGTGGTAAGTGGCCCATATGACAGTGACCGTGTTCACTTAAGAAGTACTTACCCATGTTAAATGATACCGATAGTTCCAGCAGATTGCATTCTGTTAATGTGGCTTTTGATATGCCCACTGATCAAACACAAATCTTGCTGCTACGGGTATCATCCTGAACTATTCTGACCAAAGCTTATGGAGATTCTCCTCCCTTCTGTCCCCCGTGCCCTCCTCCTTTTTTTTTTTAGGATAGGGGAGGGGAGGGAGAAATGATCTTCTTTGATCTCCGATGAGGAAGGGAAAAAAAAGACTGTTCTGTTCAGGCTTTTGGCTAACACAACAAACAGTGTTTAAAATTTAACTTTGCTTAATTAATTAGTAATTCTGTTTAGTGCTGTCTGATCTTCATCCAAAAGGTATTTTGAAGCTTGAGAACTGAACATCAAAGTGTATTGGGTGAAGATGGTCAAGTAAGGCATTTAATCTGGCAGTTGCTGTTGATGAAATACAGCCAGTTGGGGAACTAATTGGAAAAGGGAAGCATAATCTGGCAAAATTCAACAAACTCCTTCCCTTCAGCAAACTCGCTCCAGAGAGAGTGTGAGAAATCTAGGTTTAGTGTTGAAGCGTGTACGAGTTACACCCTGGCTAGCAGAGAGGGACTATTGTTCTTTGTATCTGCGTCTCTAGTACAAATCTTTTTTTGGTAAGGAGATAATAAAAAAAATTTTTCCCCCCAGCCCAACAGCCAAAAAAGGGCACCAGACCTAAACAGAGATGTGTGATTCTGTATCAAGGCTTGAAAATATTTCTACTTACATGCGTCAAATTATTGGCGTTGGCAAAAGGAATTGAAGCTTTAGGGGTGGTGGTGTCGCACAGGCCTCTGAGTTTGACTACTTTTTATTCAGGAGAGAAAATGTCTGAACAGTTGAGTGGATTTCAGTTTAGCGATTCCCAAATGTCCTAGTGGTCACTTGTCAGTTCGAGTAATTTTCTTATGCCTGAATGTTTAAAACATATTTTTGTTGTCTCTTTTTGTTGGTGGGTTTTGTTTTTTTTTTTTTTTTTTTTTTTT
>VZSC01006298.1:378-55660 GCA_013398225.1 Steatornis caripensis | reverse complement strand
GGGGGTTTTTTTTTTTTTTTTTTTTTTTTTGCAAGCCATCGCATGATTTGAGTCACTCCTGCTCTGTTCTGTGCCCGTGTTCGGGTGCTGGCAGTAGGTCTTGTGACATCTTGAATCTTTTTTTTTTTTCCATTCCGTGGTGTGCAACTGAACCTTTAATTTGTGTTGTGAGGATCAACAGGGAACAGTAAAATAGGATAAAACTACCTCTCTCCATATTTTCAGGTTGAAAACCCATCCCAGACTTGTATAAAGTACTACTAGTACAGCTCTTGCTAAATTGCTTTTGACTGTTCCCACTGGACTTAAAATGAACAATTAATTTCCCTACAGTAAGTTTCAGAGAAGGCAGCTTGATCTTTGTTTTTTTGAAGGGTGTGTCTAATTCATCAGCTTCAGCTTTCAGCCAGAGAAAGTTGAATACACGCTTTTGGCACTGACCCAGGACAAGCCTGTTTTTCTGTGCACTTATTCTGACGGCTGCGGGACAGGAATGTTACTCCCATCCTGGTCCTGTTCTGCCCGCGTTCGTTTGCCGCGGGAGAAGAGGGCCTTTGCTTGAGCAAAGTTGTCTCTGTTGGGGGTGTATTTCAATCAACTCTGTGGAATAAAACCAAAGTGTATGCTTAATGGGGATGATATTTCTTAATCCATGGCCTCCAGGAGAACTTAAAAGTTAAATCTGAATGTGAATGTAATTGTTAATTAAAGGACTTCTTCTCAATTTGGACTTTCAAATATAGTTATTATTGCTCTGATGGTTGTCATGCAGTCGGTGAAGAATGTCAGTTACATTTGTCAAACCTGATTTGCAATGAGAAAAATGTTGACAGAACAGATAATTTAGACATCAGAGACTTCAGGAAAAACACCAGCATTAATTCTCTTTCTATTCCTTTGGTCCTCATAGTCTCTGACTTGAAGTTCTTCTGTATCTGTTAGATCTGTAAATTGGAAGTGAAACCCTTACCCTGTTGACATCAACAGGAATTTTACTACTGAGGTCGGTTGGACCAGCTCTTTGACGCTCAGTTGCACCTGTCAAATATTGCTACTGACATTCAATTTGGGCTGTTACAGGAGTGCTTATGACTTCATCTCTTTGTCCTGATATATCTGTGCGTTTTTTAGTTTTCCTTTTATCCTACTGCCCTACAAGTCTCAGGTTCTAGTGTGCGGTTTGTTGTTTTTCCCCACATACAGATAGTTCTGTCCTTTTACTTCTGGTAGTAGTTTTAAAGAATTGCCGTGGAATCCAGTCTATCCAACTTGAGGGGAAGGCTAATAACATTTCGCTTCAAAGGGTTTGGTTTCATGTATGCCAGATGCTGGCTTTCATAGGTGGCATTTTTGTCAATTCTCCAATTTTACCTTTACTCTGCTTTCTCTCAAAAAGTACACAGTAATGATCCTGACATTAAGATAATAGTCACTGGTAATGTCCAGTCATAATTTATCACTGTGGAATTGCATAGGTTCTCCCAGAGTTCTGCTGTCCGAGTTAGGGCCCTGTGATCCATCACGTACCTTTTGGAATGGCTGTCATCCCAAAGAGGCCCTGAAGTAGTTCATCTTTAGCCTGAGTTCTCCTAACTGCTGTGCAAATCTGCACTTGGTAGCTGTTACTTAGACCTGAACGTTCATCTGAGTTGCGTCGTTTTTTGTTTCTGGCCACAAGATTCTCTTAATCCAACTGGTTAAAGTGCTCGGTAGAGTTGAAAAACAGAGTGAAACTGTCCTTACTTTGAGAAGGGAGATCATGTGTTAAAGAGCATGGTGCTTTGCTTGAATGAGGCTTTGAGAAATCTGAAATGACGTGCCACCTGAGTGAGGGTGAAAGTTTAAACAGTCGCTTTCCCACCTGACTGCTGCTCTGTTTTGGCTCTCTGGTTTTCCCTCCTATTGTCAGAAGCAGGATGGAGGTGGGTGAAGAATGGCTTGGCTGTCTGAACGTTGGTATTCTGTGCCCGTTCAATACACGCAGCACAGCAATCAGTTTTACCTCGTTTCTGGGATTTTTTTGGTGATTCCGAAGGAGCAGTTGGAATTGTTATCCCCTTCTTTTCTTAGGAGTGAATAAACCCCTGAAAAAAAGACTTAATTCTTCAGGGATGAGTCTTAATACCTTTAAACTGATGTTCATTCTCTCCCTCTCTTCCTCCTCCACCTCAATTATGAGCAATTGAGTGGTAGTAATTAACAGTCTTAGAGAGAAACATCTGCTAGTGTACTTAAGCCAGTCAGCTTGTTTTTCATGAAAGAATGGTATTTCACAATTTTTCCAAGTTAATATTTTTCCTTTATTGTCTTTCCAATTTCAAATATTGTCCAGACGCATTTTTATAGTGTCTTAAGGTTATAGAAGTGAATACAAGACCATTAATAATGAACAAGAAAAGAGAACATCATAAAGAAAACATATGCAGTATTTCAATTCATGAAACAGTCTGTTAGGGAACAGTGTTTTTGAGAGCATATGGTTATTCCCATGAGAAGCAATAAATATACTTTTTTTTTCTCCAGTTGTGGATTCCCACAACGAGAGTAGGTTTCTCTGTATATTCATCTATAGAGAGTGTTCTCTTTGTCAGGACTTGTTATCTGAGCGGGGAGGTAACTAAGTATTTTTGCCCCGATGATATATTGTATGTGGACCTATTTCTGATGGCCTAGACTTTGGAAACACAAGTCTATTAATTCTCTACACTCCTTTGAGATAGCAATCTTGTCTGGTCTAGTTTAATATCGTTGGCAGAGCTGAAAGGAAGTTCACATTGTGAATATATCTGAACCTCGGCATGCGGCTCACTGGTGGATCTCTGTTTACAGGCTGCCAGTTCTAACTGTCCCAAGCAGACATTCTCATTTTATTTATAAGTAGGTTCAGCATGTGTTTGTATCCTTCATGAAATTGAGTGCGTGTCAATAGTCAAAAACTAAGTATAGAAACAAGATACCAAACACCTATCCTTCTCAGACAAAACTGTTGTACTCCGGTATGTATTTTTAAACGTTCGTGGGATGTGGATAAGGCACAGGAGGATATGCACACACACATTACTCGATCACTCATAAATATTATTTTAATACCTCCATATTCCCCTTTAAAGTGTCCTCATTTAGGTTTTATTTTTCTTTGCTGAATGAAACTTGACATCAGGATGAGATCACCAGATTTCCCCATTTCATCTGAGCTCCAAAATGAGTAACTGATTTCAAAGGATAATTCCCTGGAGCAGCAAGGCCAATGAGTTCTTCAGATCAAAGGTCAGCGAAGCTCAAAGAGGATAATTTCTGGCATACAGTATTTAAACTCTCTCATGCAGTGTACTGCAAGATGTATCCCCTCCTTCCGCAATAGTTGAACTCTTGTTTTTTGAAAAGACTAATTTGTCAGAGCACATTTTTTCCTGTTACGTAAATTATACATTAAAGTGAACCCTTCCTATCTGAACACGCAAACCACATCCAGAAAGGTTATCAAAGAGAATCACAGAATGGCAGGGGTCGGAAGGGCCCTCCGGAGATCCCCCAGCCCAACCCCCCCGCTAAAGCAGGTGCGCCCAGAGCAGGGGGCACAGGAACGCATCCAGGAGGGTTTTGAATATCTCCAGAGAAGGAGACTCCACAGCCTCCCTGGGCAGCCTGGGCCAGGGCTCTGTCACCCTCACAGTAAAGAAGTTCCTCCTCATGTTCAGGTGGAACTGCCTGTGCTCCAGTTTGTGCCCATTGCCCCTTGTGCTGTCGCTGGGCACCGCTGAAAAGAGCCTGGCCCCGTCCTCTTGACATCCACCCTTTAGATATTGATCAGCATTGATGAGAGCCCCTCTCAGCCTTCTCTTCTCCAGGCTGAAGAGACCCAGGGCTCTCAGCCGCTCCCCATAAGAGAGATGCTCCAGTCCCCCCATCATCTTTGTGGCCCTCCGCTGGACTCTCTCCAGTCATTCTCTGTCTCTCTTGAACTGGGGAGCCAGTGGAAGGGCTATTCCTGCAAGAAGGTGACTCTGGGCCATTCCTCTCTGAAGCACCCTGTGGACCAGAGAGCTCTGGTGCTCTTGCACATGCCAGCAGCTTTTAGCACATTGCAAGAGAGTGGTGGTAGAAGGGAGAGAAGACACTTCGTTTTGACAGAAAAACTCGACAAAGAGCACTGGGGCAGGGAATAGTCCCCTTGTGCAGGATCTGCTCCTNGTGGACCAGAGAGCTCTGGTGCTCTTGCACATGCCAGCAGCTTTTAGCACATTGCAAGAGAGTGGTGGTAGAAGGGAGAGAAGACACTTCGTTTTGACAGAAAAACTCGACAAAGAGCACTGGGGCAGGGAATAGTCACCTTGTGCAGGATCTGCTCCTGAATGCTCTCAGCCTAATGTCGTTTGCTATGCCAATGTCATTTGGGATGCCGTCACTTAAAAGATAAAAGACCACTGCAAAAGTCTTTTGACCATCGTGTACCTTTATGCATTTAGAAGTATGTGTGATAACGGGGGTCAATTTTTTAATTTTTTTCATGTGGTTGTGCCCTGCTCAATAAAGCTAGAGGTCATACCAGCCCAGCTTTTCTTTCTTTCACGTTCCCTAGAGTAAGATTGTGAGGGATTGCAGAAGCCCCTCATACAAATATTTCTATTACTTGGTTAGAACTGTTCACGTAAGAAACTGATCACTGGTACACGTGAGCCGCTGAAAATCTAGGGGCGTATTTAATAATTATGAAGAACCACTGTCAGTGTAACTGTCCCTGTAATGAAGGCCCATGTTACCTTTTCAGTTCTTGATTTTAGAAGGAACCAACAAGGCCGGACTAAGGTAGACAACCAAATGTTATCTTTTGTTTCATGAATCGTTTTGAACTTCCAGGAATATAGAATCTTATTTATGGACAAAGTGAGTATAAAGCAAATGACCCTTCTTCAGATATACTTCAAAATTCTGTATTGTATGTAATGTTTATCTTACTACGTGCCTTGCTTCAGCTGACCTTCCTGCTTAGCTCATGTTTGTTGCAGGGAATCCTAACATGGCCTGGAGTAGAAATCAAAGTGGATCAGTGTGTGGAGTTTATTATAGGCGTATGATAAACTCCATGTATACTTGTACTTGTGCAACGCAAATTGCATGCGCGTGTTGGGAAGCAGGCGTTAGTATAACATCAAATAGAACATCAAACTGCAAATAAGTATCAAAGTCAGGAAATTCCAAAGGTTTGAGTTTCTACCTCATTCCCCCTTTCTTTACTGCACATCCAAAATCTTTTATAGTACGCCACGGTTTTGAAAAACAAACCAAAGTAATACAGTAGTGTTACATTTAAACAAAGAAACGTGACTAGAAAATGTGATATATATTGCAGTGTGGCGATGTGAAAGTTGGGGCAGAAATCTTAGCTTTTGGAATTTCTGGGAGTATAAAGCTGTGGTAAGGGTAGATTTTTTTTAAAAAAGCTAATTGTTCTATTTGAAATATGAAAGAAAATGCTGAAAAATGGGTAATATAATATCTTAATTTTAGCACGTTGATGACTTGCTTTCCTGGGAGAATGCTTGGGTGGCACCTCAGTCGTGCCTAACACCAGGAGAGCCACGGAGTAAACCCAGTTTGAAATGGATCATCCTGAACTGGAGGGGATCATGTCTCCTTTTCTGTAAGGAACCTGACTTTACTTGAACTGGCACTTCCATGAGATCTTGCTTCCAAAGGCATCTCCAAGAAGCGGTTCCTACCTGGCGTTAGGATAAAGGCTTAATGTAAATGCAAATGCTGCAGTGCAAGAGAAAAAAATGCTGACTTTAAGACCCACGTTCCTGCAAAATCATCTATTTTTGTGGGAGTAGGCAGGATTGCTGCTATGCCTAATGAGGTATGGGCATAACATTGTTGGTAGAGGTACGTGGATTTATAAAGAAATCACACCTGAAAAGTTTGAGGGTAGAGTTAAAAAATCTGTGCATGTTTTCATAATGCTAATGAATATAGAATTAATTTTCTTCACGTCTAAAGTTTCATCGTATGCAAGGCTGAGTGCCTCTGCAGGAGCAAAAGGCACGACTATTAAGGTCCTGGGCGTTTGTCTTTTAATCCACGTGAGAACTACATGTATCCTTCTGTTCTATAGTTGATGTATGTTATGTTGTGATGTATGTCTGATAGATGTTAATATTGATGCTCTTTATGAGTGCTATTGAATTATGCAAGTGCGTCATGTTTTAAATCGAAACTTAGGTGAAATACGCTTTTTCATGCATACTTGAAAAAATGCAGGTTAACCTTTTTGGCAGGTAGCGTTATCTTTTTGGAAAGTAGTAAGATGGCGGGGGGGAGGGAAATTGGAACCGAATGAGGACTTCATTTCGGCTTCATTACTTCATTCACTGCTGGTGAATGCAATGTGTCTCTGCAATATGTCAGGAACTTTCAATGTTTTGCAAATTATTCAACTTATTTACAGTGACAGTTCTGCTGATCTGTAGTCTCATAATACTGTGTTTGAACTTCCTGTGACTCTAGTGATGTTTGTAGGAGAGGCTGTGTACCAAAAGCTGTTGGTAGATTGTCTGCTGAAGTTATCCCAGATGTGTAGTGAACACAAAAGCAAATCAAGTATAATGATCCTCTCATACAAGTTCACTGAAATCAATTTCATCCTAAGTATAAAGACAGATTTGCAAATATAAGACTGCTTTGACATTTTCTTATAAGCGTTTTTTCTTAAATATATTTTTCACAGTGGCTTTGCCTCCGGAGAAGATAGATGGAGTTTGTGGTGGAGATGAAAAGAAAGCAGAAAAAGAAAGTGACACACGCACAGGTTCCAAGAAGCAACTGAAATTTGAAGTGAGTCCTCTGTATTTTAAAGTTTCACTGTACTGACATAATTATGGTAGAAAAATAACCTGTGGACCACATCGTGTCCTCTGATGCGTGTATATAGCTCCTGACAATTGTAATGGGTACGGGAGGAAGCAGAATTGGCAGAAGTCAGTGTCTTACTATCGGTGTTCCTTAGGAGGTCATTAGTAAGACTTATTTCCAGGATTGGAGAGGATCAAATGATGGTCATTCCTCTGTAGGATCTGAAATGTATAAGAAGAAGAGGCATTCGGTTTAACCCTTTATCTATGATCCTTTTGTTAGTAATTTATTATGCCAGCCACCGTGTTATCCCATCTTTAGATTGACTTTGATAGACGATTGTGCTTGATTAAATCGGCCTAGTGTAAGAGACGTTTGTGAAAGCTTCCTTAACCATTGCTCTTCTGTGCCTGGGCCTCCAAAGTGAAATAACCCTGACCTGCTACACGGGAAATCCCATCTGATCACATGGTAAGAGGACAAGCGTGGAGGGCAGTCAGTCTGATGGGCTGTATCATCGTAGGCTTGCAAACGTCGTGAAACTGCCTGACGTTGTGCGTAGTTGGCCAGTTTTGTTTGTATAGGGAGTGGTGATTTAATAAATACAAGTATTGAAACATCCAGCTAGAGGGTTGTCTGTCTTGGTGAGAAGGAAGATGCTATGGTACCAGCAAGAAACAGCACAAATTTTCATCTCTCTGCACTCCAGCACATGTGACAAACTTACTACCTTCCAGTGCTGTCAGCCTGTCACGGTAATGAGCTTTGCGTTCCTCAATTGTTATTTAAAAGACCATGCAGCCACCTTGTAGCATGGCTTTGAGTGTTCGTTTCCTTTTCTAGAGCAGATTTAGTAGTCTGGTACGATTTATCTTTGACTGTTTAAGGCTGATTAAAAGAAGGCAGCTTTCCCATAGGCAGCTCAGGTGTTGCTAGGTGCTTGTGTGCCTTCTGGGGGGAGGTGAATTTCTTGCCTTTTTTTTTTTTTTTTTGCACAGCGATAACTTTTTCTAGGCACATTTTATATTCTAGCTTGAGTAGCAGCCGTTTGCAGACAGGAAAGGCATGATAAATTGCAATTAACAGTGCCTTGATATTTGAACATTGGAGGACACCTGTCAACATGGTTGGTGCCAGAGTAGCTGGAGCTCCGCTGCACCGGCAAAGTCTGTGTTTGTTCCCAAGTAGTTCTTGGCATGCCATAAAGGTTAGCAGTTGGTACTAGGCACCATGACTAATGCAGGGAAGGTTGCCATGGCTCTTAACTAAGCAGAGCACATCCTCACATAAAGATGTTATGTTAGGCAATGCGGGACAGGGAAGTATTAATACGTGGCAAGAAACCAAGTATTGATATTTTTTCCTGTGTTCCACAAATGAAAGTTTTCCAGCTATGTGAGCTAGGAGCTAAAAGATCGGTAAATGCTTCAAAGGTATAAAAGAATCAGAAATGCAAGTGTTGAGACAAGAGGTCTGAATCTGAGGTGGATGTGATCTGGCTTTTAAAGGTGCCGGGAATGTTTATGTAATACGAAACTGTGTTTCCACAGTAGAGTGTGGGGCACTTGGCAGCTTTCAGCTGGGCTTGTTACAACCCGAGCAGACTGCCTTTGAACTCAGCAGGGGACAGGGGGTACCCGTAACTGCTGTAGGGAATCGGTTTCAAGTCAGAAGATCAACCAGGTATTTTGAGCTCTATCATGCTGAAGCTATTTGGAGCTGTTTATTTTACTTGCATACAGTGGCTTTCATTTTAGTTGCACTGTAACTTCTCTGTTTTGCCTTGTTGTGGCTCTGGATAATTCTGATTGCGCAGGTCTTGAGAGAAAGGAAACTGTTTGCACCCAGGTGACTGGAGTCAGTCAAAGTGCGTCCTTTGTTCTGGACTGAAGTCTTAGTTTTGGTTTGGGGATTTTTTTTTTCCCTTTAACAAATCGATTCTTTCAGGCTTTCCACAATTCACGCTCTCGCTAACAGAAGCACAGTTAAAGTAAGGACCAGGCACTACTCCCAGGTCCCCCTTACCTGCCAGTTGCTAGGCAGGCTCCGTTTCAGGAGCTTCCGTGGCATGATGCTGTACTGCACTAACTCTGACAGCCTTTGGGGATCAAATGTCTGTGTCAAGGACAGGTCTCGCTGGTGGGGATTTGTGCCTTACGCCCACGCTGTATTAATGACCGCTCCTGGCCCTGCGGTGTACCGTCTCATTCTGCGACTCTGTTTCTGTTATCTTTCTGCTCCTGAGTTAAGCAGTGTATTCTTTCTCACTTTTTAGTGGGAAGTCTTGTTATACTTGAAGAGCTTCGGGAAGTAGTTTTCTTGTACCTTTTCGTGTTGTCCACAATGAAGTAGAAAGCATCTTGCAGATTCCCCGAAGTCTAGCCCAAGGGAGTTAGGATTATCGTGTGATTGTGATGAGACTCCTTCCTTGTGGTGGACAGAGGCCTCCCTGGGACATGTCCTGAAAGCTTCCTCCCTCGAGGGAGGGAGAAAGCAAGCAAGCCAGCAGCCTCCTCCTACAGCGAGTCTCCTCTGCAAACAGGCCTTTTGCTTTAGGTAATCAGCTGCTCTTTGCATGTTTCTTAGGAATTGCAATGTGATGTGTCTGTAGAGGAAGATAACAGGCAAGAGTGGACCTTCACACTGTATGACTTTGATAACAACGGAAGAGTCACACGCGAGGTAAGCAAAGTACAGCTGCCCCTTTGTGTGCAGCGTTTGCTAACAAGAGAAGTGTTTTGTAACAGGAACATTTTCTTCTTCTATGAAATTGAGTTGTCCTGCCAATTTAAACAGCAGTTTCCACGGACCCTTCCCTCCTAGAAACAATCCCACCAGTAGTTTACTGTTTTCAGATGTTCTGTACCACTTTTTAAGCTGGTTGTTGTTTAATATCTGGGATTAGCCTTTGAAAAATAGTACTGGCGTTTGAGGAGGAAAAATATCTGAAACAACTGCACAACTAAACACATTGTCAAAATAAACCCCTGCAAATGTATATTGTTCTGGCTTCTATCCTGCTTTTCAGAGTTAAGCTAACCAAATAGCAAGGTTGCTTTCTGACATTCTTTCCAGTAGGACTAACTATACTGTTCTGTTGTTTTCATGAAGATCAGGCCGGTCTCTGCCTTCTCCCTCCAAGTATAAATAACACCGATGATACTTGCTGGAGGACCACAGTGAAGGCTGTCGAAGCATACTCGTGTGTAATTTTTGTTATCAGGATGTCTTCAAGTCGTATTTCCTGTGCAAATAAGAAGCCAAATGAGAGGATGTGTGGATTAGAATCCGGTCTGTTTTCAGAACAATTTATATCCAAATTGAATGATATTTCCTCTGGAAGAATATATTTTACTGAGATTTACTGCAGTGTGCTGTCATTGATTTTTTGGCTCTTGTGCTGGTGTCTGTGAGAATTACTAAGAACTAATTAAAAGGAATAGGGTAAATACTGGAAGTGTAGTGGCCTTAGACACCAAATGAGGGCAGAAGTTTCTCCTAGAAGGCTGAAGTGCATCTTCTGACATTGATGAACAAATTGCCAAACGTGGTGGTTGTTCGGAGTTTTTAACATGTACGTGGCTTTTTTAATCATCTCTGCTCTGATAGTGCTTTGAACACTCACATGAAGTCTGTGTCCCTCATGCAGGAGAATAAGCAGATGAAACATTACAGGCCAAGCCCAGAGTTTCAAATGGGGAGATGAGATAGAGAGAGAGTGCAAGGAGAAGGGGGGTGGGGAAGTAGTATTGTATTTGTTAACGTATGGGAAACAAAGACCAGGAAAATGAAGTAACTTGCCTGAAGTCTCACGAGAACCTAGAGGCAGATTGAACCCAGATCTTTCGAGACCCAAGGCTAAGTCTTCATTACAAGATTATCATGACTCTCAAAAGAATAGGGGAAAAACACACAAAACCCAAACCCACACACATGGGTGTCCTTTACATTCAGGCATGGAATTCCCATTAATGTCAGTGGGAGTTCCATGTGCTGAACATAACGAGAATATGCTTTTAAGTATGTATACAATAATTATTTGTGATTATGTGGTATACCGAAGAGCTTAATTTGACTGTACTTAGAGAATATGTTACGGCCAAATTCTACCTCTCCCTGCTACAAGAGCAGACTGCAGCTTAACTGAAACCAAATCTGTGCAGGGGCTGAAAATTATACTACTCTGAGGTCTGGAGGTTGCTATATTCAGGCTTGAACCTGTGCCAAAAAAAAATTCTTTTAACCAAGGGACCAAATAGGTTGATAATTTTCAGCTCTTCACATGTGACCAAAGATAGAAACAAATAGTATGCACCATTGCAGAGTTTCCCAGTTACGTTACGCACTTCTTTTGCAAGCTGTTCCCGTGCCATTTGTATGATCCATCTTGTTGGTTGTTTTCTGTCAAATCCAGATGCAATTGAAGAGTTGTTTGTGCAAGAATGACTAATGGTAGCAGCTCATAGATAATCTTGGGCACAAAAGAGGAATTTCAGTCTCTTCACATGACACAGAATTTCTTGTTCTGTTAGCCCCTGAGAGACTGGCAGTCAAACACAGTGGGCTTGATACTGCCCTTTGTTAAACAGCTCTGCTCCTGATCCAGCAAAGGACTTAACGACGGTGAATGTGAAACATGCAAATAGTTTCAATTAAAATGAATGGAACACGTGCTTTGAGTTAGAATTGTGTGAAGCACATTGCTGGATCAGGGACAGAACGGGCAGTCTGAGGAAGAGGGCTGATCTGCCTGTACCTGTGCCATTTGGTGAGCTGATGAAAATGCTTTCAGAACCGGTCAGCTTTTCTAAACAAANGGCACAAAAGAGGAATTTCAGTCTCTTCACATGACACAGAATTTCTTGTTCTGTTAGCCCCTGAGAGACTGGCAGTCAAACACAGTGGGCTTGATACTGCCCTTTGTTAAACAGCTCTGCTCCTGATCCAGCAAAGGACTTAACGACGGTGAATGTGAAACATGCAAATAGTTTCAATTAAAATGAATGGAACACGTGCTTTGAGTTAGAATTGTGTGAAGCACATTGCTGGATCAGGGACAGAACGGGCAGTCTGAGGAAGAGGGCTGATCTGCCTGTACCTGTGCCATTTGGTGAGCTGATGAAAATGCTTTCAGAACTGGTCAGCTTTTCTAAACAAAGGTCCAGTGTTCTGGAGAGAAAAGCTTAGTGTGGACGTTTCCTGCTTCTTTGAGAATTTGACTTTAATGTCTTCTGGATTTATAGCTGGATTTAACAGGGAGATGAAATCTCTTAAGTCTGATTTCTGTTTGTAGACCTTGAGGTGCTTTACAAAAAGAAGTCAGCCTTATCGTTCTTGGTTTACATACTGGAAAACTGAGACACTGGAAAAGGAAGTGACTTGCCCACTCACATTCGTTTCGCTTGATTCGAAGTCATTGTGTTTAAAACATTGGACTTTGTGTCCAGAGAGTTTCCAGAGGAATACTCAGTGTTAAATTAAGTTGTAATGTAAGAGACATGTAGGTGGGGTGAATTTTACAAGTGGACTAAATGTTTTTTTCATTAAAATGTTTGAAAATTGTAAATAAGATATGGATTTAGTTACTGGGTAAAATTTCCCTTGGGTTTTACACAATGACAGATCACCGCAAGAGCATTCAAATTCCATCTTAGTGAAATTTCTTCTGGATCTTGACAACATCTTCGGAACTTAATCAGCTTTGATTTCCTCCTAGAGTCCGTATGACTTATTCCGTAGTCCTTATAATTAGAAATTCAGATCTAGTCATGCTTCTTGAAGAGATACACCCATTATGAAAGCATAATTACTGGGATGGCAAATTATAAAATTAGCATTGCTGTGTGTTATTGAACTACTGCTTTTTCTGTCATAGAAGACGACCGTTTTTCAGTCCTTTTGGTGTAGTGGGAGATAACTTTTCCTCCTCTAATATGTATATTACAAAACTTGGCTAATAATGTTTCCCTTCATTCCATAAGCCATAAGAGGACAACTCATTATGTACTGTAGACCTTTTTAGAACTGACAGCTGCACTGTAATTATCTTCACATGGGTATTTGTAATTGGACTTGAAACTTGGGTAATTGAACTAATGTGTTTTGATCCATGAGGCTTTATATTGAGCTCTGTGAATGTAATTATACTTCATAAATACTAGCCCTTTTTTTTATTTTAACCAATCAGTTCTTTCTTCGAAAATTGAGTTTGTTTGGTGAGCGACTGCACAGGAATAAGCACGCAAGAAAGTTGCCTGTCAGGAGTAAAAAAAAAGGGTATTTCTTTTAGAGTAGTTGTTGAGTAGATAGCAAGTGAAGCCCCTTTCAGGTTCCAAATAAGAATGAATCAAAAACGTATGTGATCAAACAAAGCTGATGCTGCAATAAAAACATCCTGCTGTATGTAAAAATCAGACTACAAACAAAGTACAAATGAGACATTTGTAGTTTTGGTTTTTTCCGAGGGAAAGGTAATGAACTGATATTGATGTTTCTCTTCGTGCATTTTTAATGCTAAAAATGTTCTTTGTATCTTACGTTAAATACCCAATTTTTCCTCTTATGTTTCCTTTTGGGGGTTTTTAGTTATTTTTGCTCATATCCTCTGTAATGGGTGAAAAGGTTTGAGGTTATTTCTGCATTCAGAACTCTGCACCAAATCTTTTGACCTGGGGGAGGATACTGGCTTTTCTGGGGCTACTGTTTATCTTTCTGACCCTTATCTTGAAATTGCTGGTTCTCACTCTGTTTATCAACACTGTATTAACTCATGATATACAAGCAACAATGGAACCAACAGATAGAGGAGTAATGCCTGTCTGTATCAGAGGGGCCGTCATTTCAGCCGTTAGATTTTGTGGATTTGTGCCAGAGAGAAATATTAACAAAAAAATATTACTTTGTCATTTTGTTTTGAGAGGAGCCAAAGACATCTCTCGCAGACAAGTTACAAAGAATCAAACTGAATGTTTTCTTGCAGTGTTATTAATCTCAGTGGGAGGGGTTTTTAGTTGGGTTTTTTTGTTGTTGTTGCTGGTGGTGGTGGTGGTTTGGTTTGGGGGTTTTTATTTGTTGAAATGTCTCATTCTGTTAAATTAATTCCGCTGGAAAAGCCTCTTAGTTTCCTTTACAGAATCTCTAGCTTGCTAACTAGTCCTATGATGATAAGCTACACTAATACTGGAAGATAGTCATCCGTGTGCCACTAATGTTCCTTAGAAGTAAAAAATTAATACCTGGAATAGCGACTCTTCCAGTCACATGAGTTCTGTAAGGAATGAAGAACAATGTAATTTGCTTTTGTTCTTTTTTGCAGACCCTTAGTTTCTCTGAATGTTCTAAATTCCTGCTGATCTCCTACTGGAGATCTGTCAAGTATTCTGCAGATACATGTGTGAGTGCAGCATACATGTGTGGCCTTAACTGTTTGCTTTTCAGTATTTCTAATGCAAGTATTTCTGGCAATCTGTTAAAGCTGCTCTTTTTAATATACCTTGTTGTATTAGCTGCTTGATAAAATAGGATGTGAAAAACATACATAATAACACTGTGAAATCCTTCAGCCCTGGAAAAACCAAACGTAGTATTCAGTAAGCAAGACACAAATAAATCTAGGTATGGCACGTGCTGGCTGTTTGGATACTACCCCACAAGCATTTGGTTTTGAGGAAAAATATCAGGGTTTCAGTTTTTGTACTTGATTAAACTAGCTATCCCAGCAGAAATTCTGCCCTCTAGAAGCCCTTCAGAAGTCAGTTAGATTCATGCAGCCTACTTTCCCTCTAAATATAATCCTTTTGCTATAAAGGAGAGAATTTTTAAAAAATTCTTATTTCTCTTTACCCATTTAATATATGAATTTAAAAAACCGCAATGATTTGTAACTAGAAATGGTTTAAAAGTACATTTCAGTAAAACCCCAAGCAAATCATGTTTTGGGGAAAATGGGAAGCACTGAAAAAATCTATTTGTGTTTATTTTTCATGTAAAAAGGGAGGAAGTTTGGGAAATGTGGGACTAAACTTTCTGGGTGGGAAGTGCTGAGCAGTCTTAAGCAAAGCAGTTGCAAAATCACGTGGCTAGTAAAAATCATACTCCACTGTGCAGGAAAGTTAGATTCTTTGGCAGGTGGTCTCTGAGATGTGTTGGTTGGTGTACCAGAAGAGAGGAAGAATTAACTAACTTTTGTTCTTGATCTTTGATGCTAAATTTCTTGGGGACAGTGAAATGCACAAGCTGGTGTGTAGAACGTAAAGCTATGTCCATGGGTTTAGGCAGTTCTTTAGGGAATTTAAATGCAGATAATGTTCAGTGGTGACAGCTTTCAAGGGGAACTTAAATTGCCTCAGTCTCCTGGCAGCCTACTGGAAGATGAAAATTCTTTGGGGGATAAATATAGACATAACGATAAAATACAAATTTTGTAACATCTATTTTAATGGTCTAGTGCTACCGATTTGACAAGAAGCCGTTACCATACGGTAGCTGCCAAAAAAAGGGCTGTGAGAAGGTAGTTTTAGCCACCGTTCAAAACTCGTTGATGAAGGCCGTTCGTACCAGATCAGTACCTCAGGTATTTGTGTGTTGCAATTGTGAAGCAGAAACTGGAAAGCAACAAGAGGTTCAGGCTGCCTTGTAGCTGATACCTACTCGGCCAGGACCTTGGGAGATGACAGAGTGGCTAATGACCCAAGCAGGCTTGTTTGACCGAATCAGAACTGTCAGTTTTCTAGGATTTCCAACCACAAATTAAGACCACAAGTAAATTAATCTTATAATAAAAATGTTGTTGTCGGTATTTAGAAGATCGGCATAAGCATGAAGTGGTTACTTATGGATATGCCTAAACCTCGGTCTTGGTATACATCCAGTCTGACGACCACGTTCGTTCAGTGCCAGAATGCAAAGCGGTTCAGACTGTGGTGGAGGAAGCTGCGTATTAAACACGTGATGAAATGCACAGACAGCAGAGCATGAGGCCAGAAGGTGTCCTGGTACCTTTGTGCAGCCTCTTAAAACTGCTTGGAGCCCGGACACTAATTTTTGTTAATTTGGGCCTGTTTGGCTGAGAGATGTAAATTGTCCTGATGTGAGATACGCGTGTAGATATTTCTGACTTGCCAAGTATGTGTCACGCAAGTGCTGCATCTGGCCTTCCTTGACAGCATTTGGGAGTATTTTTCAAACCGCTGAGTCAAGCGGCTCGTTGAGAAGGACCCTCACAGAACACAAGGGGCAGAGTGTATGCCAGTTAGCAAGTTAGGCCTCATCGCTGGGAAAAAATCCTGTAAAAGGACAGTGGGAGTAAAGAATTTTTGTCTTCGCCTGTCGAAGTTAAAACTGACTAGATGATCAGCTTGTACAGACATCTGGTGTAGCTGAAGAAAGGAAGGAGGATAGATTATTGTGAACGAAAGACTTGATAATAACCTCTTGATAGCAGCCTTGTGTGGAAGGATGCCATGTTGGCTAACCAACACTTGTTAAGGAATGTATGGGAAAGGCTCCATTCACCAAAGTGCTGAGTGTATGAAGCCCTGTTAAGAATAAATATGGTGCTTAAGTATTCTGCTGAAGGGGAAGGTTTGGTTTATCAAGGTGTAGGATTATAGCACAAGGCTCCTAGAATGTAATTTATGGAGGGTGTATAAAACAACGCAGATGTTTTGTTTGTCTGTCTGTGTTCTTTATTGGGTTTTTCTCATAGATGAAATAAAATTCCAGCCCTTCAAGCTGGCTGTCAGATATGGCTGTGTCTATTTAGAGGTCTGGCCAGGTTTCAAATTAGGGTGGAAGTGTGAGAAGTGAGATGTGTTACAGAGCTGTGAGGTGTCCGCCAGATTGTCACTGAGCGGTCTTTCCCTCATTCAAACTTTAGAGGGTGATTCTTGTCAAGAGGATGGAAAGTGGCTAGTGACATGGTAGTAACAGCCCATATCGAGAGACTCTCGGAGCAATGGTAGAAAAAATGTCAGTGGGGAAATAAAAGCAAGACTGCAAATTCTGTTCTCTTTTTATGAATATGTTGTCCTGAACTCACAAGTCTGGAGAAATTCCACTGAGTGCAGAAAAGCTAAAGAGGGTACACATTAAGGCAAAGTTTGGACCCTCTAGGATTTAGTTATTGCCTATTGAACTGGAAAATCACCTACTGTAAAATCATTTGTCCTGACCATAAGGTCAGTATTTCCCTAAATTCTTTGTGAGCAGAAATTAGTATTTCTATGTCGCCTTTGAAGCTGGTTAGATAATGAGGTACCTTGACTACTAAAGTGCTGGGACCCATTAGGGCATACTAAACTTTGAGCTGCCGTTGTTATGGGCATGACCCCTGGGCAAAGGAAAAATTGTAGAGGTTTTGAATTTTTGTAGACCTGACTCTTAATCCTCAGAACCAGTTATATTTAACAAAGCATTATTTAGGTATTTCCTTTGTGCTCGCAGGCATCCTTTTCATCCTGGCAATTTAAGGTGGTACCCTATTTGAGCCTGGCTGGATTAGATCAACCTGAGAGGCCTTTAAGCGTCACCAGCTACTTGACAATGTTTCTCCTGTTTGAAACAATTGGCTTATTAAAAGTGGCTAGTGTTCTGTCTGATACAGCAAGACACGTAAGCGTTTGTTCATGTCCCATTGCTTTCAAAGAGATGTGTGAAGAATGTTCTGTAATAGGCCTGACTGGATAATCTCTGCCATTCAAAAGTCTAAGTTTACAACTGGTTTGAACTCTGCAAAATAAGCTAGACCTCAGTACGCGTATGGTTGAGTGACTTCAGACATCGTTTATGTCCAAACCTGAGGTTGACGGTTCTGCCACTTCTCTTACTGCTTTTTCTCTATGTAATCAACCATTTAACTATCCCAAGAAAAAACCCCAAGAAGTAGTAAGCCTGTAATGTCCAAGATTTTCTTCAAATGCTGTATTTGTTTTGGTCATGTGAATTCAATTTTTAGTGCAGTATCAATGATTATCCCTGGGTTCTCCTGAAATCAAAGAAAAGAAAAGGCAGAACACAATGTTGCTGATTCACAGTTTAGGAAACCTGAATGCCTTGTGCTTTTATTATTGTTTTGATCTAGTTTGCCTCATTTCATAAATCTTACGTCATTTGATGAAAAAGAATGTGGATCTACTTGAATCACTCTCTTCTGTGTCTGTGAACCATATTAGAGTCTGTATTAGAAAAAATGGGAGTTAACAGAAGAGAGAAATGGATCCTTTCTTGTAAGGTTCTGTGCAAGTGCAGTTCTTCTAAATTAAGTGAATTCTGAGGGTATTTCAGCATTTAATAGTCCCAAGTCTTAAATAGTTACAAGTGTCAAAGCTGTAGGTTTCATACCATTTTCACAATAGCGTGTCTTTTTGTGTTTCAACCCAATTGTAGGATATTACCAGCTTGCTTCATACCATCTATGAGGTAGTTGATGCATCAGTAAACCATTCTCCTAGTTCCAGCAAAACTCTGCGAGTGAAACTTACTGTGGCACCAGATGGCAGCCAGAAGAAAAAGAGCATCTTGTTAAATCATACTGGTAAGGATGTGCAATCAGCCATTGGAAAAAATACAAAAAAATACAAAATACAAAAAAAGTCCATATTTTGTTAATACAAATAAATATGTACTTAAAAGCAAATAATTATGTGGGTATTTTAAACCCCATGATCTCAGGTGCAAAATTGTCTACTCTCCTTTCAGTGTCTCTTAAGAAAATTAGGCTTCCCTCTCCTGATTCATTGTTTCCTCTTGGCAGCAGCAGTAACCCATATATTGTGTAATTGTCTTTGTGAACCGCAAGGCAGATTTAAGGCCTTTTCAACCTGTACCACTTTAACTCTGCTGATATTACAGCACACAGTTTGTGTGGAAACAGGTGGAGTGATACGCAATGTTTTTTCCAAATGCATAACTATCGCTGCTGCTGGATTAAGTACCATCTTTTTCACTTACCGTAAAGTAACCTTTATGAATCTGTGCATAAAAATTGCACATTTTTCTGTACTGGCAGAGTCTGTCATTATAAAATACCTTGTACTCTGATGGCTTATTCACCTTATATTCACTCTAATAATAGTTGTATCAGCATAATTACTTCAGTAGATAAAGTAGTACTAAATTAAATTACTTAAAAGCATTTAAAAGAATACTTTAGTAGAAAACGTGGGCACCTTATCCAAAGGGAGAGCCTTGTTACCTCATTTTTAATACATATATCGTCTTAGTCAAGTGCAGACATAGCAAATTTGCACTGCCGGGGAGCTATGTGATGCATTAGTATGGCATCGTGCTCCAAGCTATCAAGCCCTCCTGAGGGACAAGTATATCCGCGTGAATGTGGCTTCATTTAACCTGTCACCTGGCTTGCAGCCTAACCCTGACTGATGTCCCACAGTCAAGGTTATGTCTGCCTAAACTCTGACTGGCCTACAAAAGCACTTTGGAGAAGGCTACAGGAAATGATACATTACATCTTGATCTACTGACAAGAAAAAATGCATTTGCAATGTAGCTTGTTAGTTATGCTGATCAGCAAGGACAGTAATGTAAGAATAATGTGCTTTCTCATGTTGGCAGATTTGCAGAGTGCCAGGCATAGAGCTGAAAGCAAAGCTAATGAAGAGGCACGAAGCTCTGAAAAGAAGCAGCGGGCTTCTCTCAGGTAAGGGGAAAGAACCCTGTGTCCTGACAGGCACTGGGTACCTCTGAGAAAACCTCAACCACTGATTTCTTGCTTGCTTTATTTTAAAAAAAAACTATGTGAAAATAGAGGAATTACACATTTTTTGGCTGTGGAACTGTCATCAGATTTCATGGGTGGATACTTTGCATATTAAAACAAAAAAGCAAATCTGTAGCACCCATTACTCCAATTTTCCTCTTCTGTTGGCTCTTTGGAGGATGTACAGTGTCTTTTTAGATGCCATCTGCAAATATTGTACCTACTAGTGGAGTTCATAGCACAGCCTCTTGGCTAAAAGTGTCCTAAAACCTTTTCATCTTCATAGAAGGCAGCTCCTGCCTTTCTCTGTCCTCCTTCCAGCCCATCTTTGTAATTGGCCAACTCAGTTAGCTGTATTAACTTGATCTTGTTTACCAGGTCATACCCAGACCTGCTTCTCCTTACCCTTTCCTCCTAAAAGAAGCAGCCTTGAGCTGGCACTGGGTACAGTACCTAGCAGGTGGAGGGCAGAAGGGAGCTCGCAGCAGAGCAGCAGACAATCCGTTTTACAGCAAGTGGTCTACATAGGCTACGTCCTGCAGAGCAAGCAACAAGCAAGAGCTTCCAGCATGCTGCATGCTCCGTGCTCCATTCTGTTGAGGTGCTTCTGGCGTATAGCACCTGTGGGGTGACTCAACTCCACCTACAAAGCGTGTTTGTACACTTGATAGAAGTAAATATACTTCTTTCTTACCTCACAGTGACTTAGCAGACTGGCTATGTCTGCTGACTCTCACCTGCCAGAAATCATGCTTCCCTGCTGCCACATCAGCTTTGGGTCAACATCTCCCTTACAGAATTAGTTACTAAGTAGTTACCCATGTAGGAATTAGCCTACTTGCTTAGAACCAGTATATTTAATGTAAACTTGCAGGAAAATTTGGATAATTTAATTTATCTTCTTTTTGTCATAAGTTTCATACTGTGTTTCGCCCCCTGAAAAAATACCTGTCTATTGTCTTCCGATGGAATTCAGCCTGCGTGACTCAGGGTGCATCCATTTCCAATAAAGCAGAATCACAGTCATTTCTTATATGAACAGCTGCAGGTACACTTGCAGCCATCTACAGATCAGATTAAAAAAGGGTTTTAGTTCTTCCCAGCAGAACGTACAATATTATTTGGGATGCCAGTCCAGAACAGGCCTTATTTCTCTGAAAATGTGTAATCATTTGTATCTACTCTGTTATCATGAGTTCTACCTACCTGATAGATATTACCTGCACTGAACTTCAGAGTATGTGGCAATCATTGCAACGTATTTTTCAAGTATTAAAATTTTTTGCAGCTACGAAAAATGTTAATCTCTTGGTCATACGTAGTTGTGCTAGTCCTTTTCTGAATTTGGTATTTAATGGATAGAAAACCAAATCAAAAGCAGGTGATCTTAATGCATTTTAATGCAGATTAGTTGCTCCAAACAGGTCGTCTTGGTGTATAGGTTTTCTTTGTTTTAGTATTTTATGTTTCATGCTAAGGCAGAGGGAAGTGTTTGCTGAAATGCGGCAGTAAGGACATTGAATCATTAGTTGCATTTGTTTCTTCAGCTGCCAATTAAAACATAAAAAATCCAGTTTTGGCTTTCCTCAGATTTAGGGATATTTGTCCAAATACATGTATTTTAGTTTAACAAATTTATCAGGAGAACGAGCGTTCAGTTTTATTAAAAATGACAACAAAACTGTGCCTCCCTTTTTTGGATAGAGTAAAAATGCTAGTGAGTTATGCCAGTGAGTAAATCCCAGGACAATCAAATTTCAGATTGAAAAAAGACTAAAATGACTTCTAATCTTCCATTAGCAAGTCTGTACAAAATCTTTTGTGCACCAAAGAACAACCCACATGAACTAAAGAATACTCCATGGTTTTGCTTGCTGGCTTAGATGTGGTGTTCAGATTCCCTCTGCCCATTAGCAAAAATTTGCTCTGTGTGAATTTAATGGACTGCTTTTGTTTGATAATCTATTGCAAAAATCCCTTTCAGTTTGAAGGCCCCCTCCTGTCCACCTTAAAGTTCTGCTTTTACAAATGTAGCGGTTTTATGAACAGCAGCCATTTCCACTGAAACCCGCAGTCGTAGAGGCATCAAATGTTGGGTAGAATCTTGGCTGCTGCATTTGTCCTCATCCTTTTTGTTAGAGGCTTCCTAGACAGGACAAACCTGTATCTTGAGCTGAACAGATCAGCATCAGACAACTGTCAGCATCTCACAGTTTTTGTTGCATCTCATTAAATGTGGTCAGGACAAATAATGTCCCATTCATGCTGTGTATGTTGCAGGGAAGTTCGTGCGCTCTGGCCAAATTGCTGACCCTCAAGAAAGCACCCGGGGGCTCATCAGTGTCTCGCGATATTAATGCAGAGGTTTCCCCTTTGAAAACAGCAATGAGGACTTGTGAGAAGTGCACACACTTCACAAATTCAGTCACTTAGGAATTCCATGCAAGATGTGATTAATATTCAAGATAAAATGGATAGAGATGTTTTTAACCTGAAGGTGGGAGATAGATGGGCTAGATTTTTCATCTGCTGGAAGCTACAGGCACTTTTTACCTGTAGGGCCAATACAAGTATTGAGATGAAGTAACTAGATTCATAGCTAGCTTGCCTGGCATGTGTGGTACAAAATGGATGGTGGAAGAGCACCGGCAGGCAACTTTGTGGCTTCGTTATCTTCATGCCATGCGAGTTTCTATTTCATTTAGTGCAACAAGGAAAATATGATGCACACTAGCCTCTAAAACACCTTCCTTTTATCCACAGATAGACGTTCTCATTCTCACTTTCTTTCCTGCTTAAGTGATTCCTCCCTGAGTAAGCATAGCTTTCAGGAAATGTCCTTGCATTTTTCTGCACTGCACTCTGTCACTGCTCTATTCCCTTTACCTACGGTATTGCTGTGTGCTTATTACCGTCAGGATGACGCTCCAGCATGGGAATTTTTGAATGGCCTTTCATACACTCCACAAACACTTAAGCAGATGCCTTTTTTATTAAAAATCAAACCAAACCAAACAACAGTAACAACGCTGTATTTTTACACCCTGTGCTTGATGCATGGTTGGTGCATGGCTCTGTCTTCCGATGTGTACGCAGGAGAGCACTGTGGGGCTGGATGCCAGACACTCGAGTTCTCTGAAGTACTTAAAGTTATCCTTGACAGTGGAGCACGTCTCTCATCAGTATAGAATTACTTCACTGCATATATTTGCATGAATGTTGTTGAACGCCGTCTTGCATGTAAGAAAGCTAGAGAATGCAGGGCTGTGGCAGTACTGGTGCAGTTTTTCTTCAGTTTTCATGAGAGATGGAATTTATTACAGTAACAAAAAACCAGGTTCCCTGTTATCTTTGTTTTCAACAGACAATGCTGTATATACAGCGTTGCTTAATAGTGTTGGCTCAAACCCAGTGATGTTCTTTCAGGGTTAACTGTGCATTGTCTTCAGCACATGTGTACAAGTCCCAGCGGTTTCGGTAGACGGTTCATGCCTGGCCACTTCAGTTAGCCGTGTTCTGGCCCCAGAGATCTTTTATGTTGACCTGCCACAGTGTAACAACCTGTAAAGGTGTGTCTGAGGCAGGAAAGGTTGGCTACGTATCCAAAAAAAATAAAGAATATCTGGACATTCCCTCTTTTTTGACAGTACCCCATGTCACTTCTGGAGTTCAAAGCTGACTCAGGTCTTTAAAGCTTACCTGCTTTCCAGGCAGACTCTCCTCCATTCAGGAGACTCTGCCTCTATCAAAGTACAGCAAAAATGATCTTCCAGGTAGATCAAGTCTTGCGACTTTCATCAAAGAAACTGTAGACCTGTGAGACATGGGGGACTCAGTTCTGTAATGTCCCTGAACAGTACTGTGCTAGACCAGGAAAGCAGTTTATGCCAAAGCTCAATGGGATCAGCAGCCTCTGGAAACGTGGAAATGTGTTAATAGACTAAAAGCGGAGTACTGGGCGCCACACAGTACAGACCCCGTATTTAGCAACTGATGAGCGTGCAAGGCCAAATTGTGGTCTTAGGTTGACATCAGAGCAATTGCGTAGACAAGGAGCAAAGCCTGTCTTGCAGTCTTGGAGACTGAGCTATCTGAATGACAGGCAGTGACTTAGTCAAGAGTTTTCTGCTTATCCTGTTTGTTACATTGAAAATATTGTTCATATCTGCAGACATCCATTTAAATTGCTGAATTAAATTGTTTGGCATTATGGGCTACAGTACTGTAAACCTCTGCCCGATTTTTTTCTGCCTCATAAATGAATGGTATTTCAGATATTCGTTGTCAGGAAATAGTTCTGCTATAAATAAAATTGCAAAGCTGAGCAGGAAAAGGAGTTGAGAGTCTGAAGCCAGTGGCTGCTCTGACCTTATTAATTGTATTTTGGAAGCCAGCGGTTATCTCTGGCTGTCCTACCAACACCACCTCTTTGCAGGCTCTCTCTAGTTACTACACCTGTGCCTGCTGCCTGTCTTTCTGAAGCAGATACCCATGAATGTTTATCTGACACAAGGCATACCCCAGCGGTTCCTGACAGCAATGGGAACGGTCATGAATCAAACAGCAGGTTTTCTTTGGCATGTCCAAATTAGAGAATCAGTTGAACGGTTTGGCCCTAAGACAGAATGTAATAAACCCTAGGAGCATTTTTATTTGTTTTTGCATGTGCAATGCAATTTGAAAGTCTCCTTTGCTTTGCAACAGCGAGGTCGATTTATACGAGGGGAAAGAACAGTCAGTTCAGGCCTATCGACTTAGCAAATCCGGTCATCCAGAATTTCAAGCATTTGTTGTTTCTTTGTGAGCAACTCCTGTCACTTCAAAGGGGCCGTTGGTTGTTGGTTTGCAGATGGTGATAACAACTTTAAAGAAGTTCTGCTGAATTGTAGTTTTGCTTCCTGCTGACAGATATCACCAGAGTGAGAACAATCCAGAGCAAAGTGGGTGCTATCGTCACTGTGTTGATGAGAACATTGAAAGGAGAAACCACTATTTGGATCTTGCAGGAATAGAAAACTACACATCAAAGTTTGGGCCAGGTAATTTGGTAATTTATGTTGCAACCTTTTCAACTTTTCTTTCTTCAGCGGCACGTTCCACATCAGGGACAGTGAATTGTGAACCTGTGTGATTTGTGTGTAGTGACTTACTGGAAGGGATAGGACTGTGTGAATACTGCAAGATAATTACTGGTGGAGGTGGTATCACAACGGAGTGGCTGATGTGCTGCTAGCCTGCTTTAAAGTACTTGTTTGTGTAGCTGAACTTGGAGGTGAGCCCAGGAGAACAATCTTTACATCTAAATTAGTAAGTTTAGTCTATGGGTGAGTCGAGGACTGATTTTTGGATGTTGCAGCTTGTTCCCAAGATGATAGCCGCACGTATTTTGTACTCACTACTGACCCAAAAATCAGAGAATGTGGCTTCATACCTGGAGTTTTGGCTTCTGTCTCCAAATTAAAGGGATTTGGATTTCCTCCCTTTCCCTGTCCTCTGCCAAGATTTTACTATTCCACTCACAGTTATCATGGTGAATTTCAGATAGATGATGACCAAGAGAAGATAATATAAAGACTTTTATGCACACACGCACACACACTCTTAGATAGATATGTATGTATATTTGTGCGTATATTATTTACTAGACAGAATTATTAAATGTAATTAAACTAGACAGCTATAATTGCATTCACTTCCTTAGGAAAAATTCGCTCTGCTGATAATGCTATCCCTGCCAACTGAATGCTACTAATTAAAACGTTGAAATACTATATGACTAACTCAGCTTGTTATTTCCTAGGATCTCCTCCAGCAGCTCAAAAACATGACCCACCAAGCAGAGTTGTGAATCAGACTAGATCTCGTTCTCATGAACCTGAAACCTTCCATGCTCACCATAGGAAATCTCAAGTGGTGGATCCAAGCCACATCAATCTGGCTGAGAGTTCATATGCCAAAATCGCAGAAATCCAACAGAGGCTCCGGAACCAGGACTCAAACAAGCACTTTGTGAGGTCTCCCAAGGCCCAGGGCAAAAACGTTGCCCCCGTGCATCCTGGAAGGGCAGTAAGAAATAAACCTTTTCAAGGGGCGCCCATGCCAATGGCTTCCCCAAGTGCGCGGGTGGGCCAGAATCTTCCTTACCTCCCCTTGCAATCTCAACAGGTTCACAAGAAGCATAAGCAGAGGGCAAAGGAGAATCACCAAATGTGCAAAACCTTCCAGTCCCCAGGGACAATTGTAGAAAAGGAACATGTGAGAGACCTGCCCGCTGTCATTTTATATGAAGGCCAAGTTGGACAAATGATACAAAGACATGAACACCACCACCACCATGAGCACCACCACCACTACCATCACTTCTACCAGACATAGAAGAGATCCCACCAACATCCTCCAAGAATCATCCCATATGAAGGAAATGCGATCTTGTGATACCAGAACTAAGGCATTACTATGATTAATATTATTATTACTCCATTAATATTCAGCTAGCATATATTTTAGAGGTTATATGGAACTCTTGAAACTTACCCTATTTATATGTTGTGGAACTGCATAGCTTACTTAAACACCTTGTGGATTTTTTTAATTTTTTTTTTAAAGTGGCTTGTAAAACAACAAACAGCCATAGCTTTTTGAGCTGTAATTTAATGCAGGTCATCAACGCACTTCTTTACAAGTACTACTTCCGCTGTAGTAGGAAAGATACTTCAAACACTATTGCAGACATCTAGCTTACCAGTCTGCTGTATGTTGGCTGATCGCACACAAGCCTTTCATCAGGGGAGCAATGTTCGAAGGGTTGGACTCCAGAGATACTCAGAATAACAGAAAATACAAACAGCTGCTACCTCTAGTATTATTCAGATTTTATTTTCTTTTTATTGATTGTAATGTGCTACGGGGGTGGGGGGTTTAATATACTGCATTCATGTAGCCTGTTTGTGTTCACATCCTTTCAAATTTATCTTAATAATTACAAGGAAGTATTAGCTGTACTTGTCAACAGAGCTACATTTGTACGACTTACACTTTATTTTCTTGGAGATTCTTCACTGACACAAGCGCAGTCTGTTATATACTGGGTAATATTTAAATATACTTCGTTTATGTTTGTTTTTTCTCTTGCTTACTCTCCATTCTTTTTGGGGTAACCATTTGAAAAGAGGAGGATGTGAAATGGGATTTTCAAAAGCATCACTAGACTTTAGTGCTTGGGCCATAAGTATCATTCATGGGGCTTTAGAGAAGGAGAGGGGTTGTTTGGGGTGTTTGTTTTGTTTAAATCCACAGTTCTTTGTTTTGAGAAAGAATTGAGGAAAATATACTTTCTCACTTTAAATGTTGGCAAATATATATAAAATATAAATATAAATATATATATAAATATAAATATGCACACTCTCAGGTACATTTTGTTGTGTTTTAGAAATCTGTGGTTTGAATATTAACATTATAAATTTTTTTTCCACAACAGTGACTTTTTAGAAACATATGCCATGGCATTTTCTTAGATGCCTCCAACTTAAATTTCCCAAACATCTACCAATTTGTGCTTCTCCCATTTTAGAGACAATTCAACATGTAAAAAAAATAATTCGCGATCATTCTGGCCACTTCTACTTTTTCCATATCAAAGGGCTTCCATTCCATGAAGGAGAATGAGAGGGTACTCACAAGACCTTACTGGCTGCTGAGAAATTTGAAGGTCAAAAGCAAATTGGAAAAGTGAAAAAAAGGGTCAGTATATTCAAGTTTTGCTTTCTGCGGGGCCCAGATGTATAACACATTCAGTTGAGTTTTGTACAGATCATGTTTTTGCAGGTAGAAAGTGACTAAAAAACAACTACGTTGCTTTTGGAAGAGCTCCTCACATGAAAACATAATTGTTCTATAAACATATTTGCTTTTGGTTTTAATTATTTTAAATGTTGTGGTATTTTGTCTATAGTATATATTGTAAAATGTAACTATCCCACATTGTTATAAGCCCTTTATGATTAGGGTATTTTCTCTGACTAGTATTTTGATCGGTCCAAAATGGGGTATTACCCCACTGCTGACCAGTTTTAGAGGGATGTTGTCCTTTCTGAGAACATGGAGACATCAACTTTTAAAGAAAAGTGGAAAGCCCTGGCTTCTTGAGGAATTGGAATAAGATCACTGCTTCATGGTAATTAGGTCCATCTCTTGTCTCCCTGGATCAGCAGTTGTTTAGACTTACTGTCCTCTTTAAAAAATCTGGTTTATTTTATTTTATTTTTTTTAGCTGTCAACAGCATGTTCTGTTAAATCTAACAAAATGTTTTTAAAATGTGTTTGATCTGTGTGACAACTATACTGTTCTGTTTATTTTTAAAATTCCTAAAGTCCAAAAATATTTATATGCAGAATTTTCTGTATTGAAAATATGAAAAGGCCACAAATTTGGTTAGTTACCACTGAGTTGTTCTAGTCTAAGCCTTTTTTGCTGCTTGTGTATCATTCTTTTTCAATGTATATATAATTATGGACTGCAAAAAAAAAAGGCATTTATATGTCTAGTAGAAGGAATAAGCTTATTTATATTATAGTGTTAACAAAGTCTGATGTATTCAAGTGACTTACGTTATACCGCATGCAAACACACGAGTGTACATTCCATCTAAGAAGGGATGCCATGCTATTTGTTTCGAAGATGTAATTAAAGCTGTTGTCTTTTCAGTAGAGCATATGCCAGAAAGACTGGGAGGTGGGAATTGTTTCTTAGTCCGTTTTTTTAATGCGGATTGTTGCTGAAAACCAGAAGAAGTTCTGAAAACCCAGAGCACTTTCAGAACTCTGGGCTTTTCTAAGAAAGGGCAGCAAAGGGGCATAAACGCTCTTTCACCCAAAGATGTTTTGCTGGAAAAGATAACAGCACTAGTAACAAAATCCCATCTGATTGCAAAGTGTGCAGTACCAGCTGTGCTAAGTGAACTCTGAAAAGTAACGCAACTGCCCGTTGGTTACAACCTTGCATTGATTTGGTTTGGTTTATTTGGAGATTCAAAAGACAAATTCTACCTTGCTCAGATCCTGTGAAATACAAATACATTTTAATAACGTGGCATCCCCATACCGAAACTTTACACCAGCCATGTATGAACATACAGTACCTAAATGCTGTGTTGCATTTGTGTTACGTGCATTAAGTGTGAATAACATGTAGCACAGTTTCTTTTCACAGAACCTTAAATTTCCGTATCTTTTAAAAATGTTTGCTTTTCAGTATTTTGTATAGTAAATATAGATGGTTTTGACTACATGCTTTATTTATTTAACAGCAAAAACTGTGCCAAGAGAACCCCCTGTTAATTAAAGTTTTACTAGTTCAGAAAGTATATTTCCTTCTTCTTGTTGTGGATTTCAGGGGCTTATTGCAATTACTGTCAGTGCTCGCAGAACCCACTGATGAAAGAGCTTGCATTAACGTTTTTGGGAACAGGATCAGGCCATAAGGTACGGACTGGGTATGCTTTGGTTTTATTTTTAAACTATCAAGTTTCAAAGTTCAGTTTCTTGTCCCCTACTATTAGATCTGAGTTCAGGAACTGATTTTTCAGCTTGTTAGTAATTCTGAAAACCTTTTTAAAAAAAACCCAACATCTTGTTTTAAGTTGCACAAAACTGTGGCTGAATCAAAAATTACAATAAGATTAATTTCTGATTAAGCAAAACATTTCCTTTCCAAGGAAAAAAAAAATCAGAGTATATTATTACTGTTTAAAAGTGAAATGGAGTGGCATGGACATTTCAAATGAAAACTCCAGCCTTTTCACTTACTTTTTCTGTTTTTACACAAAGCAATTCAGCAACACTAAGCCAGTCCCAAAATTTGTGCTCTTTGCTGAAAAAAGTTCGACTGAAAAATTTTGCTCAGCTCTACCAGATGCAATTTTTGGGAAGACAGATTTTTGACAAGAAGGATTGCTGAGCAGTTCTCACAACTTCATGACCACCTCATACGAAGTAAACTAAGCTAAGGATAGCAAAGTAAAACCTCTCTCCCAGTGAAATCTCCGGCAAGACTGCCAGATTCCCACTGGCTTCAGGGTGCCTATAATTTCATTCCGGGAATGTGGGTTTGAAGTCTACGTGATGTGCAGACAGTGATTTCAGTAAAATTTTTTATGCATCTCACTGCTGATGGTTTTGTAGTAGCTAATATTAAATGGAAGTTTTACTGTAAGAGATCAAGCTGGTAAGTTAATTAAGATTAGCAGCAAATACTGTGCTTTATACTCATGTCATTGGAGGACCTGAAGGCACTTCCAAACGTCTTTGAAACATCCACACATCATTTAGTCACTGAAAGAAATTAAGAGCCAGTTCTGCCCTTGGATGATGGAGTGCAGGTTCTCCTAGCATATTGGCAGACTAGCCCCTTAAGGCCGTACCAAATTAAAAAGCCACATATGTGACCTCTATAACTGCCTTCCTACTCTAGTCACCATGAGCACAGAACAGCAAAGTATAGCCGGAGAAGTACCTTGAGGGTGTGTGTATACATATATATGTATGTATATGTGTGTCCTCTGGCGGAGGTTAGTGAGTGGCACAAGATGGATCCTAACAGAGGTGATCTTTTGTAAAGGGATAGTACTGTGTATGCTCAACAGTCTACAAGTTACCACATAAATATACAGATATAATGAATGCTTACTGTTTTCCGTATGTCATTATGTACCTCAATTATTGAATGACAGATTTCATTTGTATTCCAATTAACAGGAAAGTTCGGCCCCTTGGGGCCTAGATTATACTTGAGAAAAATTCATCATGCTAGAAAATTTGCAAAAACATTCACCGTAATTTTTGCCTGGAGTATAGGCAAGAATGTTCATGTTTGGAAACGTGTCAGCTAATCAAGTCTCACCTTTAATTACCTTGATGCGATTCATCAAGATCTGAAAATATGGTTTTGAACATGACTTATTCATGGTTTTGCTGAGAACCAAGTCATAGTCAGCATCCTGTTAGTTGTCAGACTTCTTTTTTTTTTTTTTTTCAAATGTACCAAGCAGAAACATGTTTAAAAATCCATGAAATAAAAATTGAACTTAATGTGTTTTCTAAATAGCTTCTGGAAGATGATTTCTTTTCTAATTTCACTTAGCAGCAAAACCAGCCTCAATTTACCGCATAATAATTTATTTTCTTTGCGTATTTGACAGCTGTTCAGTTGATTTGACATGGAAGGGGCTGTTTTGGGATTTTTTTGGCTTGTGTACATTTAAAATGTGTTCAAAATGGGCTAAAAGGAACAGACATAGGAAAGCAAATAACTGTATTGAAATTATTCAGCAGACATTCAACTGCATCTTACTTGAAGTTTGGATTATAGTTTTTAAATAATGAAGTTTTCAATGATGGTTTAACTTCTATATTTCAATATAATTCTAGATAATTCGATCCCACTGACCTAAAATGATAGAAATCGTATGGATGAGGTCTTATAATTTCTTTGTTTTAAAATAGCAGGACTTAAGGACTATTCAGATGGGTTACTGTGAGGGTTAGAGCTGTGAAGAAAGAGTGGCAAGGGAAGAATGGAAAGATTGGAGAAGTGTAGGAAGAGCACAGAACTGTCCGACAGGGAGGTGGAGGGAGACAGACAAGAGGCAGGAAAATACTGTACAGAGAATCTGTATTTGTATTACTTTTGTGAATCTCTTATGGTACATTTATTGCTCATAAAACAGCAACAGTAGTTTTCTCTGGGAAAGCTTGAAAGACTTTCTAGAAGAGGTCAATCTCCAGTGTGCAGCAGGAGGCGTGAGGAGGGAAAGCGGTAGATAATCACCACTAGGGCTGTGGCAGAGTAAGAAATGATGCCCCGTGTTCCTGAGTCCCTNGGGTTAGAGCTGTGAAGAAAGAGTGGCAAGGGAAGAATGGAAAGATTTGAGAAGTGTAGGAAGAGCACAGAACTGTCCGACAGGGAGGTGGAGGGAGACAGACAAGAGGCAGGAAAATACTGTACAGAGAATCTCTTATTTGTATTACTTTTGTGAATCTCTTATGGTACATTTATTGCTCATAAAACAGCAACAGTAGTTTTCTCTGGGAAAGCTTGAAAGACTTTCTAGAAGAGGTCAATCTCCAGTGTGCAGCAGGAGGCGTGAGGAGGGAAAGCGGTAGATAATCACCACTAGGTCTGTGGCAGAGTAAGAAATGATGCCCCGCGTTCCTGAGTCCCCNGTGAGGAGGGAAAGCGGTAGATAATCACCACTAGGGCTGTGGCAGAGTAAGAAATGATGCCCCGTGTTCCTGAGTCCCTGTCCAAGCTGAGGGAAGTTTTTTCAGAAGTGGAGGTGTTTCTACAGAAGTTTTCAGTATTCTTTAGAACATGTTTTGAATCGTAGCATCAGTTCTTTCTCTGTTTGATTACAGACACACATAAGTTGGTCGAGTGTTGCCCAAAGCTTCGGTATTTGTCCTGATTTTTCTAAACACTAAGCATTAACTATACCTTGGAAATCTAGTCTTTATATCACAAGAAATGGCAGACTGGACCCATGAATTGTCTCATCAGCCCAGTATTTCGGGGTCTCAGAGTAGGAAGTTCTAGAATTTTCATAAGAATGTTGATGACCTAATGTTAAGGGGCTTCATAAATTTGGCAGTGGGCAAACATTAATGATATCAGGCATACAGGTAATTACGTGCACTGTGCTTTCTGCTTTTTACGACATGCTTACGAAGTGGGCTTTGTGTCTTTCTTTGAGTGCCTAGTCCATACAGACAAAGCAGCCTGTAACTGCGACCACCTAAGAGAGGTACTGTTTTGTCGAGCCTGTGCTTTGTGGATGAAGATACGGGGGTTTGGATCCTTTTGGTGCTGAGTGCATTCTTGCACTTAATCCTTCCTGTTCTGTTCTGTTCGTGAAGGACAGCACGTTGGGGCTTTGTGAATTTCCTGATAAAACACCTAACAAACTGCGCCAAATTCATCTTCAGCTTCACAAATGGAAGACACAAGAGCCCCATGCATGTCTTGGAATTCAGACCTTCAAATGCAGTTTGCTATGAGAGTCATTTTTTCTTGTACTAATTTCAGATATTTGGTAAGCTCTTTTTATGGTTTACAAGTTTAAAAAGACAAATAAAACTTTGTAGATTAAAATGTTGGTTTGAAGGTTGTATTTTGTCTGTTCCCACTGGATTTCTGTGAATGGTCTTTTTCTGCGGACTTTAGCTTAAACCTTCAAAGTGAATTTGAAGTGGGTGTTTATAGTTCTTCGCTTGCTTGTTCACAGGATAAGACCGTTGATAGATGCATAAAGTGCCACTTGAGGTTGTTAACAACCAGGACTGGTAAGGCTAGTTCAACTAAGATAAACAGTGAAATACTATGGCAATTAGCATTAAGGTCTCCCTTGGCCAGTGCTGATTTTTAAAGTCACAGATACAGTGCTTTACAGATACCCATGGCCAGGGAGTCTGGAGCCATTTATTCCGTCCTTGCTCTGAGTGCTGTATGGACTCCTGTGCGGTGCCTGCCCAGGGCATCCTTCAATATTCAATGTGCCATTAGGAAGCAGGAGTACAAAAATTGTAATGTTTCAGTCTGAAGCAATTAACCCTCTCACCTCGCAAGGAGTGGAGGGGAGGAAAAGCTCAATTAAAGAGACTCGGAGTTTCCAGTGAGTGCAAAAGTATGAAGGGAAGCAAAAGCAGCACTGTGGGCCTCACATTCCTCCTGTCTCTTTACAGCCTTCTCGGGGAATATTTTTTACTTTTGAAGTCTATAATCACAACTTCTTGCCGGTTGAGTATGCCATCTGTTAAGGCGATAGCTCTCAATGGCTCCACATATGTGACTTCCATGGTTTTCAATGGAAACTTTGTGCAGCTTCACTGGATCGGCAGATGTAAACAGAGGTACTTCAATTTACACTCGCTTGGAATCAGGGCCCTGAGGCGCTCAGCTTGCAGTGATCACGGACAGGTTTTTGTAAGAATTTTCCTGTTCTAATAAATGGATGCTGAAATCAATTTAAAGATTACAATCTTGACAGCTTGTAAGTCTGAAATACGGAGTCATTTTAGTTAGTGACTATGAATTAAAGGAGTAAGTCATAGTGTTTTCAGGAGTGGGGCAAGGCTTTCTTACCGTACTCTGCTAAAAACATCATCACTGCAACCCCTTTCCTTATAAATTGAATCATAAATTCAGCATCCACAGCATACTATGTGTCTGCTGATCTAACAGTAGTTGATGAAGTTGATTTTACTTGGAGCCTTTGTTCATATAGATACTGCGTTTATTGGCCACAAATGTAACTGAAATCCTCTGAATGGCAGACCTCACCGTGAGCATCCTGCGTGCCTCGTTACCCACCTCCCCAAGGATGTGCAGGACGGAGTCGCTCCAAAGAAACGGTCAGAAATTTCTGCTTCCAGGCACACAAGAGGTACGTTCACTATCTGTAACGCCAACAGAGAAAACTGAGGAGTCAAAGTGGTTCTGAGGCAAGTAACTGTTCCTTTTCCTCAAGAGGGGCAGCAACATCTCGTATTGCCTAACCACTCCCCTCAGCGCCAGTACGCTGCGTTTCTGCAGATGCTCTGGGACACGGGAGAAGCAGATGCTCATGCTCAGTAAGGCCTTAGAGTCTGAAATGCTCTTCCATCCCTTTAGTCAGTGATAGGAAGCATTTGGAAAGATGTCACCATGAGAAGAACTCGAACAAGACAATTTTTGCTGTTGACTCTCTGCTGTGCCCTTTCATGGGTTTAAAATGCACTTATCTGAAAGTGTGCAGTTACATTTGTCCTTTCTCATCATTTAAATGCATCTTCTTGATCTGAAGAAATAAAAGCAATTTAAAAAATTAGAGAATTTGTTTTCATATGTGCTGCCAAGTCTGATACTGCAAAGTAACTGCTGAATTGGCACAAGCAGTTTGAGAGAGCCAGCAGATTTAGGAAGGGAGAAGATAAACCTTATTATGTTTCTTTGCCAAAGGAGAAAAGAAACGATATTGACTTAAATGTGGGAAATTTAAAAGGGGCCATATGTTCTCACTTTGTGCTTTGTTTCTAATAGATAGACAGAAATCTTTGAAGTGTGGATTGGCACAGTAGGGTGCATGCTTCTGTAGAGAAAAGATGCTAAATGGGGAGGATGTGAGGGGGCACATGAAACTCTATTAGCCATGCAACAGCAAAGAGAGAAAGGCAAATCCAATGATAATGTACATCTGTTTCAGGGAATTTATAAGCTTTGAACATTTTTTATGTGCAGATAAGTGGATCCTTTTCTTACCATAACTTAGAACTTCAAAGCAGATTGTGTGGATAATGCAAATTGCTGAAATATGAGATTTTCCTACAAAGAGGTTTCCAAAAAAGAAAAAAAAAAGAATTAAGGCTAATTGATGCCACAGTCTTTTATGTACAGTGTAAAAACTCTACAAAAATTGATTTTTATGAACTAAGAAATTGATGAAAAAATACTGAAGTCTGCTGTTTGCATTCAGGGACTCTGGTTTGAAACTGAGGTCCTGTGAATTAAACATTTGTCTCCGATATCACTACAGCAATACCGTAAGATAAATTAAGATATGTAGCCAAGCTGTAATTGTATCAAAGTTTGCCCTGTTGTAGGAATGTAAAACTCGTGAGTGTGGCATGATATGCAGCACCTGATGTTAACATCACTGTCAAGGTAGTGAAGCAGGAATTTCTAGGATATGAGAAAAAATGATTACAAGAGACAAAAACTAATTGTGGGGAGGCAGGAGGATACTGATACGGTAAATCTCAGGAGCAGATGACTATGTAACTTCTTAACTGCTCAGAAAAATTAGTTGCTTCTCTGAACTGGGGGGGTTATGGCCAGACTTGGAGATGCCGGCTGCGTTCCAGCTGGGAGATATGAACGTCCCAGATGAAAGTGCAGGGCTATGACACCCTGTGCGAGAAATGACCTAAGTGAATGGATTTTGAAGACTCTCATTTATGACATGTACTGCAGAGGTGCATTCCCCTGCTCTCTTGGCAGCCTCAGACTATAAAGCCAGCTTTGTTTTTTCTGCCTGTGCTGTAACTGCTGGGCGTAGGGGTGCTAATGCCGGCCTTGATGCGAAACGCATAGGCAACCAGAAGTGGGAGCTCACGTCTCACTGCTGAGTCTTTGCTCAACTTTGGCTTCAACCGCCAGCTCGGCATCTTCAGCAGATGTTTCTTTCCTGCTCTTCAGTCTGAACAGACCATCACGACCTCAGTCCTGGATTTTTTTTTTTCTTTCCCTAAATCCTTGCACAAGCTTGGTCACCGTCTGTCATGGCGGGAGATCTTCTGAGGAAACTGCCAAGCCTCGATACCCTGAAATAAGCTAAATCCGTCCGTACTTTTGCGACGTGTTTTCATGTGCAGGGCTTGTTCCTCTGCCCCAACCCCACCTCAGCTGAGGCGGGAAGCAGCAGCTGCTGCCACCACAGCCCCCGGGCAGCACCAGCTCTGCCCCCGCACCTCGTGCTGGCAGCAATTTGAAAATGCCTCCCCCATTACCTGACAGGTATGACTGCCATCAAAAGGGCGGACTTTTTTTTTGGCGTTTTGGCTTTGGAGCGTGGCCCTGTGACGGGGTGAGTGTTGTGAAGTTGCGGGATCTGTCCCCATGTGGTGGTGTCTTCCTAACTGCAATCAAACAAAACTCCTGTGAAGAAGTGAACAATTTACCTCATGATTTGGGCCGAAACTTACTGGTTTAGGCAATCAGCAAGGGCCCTGCCTTTAGGCACCTTTACCAGGCTCTGTTTGGGTTAATTAATCCGGCAACAAGACTTGCCTCCAGCGGCAATGGCAACCCCCACCATCCTCCCCTGCCGATGGAGGCCCTTCCCCAGCACTGCTCCATCTCTCTGCGCTTCCAGCGTATCGGTAAGCTGAGGCCACACTGGCGGAGGGTTAAACTCGAGGCAATCTTGTCTCATCTATTTACAATCGTACCCCAACAGCAGGGAAAGGGCAGTAGGCAGCGATGCTGAAAAGAACAGCTGTATGCCATCAGACTAAAGATAGAAACATGAAGCATGCGGACTAATTAAGTTCCCAAGTGGCGGTGTACAAAGTATACAGACCAAACAGAGCAGTGCCTTCTGCTTGTTTTGATCAACCGTGTTTCTGGTACTTTGATGAAAATAACCACTTGATTTGTTGTTCCCTGTGACTGCCGGGGGATCCCTCACACCCCCTGCTCTCAGACGGTCTCGCTCTGTCGATGCCGCCCTCATGGCGAGCAGCGCAGCCCCGACATGGAGCCATTTCACAACCAGGGAGTGACTGCAGCTTCTGTTGATTGCATGTGGGGCCCGTCAGCAGCACTGAGTGTCAACAAGAAAAAGCATGAGAAATGTTCAGAACTTTTGCATTTACTTTCCTGCATTTTTTTTTCCAGCCAGCTATAATATTAGACACTCCCTAAATAGGGTGAAATGAGCATGCTCAAACAAGCTTAGCACAACAGTATGGACTTTATTATTTTTCCTTCTCTGATGTCTTTCAGTCGTTTCTTATTTCCTTCAGCAGCCTCAGCTGACTCTTAGGTCAGTCAGCTTGCTTCCTAACCGGTTTGTCACTCTGGTAACTTTTGATGTAGACTGCATGCGAGCCAGAACACCCTCCTTTTTTTTTTTTTTCCAGAGTTTTGAGTAGAAAATTACCTTAAGGATAAACATGAAGAAAAATAGTTAATCTGAAAATCATCTTCCATGCAGAAAATGAATTTGTGACCTTTCAAAGTCTCTCATGCTCCAACAGGAGGCCAAAGGGACGCTTTGGGGCAGTAATCCCATGAATCGCTCTAGCAAGTTCAAGAGAGAAAGGCTTGGCTCAACTGTAGTTCTGCAGCAGGTTATAAGTCGTAAAGCTGAAAGTCTGTGACAGGTTTGAATTCTTTGCTTGTAATGATGCTCAGATAGAGACTGAAAGATGAAAATACTCAGTGTGAAGAGATGTTCTTTCTTTCTTCTAAGTCTAATAGTCAGCTCTAAGTTTTCATTGCTAAGCTGCTTCGATTAGATGCATAGGGCTGACTTCAAATTTTCTTTTATTCCAGTACAGCTTCCAGTGAACTCTGGAATTTAAATTTAGCTCTATTTTAATTCCAGACTTAATGTCTCAGCTGAAACCTTGAGTTTCCAGAAGTTAGTATCACTGATTGCTGTTTCATTCCTGATCACCAGTGATTAAGTCATGAGGCGATACATACACACACAACACTTTTTTTTAATTGTGACCTTTCTTTCTGAAGTGTTCCTAGTTTAATCTTTTAACAGTCCCATTTTTCATTCTTTGAGATCTAAGCCCACACTTGTTTAACTGCAATCCACAAGAATGGGCTCCTTGAGGGAATGATGAATCAATAAGACTACATCTTCATGCACAGGAGACTTGATGTCCTGTAAGCTGTCAGACGTCACTGTAACATACAGAACATATTGTCAAGGCTGCTGTGCTGTTGACGAATCAAATAAAATGACTGCTCTTCTTTGCAGTAAGAGCCGAAATTGCTCATGTATTTTATCAGGACTGAGTTTCATATCTCTGCTGATAGACGGTTAGACTCAGTTAAGTCCTTCATCATTTTGTTTGATATATGTGGTACTTCAACTAGCAATAAGAGTGTCAGCTCTAATTTGCTGTATTGGCCACTTGCAGTAGATTGATTTTTTTGTCATTTTTTTTCCCTCTTCCTTTCTGCTTACTGCTGAAGCAGTTTAGACATCTAGTTCCTACTTCTGAGCTTCTCAGGTAAGGAGACGAGTGTGTAGATAATACTTTTAGATTGAGGAGTGTAATAGTTCAAAGTGCAATAGCACTTCTTGGGTCTTTAAAGATACATGAACTGATTTTCTCCCTTAATTGGAACAGTAAGTGCAATTGGGGAAAGATAAATGAGAATCTGACGTTACAGTGGTACTATGTCCTATGGCTGTGGTGCCAAGCAAAAAATACAACACACTCCCTGTTTTCTGGAAGGTTTCAGAGATGTTGGAAAGATTTGACAGAAGTGTTCGGGCCACTGCTGTGTGCCGCTGTGGAGAAAATGGACCAGTTTCCTTAACCAGGGTTTACAGCGATATGAGATCAGTTAATTAGGCTAGTAATGAACTGGTTTATTGATGAAATTTCCAGAGATCACAATGCCTCATGAAGGTCCCAAATCTGCACTAAATAAAGATTACCAAAATAGGCAATGCTAGCAGGTACTTGAGCTTAGCATTGCAGTTTCGACAGCAGCTACTGCTGCACACATTTAAGGGGTGGAGTAAAAACTTGAGCATTGAGAAATTACTTCCCAAGGCTTCTCAGCAGTCAGAGCTTGTCTTGAGGCCTTGCAGCAAACAGGTGATCCTGTCCTTTCCAAAACTCCCGCTCCCTTGTGCTGGGTCATGGCCTCGCTATTATAATTCTGATTATTCTTTTTGTCCTTCTTGACTGTGCCATATTTAGTCTTCTACTTTTGTTTGTGATTGATTGCATTTTAGTCTTCTGGAAGGGGGTGGGATTTCAGGGAGGGAGAGGGGGACTGCTCTTTCTCTTGGGGAGCTACTGAGTGTGCTCAAGCAAGATGTTGGGGTGTCAAGGGTCCTGGCCCGGCTGCGAGGACTGCAGAAGCGGCAGAATCTGCAGCCTAGCCTCAGGGAGCTGCAGAGCCTGCTGGCTGCGGCTCAGAAAGTCCTGGGACTGGCTGAAACCATGCTTCGAAATAAGGCTGGAAAAGTTCCCTGGCCTGAATGGGCTGATACTGGTAGAGAGGTGGACTGCTGCTGCCGCAGACAAAGGCGTGGTTTGTGTCGGGTTGTAGGCATCTTCAACTGGCACGACTGCTGCTTGAGAATATAGTCTGCTTCCTTTACCTTTCCATCTCTAGTCTGTTGCTACACAGCTTTTACAAAACTGTAAAAGGGCTTCTTGCAGCTCAGTTAGTACTGACAACGATGTCTTTAAGAATAGGCTAATGCTTAAAGAGAACAACTGGCACAAACTGGAGCACAGGCAGTTCCACCTGAACATGAGGAGGAACTTCTTTACTGTGAGGGTGACAGAGCCCTGGCCCAGGCTGCCCAGGGAGGCTGCGGAGTCTCCTTCTCTGGAGAGATTCAAACCCTCCTGGACGCGTTCCTGTGCCCCCTGCTCTGGGGGCACCTGCTTTAGCGGGGGGGTTGGACTGGGGGATCTCCGGAGGGCTCTTCCAACCCCTGCCATTCTGTGAGTCTGTGATATTTATGGTGATTTCTGATTTGACCAGGCCTTATTTTGGGCTCAAGAAAAAAGGAGGATAAATATGGCTTATAGATGGTGTGCTTTTCAGGGTTTGGCCTAAGGGACAAAGGGAGCGCGCAGGATTTCACCTGGCTAACCCTTTTGCCTCCAAACAAGTCTTTTAACAACATCTGATAGGTAGCCTGAAAAAGGTGCTGTAGTACAGTACTTGGGTGCTGGCGGCGAGGGGGAGTAAAAGGAAGTGAGTGTGATGCTGCTAAACGCAGAGCACTAAATTGTTGTTATCTTTCTAGAAGTGATATAAATAACATTGTGAACATTTTTTCTGTTATTTTAATCCTGGCACTCTTGGCCAGCTAATAATAGCAAAACCAGAAAGATTCACATGTGTCTTAGAGATCAACAGGCAGACCTCTAAGGTAGACTGAGTCAGTGCTTTGACAAGGAGTGAATCTCGCTGGAAAAATGTTGAAAGCTGAGAGCAGAATAACAATGAGTGTCAGGAGCACTGAGTCTACAGAGGAGTTGAATGCAGAGGGCAACGGTGACAGAGACTGAACTCCAAAAGGCAGAAATAAAAAGGTTAAGTCGCACACACGACTTCACACAGTCAGAAGGTGCTGCAGAAATCTGCCAAATCTGTCAAAAAACCCCCTGTACTAACAATGGTATTTTTAGGCAATACCATTCTCCTCAAAATCCACATTAATTCATGAGTTATTTTTTTTCCTGACACTCAAATATCTGCTGGAAAACCTCTTCCATTCTTCAGCAGATGCCTGTCAGCCAAGGGGAAAAGACTGATACTCTGAAGCTTCGATTTTTCAAACCTGGCATATTTCAAGAGCCACCTCTGAAAACTCAGTGCTCTTTGATCTGAGGCATCCATTTTATTTGGTTGGCTTTAGCAGCCCAGATAATTGTCCAGATAATTGTTCCTATTTGGTTGTTATAAGGTCTAGACTACACTAGGAAAAGAAGCATTTTTAAGCACGTCGTGCTTCTCTTCTTTTTTTTTTAACCTAATGACTGTTTTGTTTGTATAGGCAGGAAGAACAAAATATAACCATATGTTGAACCATCGTTTAGCCTTGGTACCTACAAATTTGCTTGTTCCGCCGCTCAGTAATGGTAGCAAAGGCAGAAACTGTAGCATAAAACGGGCTCAGGTGTTTGTTTTGGTTTAGCCATTTAAGAAGCATAAACTACCTTTCAGATTTATTCAGTGTTCTGTGGTCCATTGACAGTCTACAGGTTTGGATTTTTGCAAGAAACGAGAGGGGGTTATTTGGATTGACCCGTGTGAGTAATTTGCTCTTTAATCTTGGCCCATTTTTAGTTTGGTTTCTGCACCTTTCAAAGTAAGCTGCAAATCATATCCATTAGTGAGGAAGGGCTTTCTCGAAACCTAGGTTTAATAAAAGGTTTATTTGGTGCAAGCGTAACTGGATAATGGTTGCCTGTTGTTTAGTGAAGTTAGGCTAACCAGGATTTTTTCTGGGCTCCCTGCAAACTTTGAGCCAGACGGGATGGTACACGGAGAACTAAGCTGCTTTGGTTTCATGCACACGCAAACACATCGGTGAGTTTTTGCAAAGCCATCTTCAAAAGCCCTCCCATTCACTTCTTCCAGAGACAGGCATCGACATGGTTTACGCCAAACTTTCTAGGTCAGTCAGAACTTCACAGGTTTGAGTAAAAGAAAAGCAAAGTAGACAAGGTGTAGCTATTAACCCTCTCTGTACCAATGCTTAGTTGTCTGACAGTATTAGGATCACCTGGCCTCCACTGGCTAATAAGAGCAGGCCAACAGCCATATAGGTGCCACCTGGCAGCAGAGTAATAGTGGGCCTGGGGGAAGCTTCTGCGGTAGTGGAGGGCAGCGACAGGATTGGACACACAAAACCCCGTCCAAACTCCCAGGAAAATCAAATGGCGTCTTTCCTTCGACTCTGACAGAAGCTGGATCAGGCCTCCCATGAATTGTAATGAATAGTTGTATTAATCCACTGCTACATAGCTGTGAAAATCCTGCATCCCCTTCACAGGGATGACGGTGCAAGGCTAAATCACCATGGATATTCGATTGCATTCTGGCTCATGTAGCAGCAAGAGCATTACCAGGCAGCATTTTATCTGAGATGAGTGCTCTCTACAGTACTCACAACAAATCTCAACTTATTGAAACTCCAGACATTAAATGTTTTACGGACCCCTGCAACATCAGAAGACTCTGTGAAATAGGCATGGCTGCTTTCAATATGATCTCATAGGGATCTGATTACCATTTTGGCTCTCTTCTCACAGTCCTTCAAGTGGACCTTCAAGGAAGTGTAACCCTTTCACTTTCAGAGTTTCTTGGTATGCAAACCACTTGCTCAAGGGTAAAAGCTTTGAGTACAAAACATATAGCACTGGAGCCAAATAGTCAAACTGATAATATCTCTGCTGGTCTTTAAGCACAATACAGCAATGAATGAGGTAAAGTAGCTGTATGTGATGTTTTGCAAAATTTCGGCCTCTAAACTGAATAAAAGGTCTCTCTACAGCAGAAAGTCTGGGCTAAACACATTCCCGCTGAATCAATTGTGGTAAATGTTTGACATATGTTCTTCTGTTGGCACCAATTATTGATAAAATTCTGTTTGAAAGGAGTAGCCAACACGACAGTACGTGCAGAGCCTACTCGCATCCAGTTGCTTAAAATGTAGTTCCTGCAGATGAACAGCGCGACCAAAGTTTTCATTCCCCTCCTTTTGGAGCAGGCGCATTACAAATGCACATCAAAGAAAATGAGCTCTATTCTGACTTACAGTCTAGGCATGTTCCTGACAAACCACATCTGATGAAGAGTCTTAAAGAAATAGCAGAAGCTACGCTGCCGGCAGCAAAACAACAAAAGGGCTGGCCTCTTCCACCAATGAAGGGAGGCTGGTTAATCAAAGGATTTTGTACCGGGGAGAGGAACTGTGCGCTTTGCATTGAAGCAATGCAGTCGAATAATACATATGCAATGACCTATCTAGGCAGCACTCCAACAAATCACGTTTAATTACATACCTTTTTCTCTCGTGATATTCTTCTCAGTTCCACTGCCGTCTGGGAAATCAATAACAAATGTTCATTTTGAATGTCTCTATTCTCTAGCCTTGGACTAATTATGCACGTTCCTACTGTCCTTTTAAGGACAGGATAGCTCTTCGCTTCAAACAATGCAATAAAACATGCAAAGGACCTCCTCCCCCCCCCCCTTGATAGTATTCAAAACAATAGGAACACAAATTATGAACCAAATCAAGTCTTTCCTATTGCAGTGCGCAGCACCTTCTGGTAAGGTACGACTGGCCTCCTCCCAAGGTTATTGGCACTTTTTGTGTCTGTTATGGTGCTGAGCACCATCGCCTTTCATTTGCTGACCAGAATGAGCTGCTGGGTCAAGCATCCGCATAGGGACTGGGACCGCTCTGTGTTATTGCTGGCTATTTGCTATCACGGCCAAACCAAATAACATCTCTTACTGCACAATTTCTTCGTCTACAGCATAGGAATGACCGTGCTTTTCCAAATCCCTCTCAGTGACCTGTGAATGAAAAACACAGCACGTGCACTATTATTATCAGTATTAGTGAGGTGACACTGGGGGTCACGACACCTGGAGTGTGTAGAACTCATAGGTGCAAAACAAATAAGCTCTTTAAATAAAGTCTGTGTGTGTTCCTTCAAGCCACTGTAGTTTAGACACTGGGGCCCACATTTAACGGACTGCAACAAGATGTGGCTTTTTTTTGCACCAGGAATAAAACGTTTATACAAGTTTGGTGAAAATGGCAAAGATTTTCATGTATTCGTGGGGAAAGCAGCAGTATTTCTTTAAGGGAAAAAAGAGCAAACTACAAGTTCCCCTGGTCTTGCCAAATCATGAGGCGTTTTTCATTTTGTAACATCAAAGTCGGCTCCTCTTCTTTGATGTCTTCACATGCTGTTTAAGGTAAAGCATGAATGAAGAAATGTCAATCTGCAAGGTGTCCATGTAGTTTATGCTGAACACTGAAGAGGACTTGTAGATAAAAGGCAAACACAAGGTTTGATAATGAATGTCCAACAAGGAGGTGTGCATATCTAAAAGGAAACACTCAGCTGGAGAACAGCTCTGCAAACCTTAAAACTCTGCTTAGCCCAAGTTTAAGAGATTAAGAAAAAGTGGATTTTTTTTTTTTTTTGAAGTGTGGAACCAAGACAGGAATTCTGTAAAAATCCTTGTTGTTTTAGGAGTGTTCTTTCAATGGTTTTACTTAACAATCATAAATGCGCCACCCACTGGGCTTAATTTGACAACGTGTAATTTTGACAAGACACAGAGTTAATACAGGGAAAAGCATCAGAGAGGAAAGTATAAACCAGCACAGTATATTCTGGAAATTTATAGTGGTTGCTTTGTGGTGTCTGGTTTCTCAGCACTGGCAGAAGTTGTGTGCTGAATTAAACAAAGGAAAGCATCAATTATTTAACTCTGTTCATACCTACAATCTAGAGACTGTAATGGAGTGATAGTCACTTGGGAAGGCTAAGCAGTTTTGGGATGAAGGGAAAAGTGCTTTCTGGACCCAAATCCCACATTTTTCAGTCACAGAATATCTAGTGATGTCACTAGAAACTTATCTGTAGAAGAGGGTGTTACTACTGTATCGTCCTGCTGCTTGCCCTGAATTGTTGTTCCCTGTTCATTATTCCTGAAGCTGGTGAAAAGGTTGGTTTGATGAACCATGTGTGCTTTGCTTGATTTACTTGCAAGAGCAAGTGCGCTGGCCGTGATGCCTTGGAGAAGGGAGCACCCACAGGGCCTGCGATGGGAGCTCGGGCTCTGCACCAGTCTGTCATTTTCTTTGCCGAGACAGCTCTGCAAGCTTCAAGTCTGAAATACATCAATGTCTTAATATTACCATCTGTCTACTAGAAGCTAGACTGAGACCACAAAACAGTTTGATTAGTTAACAGGGCATAAAAACCCTGCAATGGGTGCCTGCTGCGGTGGGGTGCATCTGAATAAGTAACGCATAAAGGTGAGTTTCCAGACGTAGCCAGGCTCCCTTTGTGTGTATTAACCTGTACGACATTAAAATGAGCCTTGCCCATTAGGATCAGAAGTACTTGTCAGAAAACAGAGGTGACTGGATGTCTGATGTGCGATAGTTGAGGAATGGATAGCCACGGCAATCCAGGGAAACAGGAGGTAGAACTCCATAGCTTAGGTCAAGGCACTTACATTCTTATCAGTCTTTTCTTCTATTAGTTGGGAATAATTATAAGAAAATAATATTTATTAGCACTTTGAAGATGGGGAAGAGACAAGCATAAACATGGAGTGACTTTTTCTAGAAGAAATTCTTTTGTAATAATCTGTCTCATTATAACCCAGGCAGTCTGGGTTAAGGACCACTTGGTAGTCCGAACGCAGCCATCACACCTCTTATGGCATTGTAGATATTTTCTTCAGTGTAAGCCACGCTAAACTGCTAACAACGGATTTGATCCACTATTCACAGAAACTCTGGTGCCGGCAGACAACAGCATCAACCTTAATATTGCATTTACCAAAGTGAATTTTTAATTCAGACTTTTTTTTTGTTTAAAGAATTGCAGTTACGTATAACTCTGGGCTGAAACTGACCCTCTTCTGTCTCAAGTATCTTTTTAGTCAAATTAAGTCCCAATCTTACGCAGTCTTTACCTTTGTGATCGAACTGTTACAAAGAGACATCCACATGCACTTTATTTGTCTGGTAGATCTCCAAATATTTGCTGCGAAATATAACTTTTGAGAAGAGAGATTAGCTTTCAAGCTCTGAGTCTTTTAAATGTCACCTCTGTGAAAAAATACTGACAGTCAGTAGGTGGAGAGTTAGTATTGTCTGACATGGATATTCATGGGGAGCAACTTCAAAATGCAACACAGAAATAAAGAATTTCAGGATTCTCAAAAGACTTTGGGAGCAAGAAAGTTCTACCCCTCGGCACATGTGCACAAGGAACTGTATTTTTTCTAGGAGGCTTAACCACCTTGTTTTGTTATGATCCTCTCGGTTCAATTTCTCCAGACAGAGTGAATTGAAATAGGACTTGCAGGTAAGGGGTGATCTTGGCATTTGAATCTTGAAAAGACAGAAGACCCAGTGGATTAAATTGTTCAAAGTACATTCTTTCAGGCGGCTGGACTGCAGTATTCTTCAACGGGGTGCCACACTGTTTCAGCGTACAGCAGCGATGATCATGATTTTTTTGTATCGTGTACACTGCAGTTGGGTCTAAAAGCCCTATTCGGCTTCACTTGTGTGAGGCACTTCATACAAGTCTTACGCAAAGATAATCCCTGCTTAGTAGAACAGATCTGCTACAGAATCACTTTTCTGTCATACTCCGGCTCTGAAATTCAGGGCCATTGTCACAGGAAGGCAGATGTCTCTGCAACAGAGAGAAAGCTGAGATCTCAAAGGGAACTTTCTTACATTTTCTGACATATATGAGATGCTTGAACACTAGAAGGTCTGTGACAACCAAAGCCTCTTCCCCCCCCTTTTGAAACTTTAACATCTTTTACACCAATTTTAATTTTTTTAGCCTTAAGAGCTTAAGATCTGTTTTGCCCCTNAGAGAAAGCTGAGATCTCAAAGGGAACTTTCTTACATTTTCTGACATATATGAGATGCTTGAACACTAGAAGGTCTGTGACAACCAAAGCCTCTTCCCCCCCCTTTTGAAACTTTAACATCTTTTACACCAATTTTAATTTTTTTAGCCTTAAGAGCTCAAGATCTGTTTTGCCCCTCCCTAGAGAACAGCTATGGTTTTGTTCTGTCTCTCGTTCCTTCCGCTGCTTCGCACCCTTCTGTCTTTCTATGTCCTTCCTTGTTCAGCACAGTTTCATGTGTCGTGCTTCCTGAACCTGCAACTTCCCTCCCTGCTCAAAAGAATGCCTGTTAACTGTTGAGTGTGCAAACACTGTCCCCTTTGCCAGTTCCCTGAAAACCTGCTGCAACTGCAATGCGGTCAGCTCCTGGGGAACACTTTGAACAGGCACCAGCTCCTGGCTCATCCGCTGCACGTTGTCTCCAAATGGTTCGCTGCTCTGCTTGGACTGTGAGGCTCCCTGGATCCACCTCTCTCTCATATGGTGCAGGAAACTCTGACAGCACTTAACAAGCAATGACTGGTAACAATACGAAACATGTAAAAAAACACAGGGACATTTATATATACCAGATGGCCCAAAGCAGGTGGATGTTATAAGGTAGCTATGGTTTACTGCAATGCCAGAAGAGAGAGCATGTTGTAAATAAAGCAGCACCTCAGGGTCCTAACCGGGGCTGTGCTATGACTTCTGTTCTACTGGCATCGTACAAGTGTATCATGTCAATCACTGACACGAAGAGATCACAATCTAAACAGACAAGATAATGTCAGAGTGCAGTGGTTGTAGAAAGACTTTCAAGGGCCCTGCAGCCTGTCAGAGGCAAAGCTGGGACTCCTGCTCAAGGCATCTTAGTAGAAAATGAGCTTTTTAGTCATTAGTTCTTGCTGCTGTTGACTACATCGGCTGTTTTGTTTATTTGCCCTGGATTCCCTAGCCTACAAGCCCCAGCCCCTTCTGTAAGCAAAGGGACCATTAAGAGCTAAGCACCTTAATCTTTTAAAGGCTCTGTGTATTAGTTCTGAAGATCCTTGTCATGACAAAAAATGGTCTTCAGAAGGGACTGATCTGGGGCAGCAGTGAAGGTACGAGACTGGTTTTATATCACACAGCCAAGTGGAGCTGCAAGCTTTTTGACAACCTTTGCGCTACTAAATGGATGAAGCCCATCGGATGCTNTAAAGGCTCTGTGTATTAGTTCTGAAGATCCTTGTCATGACAAAAAATGGTCTTCAGAAGGGACTGATCTGGGGCAGCAGTGAAGGTACGAGACTGGTTTTATATCACACAGCCAAGTGGAGCTGCAAGCTTTTTGACAACCTTTGCGCTACTAAATGGATGAAGCTCATCGGATGCTGTGGATTGTACTAATGCTCAGAGACCATTCAAACCCTCGCTGTAGCGTTCAGTGAGTATACTGAGCCCAAAGCACACAAGAAATTTCTCCATCTGAGTGCCTCTGTCTGAGCTTACTCAATTGGTGTATAAGTGAAATAATACAAAATGAGCTCTAGAGGGGATCCTGGGAAAAACAGGACCGTGAGGGCAGAGACTGTCATATAGAAAAAGTTCAGTGAGTCCATTGAGAAATGTGGTGCATTGGGCAAGAGCTTCTGGAAAGGGAACTCCTGCCCCTGACCTGCTGCAGTTCAATGAGGTGGCAAAAAGGATGTGCACATCAATACTTTGATGTTCAAAAAACCCTTTTCAAGATTCCACACAAAAGGTTTTTGAAGCAAGTACATTGCCAAGAGGTTGGTGGACAGGTTATTTTATTGAAAACTGGTTAAAAGACAGGAAATAAAGGGTTGGGCTTAAAGGTTACTTCTCCATTGCTGGAGACAGAATGCTAGTCTACATGCACCACGGGCCTAATCCAGTATTTCTTATGTTCTTGAATCAGCTGCAGTCTCTTTTCCAGGATAAGTTTGTAAAGTGGCCATATGAACGTCTACTGCATTACCTAGAAGCAACTGGGATTGCTCTGCTCTTTCTATTTAGTCAGGAGTGATTTGCAAAGGAGAGGTACATACGTTATGCAGAACGAGAAAGAGTCAAATTTGGGCCATCCTTGTTAGCCTAACTTAGAAACTTTGGAAGAAAACCCTAAGTTCCAGCCCTATTGGATCTGAGTGTTGCTGTCTTGATTTCTGAGCAACTGGCAGCTAATTTACTTGTGGAGAGACAGTTCATTTTCACAGTTTCTGAATTTTGGTTTAAAACTGCATTAGACTGTGTAGGTTTCTACCACTGTATTCACTGTATGCCTTACTGAAGAAGTAATGGGCAAATGAGCTGTCGGAGACCCAAAAGGGATGATTGTAATTTTCAGTTTATTATGAGGACAAAATACATCTGGAGTGATCAAAGGTAAAAGCTTTGCCCTCTGGAGCAAAAGCAACCCCTATGATGAGCAGGCATATTGTGGCACGCCTGGAGGTGAGCCACGGGTCGGAAGCCTGAGTCTTATTTTTTTAAATTTCAATTTAGAGGAGGGGAGTAAAAATGAGAGCGGAGCCAAAGGAGGGGCAGGAGCTGAAAGGAAATAAGAGTAGTGATTAAAACAGACAGAAGGAGTCCATCCTCCGCCGGCACATCTTTGCTGCTGAGTCTCGCACGCTGCCACAAGTTTTCAAAACCAACAAAAGCCTTGTCTCACTACAGAAAGAGTAAAACAAACTTTAGCTCCTGCTCAGTCTCTCTCTTGGAACAAGAATTTTCAGTGTCAGTCAAGCTGGGTTTTTTTAACAGAAGCAAGATTTTTCCAACATGTGATGGAAGAGAGAGGGAGTAACGTAGAATCAGCTTCCTTCTGAGGCACTGGGAACTGTATTTTTAAGTATGCTGGCCTCCCAAAATGGGAGCCTGGGAGAAAAGCAGGGCAGGAGCACATGGTTCTGTGATACCAAGGTAGCTGGAGCTCTAAGGAACTTTAAGGAACCCGGAGCCCAAAATTATCATTCAATATCACATGATATCATGAATAAAGAGAAGAATACCCTAAATAACCTGCATAGAAGAATGGGACATCCAGAACTGTGACTAGAGGTCTCTGAAATTATAGGAGACAATTGAATTCAAGAATTGGTATTAGAGAAAGTATTTGCTATCACAGAATGCCAGTGAAAACAAAGACAAGAAGACAGCTTCACTTGTGAGAATTAGAGATCTTTGTGTTCTCGATGTATTTAACAGGTTTTAGGTAAATTCAAGCAGAGGAGGCATTCTGTGAGCCCTTAGCACAAAATCAGGATAATACTACATTCCTTGTAAAAGACGCGCAAGAATGCATTTAAACTCCTTCGGGTCCAGCAGAGAAAATGCTACTGCAGCATTCTCCAGCACTCTCATAGTGGAGACGTGTGATGGAATTAGAAAATGCCTGCTCAGGATGATGAACCTTTAAGAGAATTGTCTTTTCCAATGGCTTCGTTCCTTAACGTGTATACAAACCAGGCACCTGAGGTATGTTCTGGGGTAAGAGTCGAAAAGGCGGACACCTTTCTGTGGGCCTCAGCTCTAATCGAAAAGGTGCGGTCAAGGAGCTTTGGGTTAGCGGGATGGACTGCAACCCTGCGTAGACTCTGTGCTGTACTGGAGCCTGCGTAACTCCAATTTACCATGCTCTGTAGTTCTGTGGAGGGTCAATGGCTCTGGATGGAGAGAGCTCTAGAGCAATCTGGGCTTAAGGGCTTAAGAACATCTTGACTGGAGTGAAAACAGTAGCCTGTTTTCAGCCTGACCGTCCACTCCAGGTATTTCTGCAAGAACGAGTGCTGAGAACAAAGTATCTGACAATGGTAATAACTGGGTTATTGCATACTGGATGTAGCACGCCGCACAAAGTTGATACTTGCGTCTCATCAGTGCTAACAGCAGTGCTGGCTCCCTGCACTCTGACTTCCAATGTCTCAAAGCGGGCTCACAAGAACTAAGCAGGTCTGTTCTGGTGCTTTTAACCCTCTGATTATTTCTCTTTTCATTCTGCAAATGTGATATAAAAGAAAAGGAAACATCCATCCAACTTTAGGCTTGGAAACTGGGGAAGGCACTCAGTGAACGTGTCATAATTTAAGTTCCAGTTTAAGTCACAGAATAAGCCTAAAATGAGGCCAGAGTGTTCTGAAAAAGCTTTGGAGATTTTTTTCTTTAGATGTGTTGTAACTTGATAGTAAAGATGCTCCTAATTCTTCAAGTACAGTGGATGCAGACTTCCAAATCATTCGGCTCTATTCATGCTGAATTACTGCCACATGGAGTGGAAGCCAGTGAATAACTCTTCCCTTACTCTTGTTAAGCTCCCCCCACCCCCCGCCTTGGTGTAAGGAATACAGCACTAAAGTTTCATCAGATCTAATGAAGTCTTGCCCTTTACAGATCCAAATTCACCTCTTTTTTTTCCCCTTCTCTCTGAAGCACTTCTTGGTAAAACAACTAAGCTGAATTACGTTCTATTTTAAAATGGTCTGCCGCTGACAGCTTCAGTTCTACAAGCAGTTGAAAATGGCTGGCAAACCTTTATACAAACAGCATGCAAAACATCACACAAAGCCTAGGGAAGAAATGGCTTTAGATGTAGGGATTATAAAAGAGTGAATACAATTTTAAGATAAAATACAAGTGATTAAGTTAATGATGGGTAATTTCACCAGTTTGAAAACTATAATTAATAGGAATTAATTGTATATTTAGAAGTTTAGCATAGCTCCACTAAAACTGCTACATCAAACATAATGATATTGGAAGCCTATATAATGAAGAAATGATCCAGATGTTCATAAAAGCTTATAAAGCTTCAGAAAAAAAGAGGCTGCATGAAGAAGCTATAATGATAAAAAGATGCCACTTGCTGTTCTGCTCTTCTTTTAAATACATCCTTTCTGAAATAATGATTATCATTTGCACTTTCATCTTAAGTTAAATAGCATATGGCTTTGGCTGATTAAAGCCCCCTCCTGGTATTAATCAGCATCTTAGTATCATGTTTCTAATGGAGGCAGCAGTTGCCCTGCTGATATTGTAAGCTTTTTAACAACATCTAAAGTCTGTGGATCACTGCTGCTGGCAAGAAATGGCTTTGAGCCTCCTATGTACAAGAGCATTGCAAAGATGTCACTTACAGGTGCAGTTTATATGAGCTTCTACAACATACTGTATTTTAAACATTTGGTGAAACTTAACGTTTAATAATTACCTTTAATAAGTAGTTACCTGTTCTTAAAAGAAAATCAGAGAACTTTGGAGCGTGGTAACATTTGACACACAGAGGCATCATGGAACCAGAGGTTACGTGCTGCAGGGAAGCGTTTGTGTACTTTTGACTATCTACAGATCACGACGTCTGTCTGCATGGCCAGCGTTCCAGCCTGCGCCCAGGCCAGTAGTGATGCTCGCAAGCTGACCTGGCAGCTGTGGCACGGCTTCATGAAGAAATGGCCTCTGACAATGGCTAAGCTCGGTTTAGGAGTGCAGTAGGTTTGTCACGGCGTCACTAAAATGCAAAGGGAGAACTGCAGCAGCGCTGTGGAGACAACATAGCTGCTCACATGAACACCCAGGGTGCGGATGCTTTTGTTGGAAGCGCCCTGCTCCTGCAACACCGGCTGGAGGGAGCACAGGGAGACTAGACTGATTTAGTCGAGATTGTACTGTTCCTCGTCACGGAAATGTGGCGGGGGGGGGCGGACGGCTGCTTGAGTTGGACATTTCCCACAGGGACTCTGCCCATCCTAGCTCTGCTGTAAGGCCGAAGTGGAGCCCTGGGGCAAACCACGGAGTGCAGAATGCTGTGCCACGCTTCCTGCGTCTGGTGGGTTTGGGTCTTTTTTTTCATTCTCTTGAGACTTCTTCTCATTTACCATTGAGATTTAACAATGCCCCCCAACTTTGTTACCAAACTTGTTTTGTATGTGCTGAATGGCAAAACAAACAAACAAACAAGCACAAAACAGCAAGAAAATGGATGGTAACATAAAAGTTTAATACACCTTATTATTTCAGAGATTTTTCGAAGGGAGGAATGTCCTGGTAAGGCTGACGAGCCAGGCGATCTTCAGCACCACCTGTTCTGTGCATGAAGCGGTTCCGAAGACCTGTTATCTTGTGCGTTGTAGTGATAATAGAATTTACATATACCGATGCTCTCCCAGATCTGGTATTTCTGCCTTCGCACCTGGGAATCCTTTTGGACGCTGCTTCCATTTGCTGTTTGATATAGCTAGCCTAAGGCATTGTGGATGCAGAAAATCCTACAACCCTCCACTCCTTTCCCGTCTGCATCGCTGTATTAAAAAAGTGTAGCATGCAAAGCTTAATTCTGTCTTACATATACATTTTAGCAAAGCAATACTGTCATAACTCTATTATTGCCACCTTCTCATTCGTTAGCTCCCATCTTTATTTTCTTACTTGTTACAGTAATGTATCTATCTAACAAATTCCTGTATGCCAACTGGACAATTGGTCTCTGCCCTTTTGTAAATGGCTGATATTAACCTAATGCTTTGTCCTTGTCGTTTGGAGCTTCTGGGCTCACTGGCTATGACAGTCCACCACATTCATGCTGATTATCTACCATGGCTCACAAGAGACTTGGATACTTTAGCTGTTTTGTTTCATTTATCTTGCACGGTTTTCGTGTAGCATGTTCCCCTGGCCATGCTTGTCTGCTGTTTCTGTCCCACAGGTCAAGTTATATTTTGAATCTTTGACAGGTATGTTTGAACTTGAATTTTTTTTCAGTTGTAAAAAAATGTACAGTTGTTTTATTTACTTGCATTCTTGATTTTTAAAGTATTCTACGACTTTTAATTTTTAATTTTGATTTTTGATTTACCGTTTTCCCACTCTCCATTTTGTTTTAGAATCAACTTCTGCTAGAAGCTGATCTCTAGGATCTGTTTCTTTTTCTGTCTCCCCGGCTATGTTTTCTTGAATGAAAATATCTTTACATCTTTATAAATAGTATTTGCCTTATTGATAACCATCGACCACCTAAGTACTTTGAACTATTTTGAATGCTAGAGCATATGAACCATATTCATGCACTGCATACATAGAGTAAATTATGCAAACAATTTCATCTCTTAGTCGGAATTGGTGGTATTAGGGCCAAGTTACTCCCCAGAAGAGCTCCTCTTGGCAGCTTAATGTCTTTTTATTTAGTTATTTGCCATCTGTAACTTGTTTCTGTTCTATTCCTTTATTGGCTATTGATGAGGTCAAGATGGTGATTTGGCAGTTGCTGCTGACCACCTGTTTTTCGGCTCATTGGCCCACATGGTTGCCACAGCGTCACACAGACAGTACAGAACCAGCCTCTGTCCAGGGGGTTTACTCGTAATCGATTTCCTTACAAGCCACAGGGAAGTCCCTTCTGCCACAGCCCCGTCTCACTGCCGGCAGTGTGCCTGAGATCCCTCAAAGAAGATATTCCAAAACAACTGTTCTCAAAGGCAGTGCAAATTTCCGTCAGCTTTTCCATAAGTAACAGGAGAACCTGCTTCCTGTTTAAAAAGAACCACTGACATTGTGTTTCAGTTAGCAACCAACCACACATGCCTTTTTGCAAAAATTCTTCTTTGATCATTACAGTGCCTTCATTTTTCTTCCCTGCTAATTTGCCATTTAGAGGAGGAGAACAGGGAGTGGCATGGCCGTGCGTCTCGGGAAGTGAGCAGCAGCTGTTGCACCGTGGAGTGGGATCTGCATTCGAGAAACGGAAAACGGGGCCCACATTTCTCCCAGAATTCTAGAAGAGAATTTTAGCAGTGGCATCATCACTGGGTTTCTAGCCGCTGTGTGCATTTTCTAGCAGGGAGAATTACAGTTTTGGAACAGAAAACATAATTGTCTTGTCATTTCTTTTCCCTCCCCACCTCTTAATGAGGAAGTACTGTTCTTAGTGATTTTATAGTGACATCTTCAAACTTACTTATGAAGCATTACCACTCTGTGCTAAGTGCTGTAAAATGAGCAAGATGTGTTTCTTTCAGTGTCATATATTTGCTTACAAGTCTGCAGTTCATCTGCTGAATTCCACGTAGAGCTGCTTCTACAGAGCAAGCAGAGCTGAAACTCAAGCAGCACGCAAGTTGTCCAGGTACTTAGTAGTTCCCTTTTTTTTCAGAATACTTCACAATCCAGTCCTTGTAGTTTTGTATGATATCAGGAATTAACTTCAGCAAATAAATGTGCCTAATAGTATAAGACTATGTGCTTGCAGAGTGTTTCAACTTCCGCCAGTCTTTATTTACTCTGGGGCTGCTTACCACCCGAACCTCTGAACGTGTCAGCTGAAGCCTTCCTCTAGGAACTCAAATGGCAGAAAGACTGCACGTTTTCAGTAGTGAAATGGAATGGGTTTACTTTAAACTGCATTCGATGCATGGTAGTAAGAATCTCCTCCTCAGATTTCTTTTGGATTCCTCCTAATTTCGTCAGATTCACGAATGTTTCACTGATAATATACGCAATGGTCCTGTCAGTCTTAACGCAGTCTGCGTAGCTATAAATTGGATGACATGACAATTACCATGCAATTCGGAGGTTGTGAGAGCTGTAAACATTATAATAATCTGATTTAAATACTCAATGCTCCAACAAATTAGGCGTGATTATAGTGAGTAGAGTTGTGCCTTGAATGCAAATGCGGTTTCATCCAACTCCAATAGCAATTCCGTAACAGTACACAGAGAGAGCATGTGGCTCATAAAGTATTTTTAAAAAGAAAAATGTTGTATATATTAATGAACACAAAATAAAACCTAGGG